>OZ012736.1:511459889-511808900 GCA_963859935.3 Lathyrus sativus
TATTATCATTATTTATTATTATTATCATTATTATCATTATTATTATTATTGTTATCATTAATTTATTAAAATTTGTTGTAATATAAAAATCTGTTTTTTTAAAATAAATAACATTAACATCTTTTTTCCAAATTAATATGAAAACCTAATTTTAATTTTCTATATGATTCTATGTATATATTTATTATAATTCTTGTAAATTTTTGTAAATAAAATTAAACCTTATAAATACTTAATGTAAAATTTTGGTGAATGGGATTATTGATTAGTTAAAATTTGTTTTCATCATAATGTGTAAATATTTTTCTTAATAATTGTTAATATATAATTAGAGATAATTAAATTTTTGTAAATGATTAAGAAATTTATAATTATGTTATATTTAGAACTTTATATTATAGTAATTATTTAATCATTTATGTTTCTAAATAAAAATCAAATCTTATGATATTTAGAACTTTATATTATAGTAATTATTTAATCATTTATGTTTCTAAATAAAAATCAAATCTTATGATATTTAGAACTTTATATTATAGTAATTATTTAATCATTTATGTTTCTAAATAAAAATCAAATCTTATGTTTAATCACGTTATTAATTAATTATTATTGCTAATCATATTTTGTTGCTTATTATTATTTTGAAATTTCTATCTTATTATTTTTTCTAACTTTGTCTATTTTTCTCATTATTATTGTTTCAACTAATTATTTTCACTAACTTTATATTTATACTAACCTTATTTAATTTTTCTTATTATTTACTAACCCCAATATTTTATTTACTTATTTGTTATTTTTTTTATTATATTTATTTTGATCATATTTTACTATTTATTTTATTTATTATAATTTTGTAATTGCCTCTTAGATGTAAATTGTAATCATTTAATTATTATTATCATTATGGTTAGTAATTAGGGAGTGCCAATATGTATGATATTTAAAAAAATAAATTAGATCATTTTAATATAAGATAATTAAATTAAACATTTCACACACGTAAGTCGATTTTAATCGCCGTCTCACTTCTTAAGGATATCCCTCAAGTTGCCTATGAATATTGGTTAAGTGGGGTGTATAAAGCAAGTCCCTCAAAAAGAAAATCATCAAAGTCCCTTATGGTTGCCTTTACGAATCGAGTCCCTTTCGAAAAATGATGATAGTCCCCTCCATTTTGCTTATTACGCCCCACAATGGCCTTCAAAAATCCAATTGTCCCTCACATGTCCCTTAACATCCAAAGTAAGGACTACATACTCCATTATAGTAGGGATAGTCTTACTAAAGGAAAGAATGAAGAATAAGAAAGACCTTTAAACATTAGGGTAGGCTACTCCTAGATACTTGCTCACTTCAAAACTTTTTCACACTTAAACAAATTTCCAACAAAATTTTCAAACAAGTTCTTAACACATCCTTACATGGATTATTTATTAACTATTCTGAAAATTTTCTATTCACACACTACACTTTCAAAACAATTCAAAAGTGAGCTTAAGTACCTAAGAGCCCATGGATAACCATGGATGAAAAGGGTGCTAACACCTTCCCTTTTCATAACCTACCCCCCGGACCCAAAATATTCTCTAAGGTCTTTCCTGTTCTTTTATAACCTTTCCTTATGGATAAAATAAAAGTCGGTGGCGACTCTTGCTATCCGCAACATTGTTTAAAGTCAGTTCACCGGGTTACAGAACTGGCGACTCTGCTGGGGATCTATTTAAGAGGGGTACCCTTAGGAATTAAGATCACTTTAAATTGTTTGCCTTGTTTGCTTTATTATTATATTGTTGGGGTGCTCTTATGTGTGAAAGGTCCTAACCCGGATCTAGTGTACCTTAGGTAAATGGCAATAGACCAAGGAAACTGTACGACGTATATCGATACGGTTGATCTGGTGGCCATAGTTAGTGCGACTTCTTGGTTGGTGCTTATATTCCTTAAGTCAAGTTGAGGATAATATTGAGGCTGCCATATGTTGTCAATGCACTAACTGACTTTTAGAACCCTAGTTAACTCATCTTGGCCTTTAGAAAGTAGTGAGGTAACCGGCTTTGGTGCAGACCGAAGTTGGTTGACACTCGATACTACGCTCATTGATATCTTAAACTTGGAGGGTTTTGGTTGGCAAGTAAGTTGCCTTCTGAACAACCACCCTTGTGAAGGATCAATGATATTGAGATCCCTTAGAACCTGGTTACTTTTGTAGGACAGGATGAACCATCTAACTTCAGGGGAGGGTACTTGCCTTTGAACCTCATGCAAGCCTTTAAACCTAGGGCTATGGTGTGACTTGTTTGTGTGTGCCACATGTTTGTGATTGAGCATGACATCATGACATCATCATGCATCATAAGCATATCATTTTCCCTAACCATTTCAAGGACCAAAGGATTTATCTTCGTTCTTTGTTGCAGGTCATGGCTTCTGCTCGTAGAAACACCATCAGGATCAACTTTGTAGGGATACCTGCTAAGCTCAAGGAGTTGGTTTCCCTAGTGCCTGATCATTCCCAGTTCAACAAGAGACATGGTCACTTATTGGATCTAGTTACTTCAGGGTTCAGTGAAGACATGATGAGTGTGCTGTTTCAGTTCTTTGACCCTAAGCACCATTGCTTTACATTTCCTGATTATCAACTGGTTCTAACCATGGAGGAGTTCGCTAAACTTCTGGGTATACCTGTTCTTGATCAGAAGCCATTCACAGGCTTAGGGAAGGAGCTTAAACCAGAAGTTATTGCTGCAGCTCTACATCTGAAGAAGTCTGACATTGTTCTAGAGACGAGAAGTGGAGTTAAAGGTATTCTTGCCAAGGTATTAGTGGATAAAGCTCAAATGTTCTTGAAGGCTATGAGCTACGATGCCTTTGAGGAGATCTTAGCCTTATTGATTTATGGCTTAGTGTTGTTCCCCAATCCTGATCAGTTCATAGACGTTCATGCCATCAACATATTCCTGAGTCACAATCCAGTGCCTACCTTACTTGGAGACATCCTACATTCTCTTCACACCCGTACTACAAGGGCAAGAGGAACTTTGATGTGCTGCATACCTTTACTTTCTAGGTGGTTTATTTCTCACCTTCCTCGCTCAGTAATGAAGAATGAGCAAGGGTTCAGATGGTCCAAGAGGATCATGTCACTTTCTCACTCAGACATCCATTGGTGCTCCAGATCTATGGAGAATGTCACCATCATTGACCGTTGTGGGGAGTTTCCTAATGTACCACTTCTAGGCATAAGAGGAGGCATCACCTACAACCCATCTCTAGCTTTACGACAGTTTGGTTACGCCCGGAGCGATGGTCCACATGACATGTTGATTCAGGGCATTGTGTTTGACTACGACAACGATCTTCAGGGTTACCGTCAGAGATTCATACGAGCTTGGGGAAAGGTAAACAGGATTGACAGCAAGACACTGGAGCCTAAGTACACTATTCCTATGGAGGCTTATCTCAGATGGGTACGATCTCGTGCTCAGACATTCATGATGCCATATCCTGCCGTCCTACCAGTTACCATGGAACCTGTTGCTGAAGGAGACACAACTTATACCATCCTTCACCCAGACATGCCTACTGATATGGAAGACTTGCAGAGATCATGGATCCAACTGAAAGAGAAAAGGGATACTTTCGAGGCTCATTACAAAGCAAGCCAAGCAAGGATCCTAGAGCTAACAAAGCTACTTCATGAGGAACGAAACCTCAACTCATACCTCAACACCAAGAGGAAACGTCCATGGAAGACTTAAAACCCCATCTTTTGTACTTATTTCGTTTTCATTTTTTGTAAGCCTAAAAGGCAAAACAAGTTATTACTAATAAAAAGTTACTTTCTTGTTTGTTTAAGCAAATTTAAATCCTGCGGTCCTTGAAAACATTGCATATGCATTCCGATATCATTGCATCACAGGTTTATAATTGTGCACAGGTTTCTCATCTTCTCGCTGTTTATGGAGTTGAGCACACCATTGTCTGTTATCAAAAAGAGGTTAGTACAAGCTGGGATCTTTCCAGGTTGTCATGAAGATTGTCTATATTGTACCTATAAGCCGGATAATTGCTTCATTTTGAGAGATAGGATTCAACGTCTCATGGATAAATATACTATAGTGTTTGAAAGAAGACCAGCATCTGTAGAAAGTATGGTGGATCATCTGACTCAGGGTAAGAAGGTTGAAGAGGTTGACATGGTTGACAAAGTACCACTAAGAATCACTCATCAGGGCCCAATCAAGATTACTGCTGAAGGTCCTGTGAAAGTTGTTGCTGAAGCCAGAGTAGCTCCTCTGATCATTACCACTCCTGGTCCTATTCCTTATACATCTGACAAAGCTGTGCCTTGGCACTATGGGTCTGATGTTTACATCCATGGTGTCAAGCATGGAGCCTTTACCTGATATGCCTGTTGACATTGATAATATTGCTGGATCTAGCAAGATCACTCGTAGTGGAAGAGTCTTCTCTCCTCCAGTTGCTTCTAAGAGTGCAGTTACTCCTGCTGTTACTTCCACCACTGATGCTCGGGGCAAGGGTCCTGTTATTGAGCCTGTATCTACTGATGTGCCAGCTGCTGATGACCTCTCTAAGCAGATGGAAGAAGTATTGAAAATCATTCGCAAGAGTGATTATGATATTGTTGATCAGCTGGGGCATACTCCCTCAAAGATTTCTATGCTCTCCCTGTTATTATGTTCTGAGGCTCATGCCAAGTCATTGATCAAGTTTCTAAAGATGGCTCATGTACCCAGTGCAATTTCTGTGGACCAGTTTGAGAATTGTGTTGCTCACCTGACCTATGACAACGGGTTAGGATTTTCTGATGCTGACTTGACCCCTGCCAAGAGGGATCATAACAGGGCATTGCATATTTCAATTGAATGCAGGGGCACTACCCTGTCTCATGTGCTGATAGACAATGGTTCCTCTCTGAATGTGTTGCCTAAGGAAGTCCTGAACAAGCTGAGTTCTGAAGATACGGTATTGAAGCCCAGTAATATTGTGGTAAAGGCTTTTGATGGTTCTAGAAGAGTAGTGCATGGGGAAATTGATCTTCCAATCAAGGTTGGCTCTCAGGTGTTTACTGCTACATTCTATGTGATGGATATTCGTCCTTCGTACTCATGTCTGCTTGGTCGTCCCTGGATCCATGGGGCAGGTGCTGTGACCTCCACATTACATCAAAAGTTGAGATATCCGGTGAATGGAAAAGTTGTTACTGTCTTTGGAAAGGAAGAATACTTTGTCAGCCATGTAAACACTTTCAAGTATCTGGAAGTAGAAGGTGAATACATTGAAACTCCATGTCAGTCATTCGAAGTGGTTCCCTGGGCTGTTAAGGATTGTGTGACTCCTCCTGCTGTGAAGAAGGTTCCTGTGGTCATCAGAAACCCTCCAACAATGGCAATGGCCTCCCTCAATGATGCAAAAGCTGTGGTGGAAGAAGAGTCCCAGAAGGCTGTTCGTCGTGCTCGTGTTGTTCGTATCACCAATCAAGGGGTTATCAATGCTGTGGGAGATCAAGATGAAGACTACAACTTGGAGGCATGGATTCTTCCTACTGTGGGTGCTGGACTCAATAATTGGACAGCTGAAGATGTTATCCCTATCTCCTTTAGTCAGGAGTAGATACTATTACTGTGTTATGTTTTTAAATTTATAATTTCTGGAACAATTAAAACTTTCAAGCCATGTGCCTTACCCGGGGCACAATGGTGTGCTTGTTACGGGTTGTCATCTCATTTGCATACTTCATTCGATAAAATCAGTGGACGTTTCGTTTTCGTAAATATTGTGTTCCTTGTCTTTCTTTTTCTTTTATTTTTGCTTTATCAGCTATGTGTTCTTACACACACCCACGTCACTAAAATGCCGATCCTCATCCACTCTGGATCCAATTGATAACAGTTCTACTATTGCCAATTACAATTTCGAGAATCCGATCTATCAAACTGAGGACGGAAACGAGGACGATTGTGAAATATCTGTAGGGCTTGCTAGGTTGTTACAATAAGAAGAGAAAGCTATACAGCCACATGAAGAGCCAGTCGAAGTTGTGAATCTGGGAACTGAAGAAAACAGAAAAGAGGTCCAGATAGGGGCTGATTTAGACAACACTGCTCAGCATAAGAATGCAGGGGCAACATATCAGCGTGCTATGGTGGCTTTGTTTCATGATATGATTCATCATGAGATAGAGGTATATGTGGATGATATGATAGCCAGGTCTCAGAATGAAGAACAACATCTTGATCATCTGCACAAGTTGTTTGAGAGGTTGAAGAAATACAGGTTGAGATTAAATCCAAACAAGTGTACTTTTGGAGTTAGATCTGGAAAGCTCCTGGGTTTCATTGTCAGTGGAAAAGGTATTGAAGTGGATCCTGCAAAAGTGAAAGCTATACGAGAGATGCCAGCTCCCCGTACTGAGAAGGAGGTTAGAGGTTTCTTGGGACTACATTGCAAGATTTATTTCCCAATTAACTACCATCTGTGAGCCAATCTTCAAGTTGTTGAAGAAAGATCAGGTGATGGAATGGAATGATGAGTGCCAGACTGTCTTTGATGAAATCAAGAGATATTTGCTAGAACCTCCAATTTTAATGCCACCAGTTGATGGAAGACCCTTGATTATGTATTTAACAGTATTAGACAACTCAATGGGGTGTGTATTGGGGCAACATGACGAGTCTGGTCGAAAAGAGCAGGCAATATACTACCTTAACAAAAAGTTTACCGACTGTGAAACAAGATACTCACTGCTCGAGAAAACTTGCTGCGCTTTGGCATGGGCTGCTCGCCGACTAAGACAGTATATGTTGACCCACACTACCTTGTTGATTCCGAAGATGAATGGGGCAGTTGAAGCTGCTAATAAGAACATTAAGAAGATTGTACAGAAGATGACTGTTACTTACAAGGATTGGCACGAGATGTTACCATTTGCTCTGCATGGTTATCGTACTACAATACGTACTTCAACAGGGGCAACCCCATTCTCCTTAGTCTATGGTATGGAAGCAGTTCTGCCTATTGAAGTTCAGATCCCCTCCTTGAGAATTATGAAGGATGCAGGCTTGGATGAAGATGAGTGGATTCAGACTCGACTTGACCAGATAAATTTGATTGATGAGAAAAGGTTAGCAGCAGTTTGTCATGGCCAGATGTACCAGAAACGGATGATCAAAGCTTTTAACAAGAAGGTTAAGCCAAAGGTATATCAGGCTGGTGACTTGGTAATCAAGCGTATCATATTACCACAGGGTGATCCTAGGGGCAAGTGGACTCCAACATATGAGGGACCATTTGTAGTCAAGACAGTGTTCTCAGGAGGTGCCATGATATTGACTACAATGGATGGTGAAGACTTCCCACAACCTGTAAACGCAGACATAGTTAAAAAATACTACGCATAAAAAGAGACCCGCTAGGTTGACAGGCCTAGGCAAAAATAAGGGCATCCCGGCAAACCAAAAGGGTTTGGGCAAAAATTAGGGATATATATATATAAAAAGATGTACACCCGGCAAGTCGAAAACCTGAAAAGGCGGCTTGGGCAAAAAAGGGTATCCCGGTGGATTGAAAACCTGAAAGGGCAATCCAGGCAAAAGTTAGGGATTAAAGCGTATGACTATGTCTCGTTTGGATCACTCATGAAACTGCAACCAGTTGTACTACTTACTCAAGCTCAAACAGATAAAGCTCAATCCAATCGTTTCCGTCTCAACAGCAAGAAGATGAGATACTTGAGGGGCAATAGTAGAATTGAAACTCAATAGGATTATTTCCCACATAGCTGATTCTTTTTGTAAAACTTCATGACAAAATTCTCTTACTAGGGTTTATGTCTCCTTGTACAAACTTACCCGTGTATGGGTCACTTTTGATATAAATAAATTCCATCTTTTGAATCCAGATTTACTTTTACCCTATTTACATAAGCGAAACGTCCATTGGTTGTGTTTGAATGTATGTATGCCTTTGAATATGATTGATGTTTACCAGAAATGCATGTATGCTTTTAATATGATTGATGTTTACCAGAAATGCATGAAAATGCAGTAATAGTATTTACTAAGGACGAACGAGGGAAGGATTTCAACGAAGCTTCGCCGGTTCATCTTTACAAGGCAGTTACAAACCATCAGTAGGACTAATCCATTTTCACAAAGTCTAATCTCCCCTGGAATTTATATCCATCTCTTTTATCCTCATACGGATATACGGGAAATTACTTCCCAATAAGGGCACGATGAACGAAGACGGGATGTTATACTTATCCTACTATCAAACGAAAACGAAGGTTATCTATACCCTACTGTCCCCAACAACGGGAGGTTATCTATACCTTGTTATCCCCAACAATGGGAGGTTATCTATACCTTGTTATCCCCAGCAGACGGAGGGTTATGTATTCTTCAACAACGAATCGGGATTTATTTTCCTTGGCCAGCAGTTGTTATACAAGGATATCCAGACACTTCCAGCAGTGTCATATCATACATGCATACATAAAGCATAAACTAATGTTGTTATACAGAATGCTACCTTGTTTTCAGGTTAATTATCCAACAAACAAGCTTATGATCTTTGGGACTGCTTTATTGTAACCTCAGGGTTACTTTATCCTCCTGATGAGCTTCTTATTACTTTGGGACTGCTTTATTGTAACCTCAGGGTTATTTTATCCTCCTGATAGCCTCTCATGACTTCAAGACCGCTTTAGAGCTACTGATTGCTCTATCCTCCTGAAATCATCCTATTACTTCAAGACTGCTTTAGAGCTATTCATTGCTCTATCCTCATGAGGTCATATTACTACTTCAAGACTACTTTAGAGCTATTGATTGCTCTATCCTCCTGAAAACATATCACATTATTATTTCAAGACTGCTTTAGAGCTATTCATTGCTCTATCCTCCTGAAATTACATTATTATTTCAAGACTGCTTTAGAGCTATCCATTGCTCTATCCTCCTGAAATCATTACTTCAAGACTGCTTTAGAGCTATTGATTGCTCTATCCTCCTGAAGACATATCACATTATTATTTCAAGACTGCTTTAGAGCTATTCATTGCTCTATCCTCCTGAAGCCATCTAATTATTTCAAGACTGCTTTAGAGTTATCCATTGCTCTATCCTCCTGAAATTACATTATTATTTCAAGACTGCTTTAGAGCTATCCATTGCTCTATCCTCCTGAAATCATTACTTCAAGACTGCTTTAGAGCTATTGATTGCTCTATCCTCCTGAAGACATATCACATTATTACTTCAAGACTGCTTTAGATCTATTGATTGCTCTATCCTCCTGAAGACATATCACATTATTATTTCAAGACTGCTTTAGAGCTATTCATTGCTCTATCCTCCTGAAATTACATTATTATTTCAAGACTGCTTTAGAGCTATCCATTGCTCTATCCTCCTGAAATCATTACTTCAAGACTGCTTTAGAGCTATTGATTGCTCTATCCTCCTGAAGACATATCACATTATTATTTCAAGACTGCTTTAGAGCTATTCATTGCTCTATCCTCCTGAAGCCATCTAATTATTTCAAGACTGCTTTAGAGTTATCCATTGCTCTATCCTCCTGAAATTACATTATTATTTCAAGACTGCTTTAGAGTATTCATTGCTCTATCCTCCTGAAATTACATTATTATTTCAAGACTGCTTTAGAGCTATCCATTGCTCTATCCTCCTGAAATCATTACTTCAAGACTGCTTTAGAGTTATTCATTGCTCTATCCTCCTGAAGCCATCTAATTATTTCAAGACTGCTTTAGAGTTATCCATTGCTCTATCCTCCTGAAATTACATTATTATTTCAAGACTGCTTTAGAGCTATCCATTGCTCTATCCTCCTGAAATCATTACTTCAAGACTGCTTTAGAGCTATTGATTGCTCTATCCTCCTGAAGACATATCACATTATTACTTCAAGACTGCTTTAGAGCTATTGATTGCTCTATCCTCCTGAAGACATATCACATTATTATTTCAAGACTGCTTTAGAGCCATTCATTGTTCTATCCTCCTGAAATCATATCATCACTTCAAGACTGCTTTAGGGTTATCATTATTGATTGCTCTATCCTCATGAAGACATGCTGTTACATCAGTATTACTCCAGACTCCTGACAGTTCTCATTATACTACTGAAGAACTTTCCCCTAGTGGCATCTTTAAGCCCACTCAATCATGTTCAACCAACCATCAATATCACTCCATGCACTGGTGAGTGCAAATTTTTGGGCTTTTGTGTTCAATCCCCTTCAACCTTCCAGGTTACGACTGGCAAATATACCAATCTAACCCCTCAGGTTTCAGAAAATTGAACAGGGGCAGCTGTTGCACCCCAAAATTTGCCCTCACAATACAAGACTTTGTGTTCCAAGAAGGTTCACAAGGTTCACAAAATTCATAATTGGTCAGAAGAGTTGACAATTCCCTCAGACCATGCACCTCCTAAGCAGTGCATCCAAAACTAGGGTTTTGACTTTAATCAGGCTAAATGGACTTTCAAGACTTCAAGTGAGCTTCATAACATCTTATATGTGTATAAGAACCCCCATGTCAAGTTTCAAGACTTTTCTCAAAAGTTTGCTCAGTCAGATGATCAGATAAGTCAAAAGCAGTCAATGCAGTTAAAAGGTCAAACTGAGGTCAACTGTGGTCAAACCAAAGTCAAACTTCATGATTTTTTTTGCCAACATCAAAGAGAGGTTGGGTGAGAAATATTATCATAATAACTGTAATACCCCAAATTTTGCCCTAAGATTTGTCGTCGCATTTCATTGCATTTAATCAATTACTAACAAATTTGTGTAGTCGTTTGACTTTTTGCAGGTAAATATCATATGGCATGCACTTTTTTTTTTCTAAAAAAGTAAAAATGGCACAATTGGCAGGAGGACATGTGTAAGGAGTTATGAGTGTGAAAGGTTGAGAGTTCGAATCTCACCTTTGGCACTTTTTGTTGTTTTTATTATTTTTACTCTAAATTTTTCTATCTTTCATTAAAAAAAAATAACAAAAATAGTTTTTTATTATTATTTAATTATTATTTTCGTATTTTAATTAAATCATTTTTTAAAATATTATTTTTTTCACTTTTTTCTAAATTATTCATAAAAATATCCAAAAAATCATAAAATAAAAAAAATATTGAAAAAAATTTTGTTCTTTTTATAATATTTTTTATTTTAGGAATCAATAGGATTATTAGTTTTTATTTTAAGTTTATTTTAATTATTTTAAATTATTTAAATTTTATTTTTTCTTAACTAATTATTTAGTTTGGGCTTTAAAATGGGCTTTAGGGACATTATTGACAATTTGGTGTTAACCCTAATTTGTTCCCTATATATACATGTGTTGCCTTGTTGGAAAAGAGGAGAGAATGAAAAAAACCTAAGAGGAGTGAGTGTCGTTGGCCGTTATTTAGTTTTCTTTTTCATCCATTACTATTGTTTCTTTTTCTTCATCGTTTACCGTTATTTCTTTTCCTTCATCTATTACTGTTGTTTCTTTTTCTTCATCTTTTACCGTTATTTCTTTTTCTTCATCTATTACCGTTATTTCTTTTTCTTTATCTATTACTGTTACGTTTATATATATATAATTTTTAAATTGTTAGAGTTTATATATGTAAGATTTTTGATCGAATTATGTCGATACGATGTTTGCACATTTGTGTGCATGACGCGTGACATTTGTGTTAGTTCGATCTGGTTGCGATGATCGCATTTTTGTGTGAGCAATAATACTATTTTTTGCTTAATTTCTTTTTCTTTGCGATAAATTTTGTTTCGTCCGATTTAGATCTGGTTGCGATGAGCGCATTTCTGCGTTAGCAACATTGTTGAGTTATTTGGCACATTTAAAATTCATTATTGCTTTATTATTATTATTATTATTATTATTATTATTATTATTATTATTATTATTATTATTATCATTATTTATTATTATTATCATTATTATCATTATTATTATTATTGTTATCATTAATTTATTAAAATTTGTTGTAATATAAAAATCTGTTTTTTTAAAATAAATAACATTAACATCTTTTTTCCAAATTAATATGAAAACCTAATTTTAATTTTCTATATGATTCTATGTATATATTTATTATAATTCTTGTAAATTTTTGTAAATAAAATTAAACCTTATAAATACTTAATGTAAAATTTTGGTGAATGTGATTATTGATTAGTTAAAATTTGTTTTCATCATAATGTGTAAATATTTTTCTTAATAATTGTTAATATATAATTAGAGATAATTAAATTTTTGTAAATGATTAAGAAATTTATAATTATGTTATATTTAGAACTTTATATTATAGTAATTATTTAATCATTTATGTTTCTAAATAAAAATCAAATCTTATGATATTTAGAACTTTATATTATAGTAATTATTTAATCATTTATGTTTCTAAATAAAAATCAAATCTTATGATATTTAGAACTTTATATTATAGTAATTATTTAATCATTTATGTTTCTAAATAAAAATCAAATCTTATGTTTAATCACGTTATTAATTAATTATTATTGCTAATCATATTTTGTTGCTTATTATTATTTTGAAATTTCTATCTTATTATTTTTTCTAACTTTGTCTATTTTTCTCATTATTATTGTTTCAACTAATTATTTTCACTAACTTTATATTTATACTAACCTTATTTAATTTTTCTTATTATTTACTAACCCCAATATTTTATTTACTTATTTGTTATTTTTTTTATTATATTTATTTTGATCATATTTTACTATTTATTTTATTTATTATAATTTTGTAATTGCCTCTTAGATGTAAATTGTAATCATTTAATTATTATTATCATTATGGTTAGTAATTAGGGAGTGCCAATATGTATGATATTTAAAAAAATAAATTAGATCATTTTAATATAAGATAATTAAATTAAACATTTCACACACGTAAGTCGATTTTAATCGCCGTCTCACTTCTTAAGGATATCCCTCAAGTTGCCTATGAATATTGGTTAAGTGGGGTGTATAAAGCAAGTCCCTCAAAAAGAAAATCATCAAAGTCCCTTATGGTTGCCTTTACGAATCGAGTCCCTTTCGAAAAATGATGATAGTCCCCTCCATTTTGCTTATTACGCCCCACAATGGCCTTCAAAAATCCAATTGTCCCTCACATGTCCCTTAACATCCAAAGTAAGGACTACCTACTCCATTATAGTAGGGATAGTCTTACTAAAGGAAAGAATGAAGAATAAGAAAGACCTTTAAACATTAGGGTAGGCTACTCCTAGATACTTGCTCACTTCAAAACTTTTTCACACTTAAACAAATTTCCAACAAAATTTTCAAACAAGTTCTTAACACATCCTTACATGGATTATTTATTAACTATTCTGAAAATTTTCTATTCACACACTACACTTTCAAAACAATTCAAAAGTGAGCTTAAGTACCTAAGAGCCCATGGATAACCATGGATGAAAAGGGTGCTAACACCTTCCCTTTTCATAACCTACCCCCCGGACCCAAAATATTCTCTAAGGTCTTTCCTGTTCTTTTATAACCTTTCCTTATGGATAAAATAAAAGTCGGTGGCGACTCTTGCTATCCGCAACATTGTTTAAAGTCAGTTCACCGGGTTACACGGCCCAACCCCTCTTATTTTTTTGTTTTTTTGAAAACTTGTTTTTTTAAAACCTTATATTTTTGTTTTTTAAAAAATTGTTTTTAAAACCATTTTATTTTGATAATCAAAAACTGTTTTTAAACAACCTTTTTTGTAAATATTGAAAGTATTTTTTTTAAAAATAAATGAAAAAAAACTTTAAAAACCTTTTTATAATGAAATTAAAAAAAAAACCTCTTTTCATATAATAAAAATAAATTTTTTTTTATAAATAACTTAAAGTATTTTTAATATAAAAATTAAACTTTTTTAAGATAAAATTTAAAATATTTTTCTAATTAACAGTACTCTTTCTTTTTTATATAAATTCATTTAACATCTTTTTCAAAACAACAAAAACTTCCAATATCGCATTTTTTCTCCTGACCCGTTCCATTACTGTCTAACTTTGTTTACTAACGGGTGTTCATCTTTTGCAGCTCCTGTTCGCTACTATTGCGTGGTGTTTTATTTAAGTTTTATTATTATTGTAACTGCTTCTCGGTTGTAACCTCGCGAACCCTAACAATCGCGCTTTAATTACTGCCTTTAAATTTCTGCTCGCATAGTTAAATTAGGACATTATTCTCTGTTTGCACAATTCAATTATATCACACATTCATCAATACTCCTGTCACATTACACATATCCGGAGGTTAGGTCTAGCTTTTGGTCGCCGCGCCAATAGTCCTCAAAACTTCAAACCCTTACAAACCCTAATTTTTCATAAATGCCTCGCCGCAGGCAAAGTTACAATTTTACCCCTCGCATTAGGTCAAAGAGCCGCCGCGCTCATTTTAGGGTTTCCCGCCGCGGAATCCCTAACCTAACCTAACCCTAATTACAACTTAACAATTCAACGTAGAGATTTGGAGTTCCTACACTCCACGTAAGCGTGTCCTTAAGACATGTTTATTCCCCTTGAGACCTTGACCACAGTCAAGAAGTCTCTAACCTCCCTTTTGAGGGGAACTACGATTACTCTGATTCCACTCCCGTAAGGATACGTAGGCACAAGATGCGATGTCTTGCCGAGTAAACTTAGAATTAACCCCTTAGGTTTATTTTCTCACTTTTAATCCTTTGTACATATACCTTAAGCAAATGAATAAAGCAAAATAGTAAACATTTGAACAAAAGGTTCCTGTAGAGTACTACAGAAGTTTAGGGTGCTAATACCTTCCCTAAATTTAACCAACCCCCGAACCCTAGATCTTTCCCCGCATTGTGTTTACAATGCAAAATAGGTTTTCCCTCTTTTGACCTTTTCCTTCGGATAAATCAAAGAGCGGTTGTGAATTGAATTGTGATTCAAACTCATTAATAGTTTGTGATCCTATTTCCACCGCAACAATAAGCATATCATTTTCCCTAACCATTTCAAGGACCAAAGGATTTATCTTTGTTCTTTGTTGCAGGTCATGGCTTCTGCTCGTAGAAACACCATCAGGATCAACTTTGTAGGGATACCTGCTAAGCTCAAGGAGTTGGTTTCCCTAGTGCCTGATCATTCCCAGTTCAACAAGAGACATGGTCACTTATTGGATCTAGTTACTTCAGGGTTCAGTGAAGACATGATGAGTGTGCTGTTTCAGTTCTTTGACCCTAAGCACCATTGCTTTACATTTCCTGATTATCAGCTGGTTCCAACCATGGAGGAGTTCTCCAAGCTTCTGGGTATACTTGTTCTTGATCAGAAGCCATTCACAGGCTTAGAGAAGGAGCTTAAACCAGAAGTTATTGCTGCAGCTCTACATCTGAAGAAGTCTGACATTGTTCTAGAGACGAGAAGTGGAGTTAAAGGTATTCTTGCCAAGGTATTAGTGGATAAAGCTCAAATGTTCTTGAAGGCTATGAGCTACGATGCTTTTGAGGAGATCTTAGCCTTATTGATTTATGGCTTAGTGTTGTTCCCCAATCCTGATCAGTTCATAGACGTTCATGCCATCAACATATTCCTGAGTCACAATCCAGTGCCTACCTTACTTGGAGACATCCTACATTCTCTTCACACCCGTACTACAAGGGCAAGAGGAACTTCGATGTGCTGCATACCTTTACTTTCTAGGTGGTTTATTTCTCACCTTCCTCGCTCAGTAATGAAGAATGAGCAAGGTTTCAGGTGGTCCAAGAGGATCATGTCACTTTCTCACTCAGACATCCATTGGTGCTCCAGATCTATGGAGAATGTCACCATCATTGACCGTTGTGGGGAGTTTCCTAATGTGCCACTTCTAGGCATAAGAGGAGGCATCACCTACAACCCATCTCTAGCTTTACGACAGTTTGGTTACGCCCGGAGCGATGGTCCACATGACATGTTGATTCAGGGCATTGTGTTTGACTACGACAACGATCTTCAGGGTTACCGCCAGAGATTCATACGAGCTTGGGGAAAGGTAAACAGGATTGACAGCAAGACACTGGAGCCTAAGTACACCATTCCTATGGAGGCTTATCTCAGATGGGTACGATTTCGTGCTCAGACACTCATGATGCCATATCCTGCCATCCTACCAGTTACCATGGAACCTGTTGCTGAAGGAGACACAGCTTATACCATCCTTCACCCAGACATGCCTACTGATATGGAAGACTTGCAGAGAGCATGGATCCAACTGAAAGAGCAAAGGGATACTTTCGAGGCTCATTACAAAGCAAGCCAAGCAAGGATCCTAGAGCTAACAAAGCTACTTCATGAGGAACGAAACCTCAACTCATACCTCAACACCAAGAGGAAACGTCCATGGGAGACTTAAAACCCCATCTTTTGTACTTATTTCGTTTTCATTTTTTGTAAGCCTAAAAGGCAAAACAAGTTATTACTAATAAAAAGTTACTTTCTTGTTTGTTTAAGCAAATTTAAATCCTGCGGTCCTTGAAAACATTGCATATGCATTCCCATATCATTGCATCACAGGTTTATAATTGTGCACAGGTTTCTCATCTTCTCGCTGTTTATTTCAGCAATGGCTCTTGAACAATCAGTTAAGGATCTCCAGGCACAGAATGCACAGTTCCAAGAGCTGATCCTGAACCTATCCAAGGGACAGGATGAATTGAAGACACTGCTGGCCAAGAAGACTAAGAAGGCTAGAAGGTCTGCTGGGTTGCTCAACATGGGAAGAAGGTTCAAAGGTCCTGTCAAGACCAAGGAACAGGATGAAGACTATGAATCTGAAGAATCTGAGCAGGAGAGAGGCAGTCTCCACAACACTATGGGGGGCTCTGATTCTGAGGCTAACTACTACCATGAGCCTAACGAAGACAAATTCAAGATGCTGGTGGATAGAATGGATGCTATGGAATTACAGAAATCATCTGGGCTGGATTTTGAGGATTTGAGCTTGATATCTGGGGTGGTCATACCCATTGGGTTCAAAGTTCCTACATTTGTTGTCTATGATGGGGTCTCTTGTCCCAAATTGCATCTGAGGTCTTATGTCAGAAGAATTCAACCCCACACTGCTGATAAGAAGTTGTGGATCCATTTCTTTCAAGAGAGTTTATCTGGAGCTCAGCTAGAGTGGTATTATCAGTTGGAGAGTGTCAACATCAGAGATTGGAATGACCTTGCTGAAGCTTTCTACAAGCAGTATCAATACAATGCTGACTTAGCCCCCACTCGCATGCAGCTTCAAAGCATGTCTATGGGTGCCAAAGAAAGCTTTAAGGAGTATGCTCAGAAGTGGAGAGACTTAGCTGGAAGAGTTCAACCCCATTTGATTGATAGGGAGTTGGTTGATATGTTCATGTGTACGATGAATGGTCCGTTTTACAGTCATCTCATTGGAAGCTCATCATCTGGCTTCACTGAGTTGATCATGACAGGAGAGCGAGTAGAGAATGGTATCAATAGTGGTAAGATCCAAGTGGGCACTTCTTCATCAGGTGTTGCAAAGAAGCCTCCCACTGGGAAGAGAGAATCTAATGCTGTGTATGGTCAGCCTGATCGTAACAGAAGGCATCAGTCTGTTAGTGCAGTTCATATTTCAAATCCAACTCCTGCAACAACAGAGCAGCCTCAAGGCAACCAACAGAGGGCTAGAAGACAGTTCACGAAGATCAACATGTCAATGGCTCAGGCATTGCAACACTTGTTGAAAGCTGAACTTATTACCCTGAGGGAGGCCCCTCAGAATCCCAATGTTACCTCTCCCAAGTACAATCCCAATGCACGATGTGCATATCATTCAAACTGTCCAGGACATGATACTAATAACTGCTGGGTCTTGAAGAACAAAATTCAGGATATGATTGATGCTGGAGAAATTGAGTTTGATCCACCAGGTACTCCAAATGTGATTACAGCTCCAATGCCAAATCACGAGAAGACTGTCAACGCCATTGATGAAGATATTGATGAAGATCTGCATGTCTATTCAGTTATGGAGTTGAGCACACCATTGTCTGTCACCAAAAAGAGGTTAGTACAAGCTGGGATCTTTCCAGGTTGTCATGAAGATTGTCTATATTGTACCTATAAGCCGGATAGTTGCTTCATTTTGAGAGATGGGATTCAACATCTCATGGATAAATATACTATAGTGTTTGAAAGAAGACCAGCATCTGTAGAAAGTATGGTGGATCATCTGACTCAGGGTAAGAAGATTGAAGAGGTTGACATGGTTGACAAAGTACCACTAAGAATCACTTCAAAGGGTCCCATTAAAATCACTCATCAGGGCCCAATCAAGATTACTGCTGAAGGTCCTGTGAAAGTTGTTGCTGAAGCCAGAGTAGCTCCTCTGATCATTACCACTCCTGGTCCTATTCCTTATACATCTGACAAAGCTGTGCCTTGGCACTACGGGTCTGATGTTTACATCCATGGTGTCAAGCAGGAGCCTTTACCTGATATGCCTGTTGACATTGATAATATTGCTGGATCTAGCAAGATCACTCGTAGTGGAAGAGTCTTCTCTCCTCCAGTTGCTTCTAAGAGTGCAGTTACTCCTGCTGTTACTTCCACCACTGATGCTCGGGGCAAGGGTCCTGTTATTGAGCCTGTATCTACTGATGTGCCAGCTGCTGATGACCTCTCTAAGCAGATGGAAGAAGTATTGAAAATCATTCGCAAGAGTGATTATGATATTGTTGATCAGCTGGGGCATACTCCCTCAAAGATTTCTATGCTCTCCCTGTTATTATGTTCTGAGGCTCATGCCAAGTCATTGATCAAGTTTCTAAAGATGGCTCATGTACCCAGTGCAATTTCTGTGGACCAGTTTGAGAATTGTGTTGCTCACCTGACCTATGACAACGGGTTAGGATTTTCTGATGCTGACTTGACCCCTGCCAAGAGGGATCATAACAGGGCCTTGCATATTTCAATTGAATGCAGGGGCACCACCCTGTCTCATGTGCTGATAGACAATGGTTCCTCTCTGAATGTGTTGCCTAAGGAAGTCCTGAACAAGCTGAGTCCTGAAGATACGGTATTGAAGCCCAGTAATATTGTGGTAAAGGCTTTTGATGGTTCTAGAAGAGTAGTGCATGGGGAAATTGATCTTCCAATCAAGGTTGGCTCTCAGGTGTTTACTGCTACATTCTATGTGATGGATATTCGTCCCTCGTACTCATGTCTGCTTGGTCGTCCCTGGATCCATGGGGCAGGGGCTGTGACCTCCACATTACATCAAAAGTTGAGATATCCGGTGAATGGAAAAGTTGTTACTGTCTTTGGAGAGGAAGAATACTTTGTCAGCCATGTAAACACTTTCAAGTATCTGGAAGTAGAAGGTGAATACATTGAAACTCCATGTCAGTCATTTGAAGTGGTTCCCTGGGCTGTTAAGGATTGTGTGACTCCTCCTGCTGTGAAGAAGGTTCCTGTGGTCATCAGAAACCCTCCAACAATGGCAATGACCTCCCTCAATGATGCAAAAGCTGTGGTGGAAGAAGGTGGTTGTACTATTTGGGGTCAGCTTCCTGATATTCCATACAAGTCTGACAAGTTTGGTTTGGGTTTCACTGCAGAGTCCCAGAAGGCTGTTCGTCGTGCTCGTGCTGTTCGTATCACCAATCAAGGGGTTATCAATGCTGTGGGAGATCAAGATGAAGACTACAACTTGGAGGCATGGATTTTTCCTACTGTGGGTGCTGGACTCAATAATTGGAAAGCTGAAGATGTTATCCCTATCTCCTTTAGTCAGGAGTAAATACTATTACTGCGTTATGTTTTTAAATTTTTAATTTCTGGAACAATTAAAACTTTCAAGCCATGTGCCTTACCCGGGGCACAATGGTGTGCTTGTTGCGGGTTGTCATTTCATTTGCATACTTCATTCAATAAAATCAGTGGACGTTTCGTTTTCGTAAATATTGTGTTCCTTGTCTTTCTTTTTCTTTTTTTGCTTTATCAGCTATGTGTTCTTACACACACCCACGTCACTAAAATGCAGATCCTCATCCACTCTGGATCCAGTTGATAACAGTTCTACTATTGCCAATTACAATTTCGAGAATCCGATCTATCAAACTGAAGACGGAAACGAGGACGATTGTGAAATACCTGTAGAGCTTGCTAGGTTGTTACAACAAGAAGAGAAAGCTATACAGCCACATGAAGAGCCAGTCGAAGTTGTGAATCTGGGAACTGAAGAAAACAGAAAAGAGGTCAAGATAGGGGCTGATTTAGAGGACAGTGTCAAGAGCAGGTTGATTCAGATGCTACGTGACTATGTGGAGATCTTTGCTTGGTCTTATGAAGATATGCCAGGGTTGGATACAGACATTGTGGTTCACCGTTTGCCAGTGAAAGAAGATTGTCGTCCAAAGAAGCAGAAGGTTCGTCGTATGCGTCCTGAAATGTCAGAAAAGATCAAAGCAGAGGTAATGAAACAGTTCAATGCAGGGTTCTTGGCCGTAACTTCTTATCCTCAGTGGGTTGCAAATGTGGTACCAGTTCCTAAGAAAGATGGTAAGGTACGTATGTGTGTAGACTACAGAGATCTGAACAAGGCTAGCCCTAAAGATGATTTTCCACTTCCTCATATTGATATTCTGGTAGACAACACTGCTCAGCATAAGGTATTCTCTTTTATGGATGGTTTCTCTGGTTACAATCAAATCAAGATGGCACCTGAAGATATGGAGAAGACTACATTTGTGACACAGTGGGGCACCTTTTGCTATAAGGTAATGCCATTTGGTTTGAAGAATGCAGGGGCAACATATCAGCGTGCTATGGTGGCTTTGTTTCATGATATGATTCATCATGAGATAGAGGTATATGTGGATGATATGATAGCCAGGTCTCAGAATGAAGAACAACATCTTGATCATCTGCACAAGTTGTTTGAGAGGTTGAAGAAATACAGGTTGAGATTAAATCCAAACAAGTGTACTTTTGGAGTTAGATCTGGAAAGCTCCTGGGTTTCATTGTCAGTGGAAAAGGTATTGAAGTGGATCCTGCAAAAGTGAAAGCTATACGAGAGATGCCAGCTCCCCGTACTGAGAAAGAGGTTAGAGGTTTCTTGGGACGATTGAACTACATTGCAAGATTTATTTCCCAATTAACTACCATCTGTGAGCCAATCTTCAAGTTGTTGAAGAAAGGTCAGGTGATGGAATGGAATGATGAGTGCCAGACTGCCTTTGATGAAATCAAGAGATATTTGCTAGAACCTCCAATTTTAATGCCACCAGTTGATGGAAGACCCTTGATTATGTATTTAACAGTATTAGACAACTCAATGGGGTGTGTATTGGGGCAACATGACGAGTCTGGTCGAAAAGAGCAGGCAATATACTACCTTAGAAAAAAGTTTACCGACTGTGAAACAAGATACTCACTGCTCGAGAAAACTTGCTGCGCTTTGGCATGGGCTGCTCGCCGACTAAGACAGTATATGTTGACCCATACTACCTTGTTGATTTCGAAGATGGATCCAATCAAGTACATATTTGAGAAACCCGCTCTCTCCGGAAGAATTGCAAGATAGCAAATGATCTTGACGGAATATGATATACAGTATACTACTCAGAAGGCCATTAAGGGGAGTGTTGTTGCTGATCATTTGGCTCATCAAGCAGTAGGTGATTACCAGTCAATGAATTTTGAGTTCCCTGATGAAGACATTATGTCTGTTACCAAAGAACCTGGACAATATGACGAACCTGAACAAGGATCCCGATGGACTATGGTTTTTGATGGTGCCTCCAATGCACATGGTAATGGTGTTGGTGTTGTGATTAGTTCCCCTGAAGGTTGTCATACCCCGATTACTGCCAGACTTTGTTTCTATTGTACCAATAACATGGCTGAGTATGAGGCATGTATCATGGGTATGCAAGTTGCTATTGATATGAAGATTCAGTTCCTTGAGGTGTATGGAGATTCAGCTCTGGTAGTAAGTCAGATTAAAGGAGATTGGGATACAAAGCATGATAATCTCATTCCTTACAGAGAACATGTGTTGTCTTTGATCCCACATTTCAAAGTGATTACTTTTGGACATATTCCACGAAGAGAGAATCAGTTGGCAGACGCATTGGCCACCATGGCATCTATGTTTGAGATCAGCTGGGATGATGAAGCTCCCAAGATTACCATTGATAGATTTGAGAAGCCCGCATACTGCAATGAGATTGACACTGAAGGGGCAGAGGAGAAGCCTTGGTTCTATGAAGTGAAAAACTATCTTGAAGCTCAGGAGTTCCCTGAAGGGGCATCTGTCAAAGATAGGAAGTTCCTGAGAAGGTTTTCTGCTAAGTTCTTTCTGAGTAATGGCATTCTGTATAAGCGTAATCATGATTCAACTATGCTTCGTTGTGTGGATAAGAAGGAAGCTACAGAAATTATGGAAGAGATGCATGATGGGACCTTTGGCACTCATTCTAGTGGTCATACCATGGCAAAGAAGATTTTGAGAGCAGGTTACTATTGGTCTACCATGGAAGCTGATTGCTATCAACACTCCAGAACATGTCACAAATGTCAAATCTATGCTGATAAAGTACATGTACCTCCATCTCCATTGAATGTGTTGACTGCTCCTTGGCCCTTTGCCATGTGGGGCATTGATATGATTGGTGAGATCAAGCCTACTGCTTCTAATGGGCATCGTTTCATCCTGGTTGCTATTGATTACTTCACGAAGTGGGTAGAGGCAGCTTCATTTGCATCTGTGACTAAGAATGTGGTGGCTCGGTTCATTAAGAATAATCTCATATGTAGGTATGGTATCCCTGAAAGGGTTATCACTGACAATGGCTCTAATCTGAACAACACTATGATTACTGATCTCTGTACGCAGTTCAAGATTAAGCATCACAACTCTTCTCCGTATCGTCCAAAGATGAATGGGGCAGTTGAAGCTGCTAATAAGAACATTAAGAAGATTGTACAGAAGATGACTATTACTTACAAGGATTGGCACGAGATGTTACCATTTGCTCTGCATGGCTATCGTACTACAATACGTACTTCAACAGGGGCAACCCCATTCTCCTTAGTCTATGGTATGGAAGCAGTTCTGCCTATTGAAGTTCAGATCCCCTCCTTGAGAATTATGAAGGATGCAGGCTTGGATGAAGATGAGTGGATTCAGACTCGACTTGACCAGATAAATTTGATTGATGAGAAAAGGTTAGCAGCAGTTTGTCATGGCCAGATGTACCAGAAACGGATGATCAAAGCTTTTAACAAGAAGGTTAAGCCAAAGGTATATCAGGCTGGTGACTTGGTAATCAAGCGTATCATATTACCACAGGGTGATCCTAGGGGCAAGTGGACTCCAACATATGAGGGACCATTTGTAGTCAAGACAGTGTTCTCAGGAGGTGCCATGATATTGACTACAATGGATGGTGAAGACTTCCCACAACCTGTAAACGCAGACATAGTTAAAAAATACTACGCATAAAAAGAGACCCGCTAGGTTGACAGGCCTAGGCAAAAATAAGGGCATCCCGGCAAACCAAAAGGGTTTGGGCAAAAATTAGGGATATATATATAAAAAGATGTACACCCGGCAAGTCGAAAACCTGAAAAGGCGGCTTGGGCAAAAAAGGGTATCCCGGTGGATTGAAAACCTGAAAGGGCAATCCAGGCAAAAGTTAGGGATTAAAGCGTATGACTATGTCTCGTTTGGATCACTCATGAAATTGCAACCAGTTGTACTACTTACTCAAGCTCAAACAGATGAAGCTCAATCCAATCGTTTCCGTCTCAACAGCAAGAAGATGAGATACTTGAGTGGCAATAGTAGAATTGAAACTCAATAGGATTATTTCCCACATAGCTGATTCTTTTTGTAAAACTTCATGACCAAATTCTCTTACTAGGGTTTATGTCTCCTTGTACAAACTTACCCGTGTATGGGTCACTTTTGATATAAATAAACTCCATCCTTTGAATCCAGATTTACTTTTACCCTATTTACATAAGCGAAACGTCCATTGGTTGTGTTTGAATGTATGTATGCCTTTGAATATGATTGATGTTTACCAAAAATGCATGTATGCTTTTAATATGATTGATGTTTACCAGAAATGCATGAAAATGCAGTAATAGTATTTACTAAGGACGAACGAGGGAAGGATTTCAACGAAGCTTCGCCGGTTCATCTTTACAAGACAGTAGGACTAATCCATTTTCACAAAGTCTAATCTCCCCTGGAATTTATATCCATCTCTTTTATCCTCATACGGATATACGGGAAATTACTTTCCAATAAGGGCACGATGAACGAAGACGGGATGTTATACTTATCCTACTATCAAACGAAAACGAAGGTTATCTATACCTTGTTATCCCCAACAACGGGAGGTTATCTATACCTTGTTATCCCCAGCAGACGGAGGGTTATATATTCTTCAACAACGAATCGGGATTTATTTTCCTTGGCCAGCAGTTGTTATACAAGGATATCCAGACACTTCCAGCAGTGTCATAGCATACATACATCATTTACATCATACCATAACATATATGTCTATAGTACATTACCTAAGTGCATCATGTCATACATACATAAAGCATAAACTAATGTTGTTATACAGAATGCTACCTTGTTTTCAGGTTAATTATCCAACAAACAAGCTTATGATCTTTGGGACTGCTTTATTGTAACCTCAGGGTTACTTTATCCTCCTGATGAGCTTCTTATTACTTTGGGACTGCTTTATTGTAACCTCAGGGTTATTTTATCCTCCTGATAGCCTCTCATGACTTCAAGACTGCTTTAGAGCTACTGATTGCTCTATCCTCCTGAAATCATCCTATTACTTCAAGACTGCTTTAGAGCTATTCATTGCTCTATCCTCGTGAGGTCATATTACTACTTCAAGACTGCTTTAGAGCTATTCATTGCTCTATCCTCCTGAAGCCATCTAATTATTTCAAGACTGCTTTAGAGTTATCCATTGCTCTATCCTCCTGAAATTACATTATTATTTCAAGACTGCTTTAGAGCTATCCATTGCTCTATCCTCCTGAAATCATTACTTCAAGACTGCTTTAGAGCTATTGATTGCTCTATCCTCCTGAAGACATATCACATTATTACTTCAAGACTGCTTTAGAGCTATTGAATGCTCTATCCTCCTGAAGACATATCACATTATTATTTCAATCATATCATTGCTTCAAGACTGCTTTAGGGTTATCACTATTGATTGCTCTATCCTCATGAAGACATGCTGCTACATCATTATTATTCCAGACTCCTGACAGCTTTCATCATACACCCATATTTTGAACTGCTCCCCCCCTAGTGGCATCTTTAAGCCCACTCAATCATATTCAACTAGCCATCTGTACCACTCTAGTGCACTGGTGAGTGCAAATTTTTGGGCTTTTGTGTTCAATCCCCTTCAACCTTCCAGGTTACGACTGGCAAATATACCAATCTAACCCCTCAGGTTTCAGAAAATTGAACAGGGGCAGCTGTTGCACCCCAAAATTTGCCCTCACAATACAAGACTTTGTGTTCTAAGAAGGTTCACAAGGTTCACAAGTTCTCCAACAACTTGCATAACCTTTCATGAAGTTCATAAAGTCCACAAACTACTTTATGAAGGTTCACAAGGTTCACAAGTCCCACAGTGCTTTCAATACCTTTCATGAGGTTCATGAAGCCCATAGGTTGCTTCTTGAAGGTTCACGAGGTTCACAAACTTCTCAACATCTACAAGACCTTTCATGAGGTTCATGAAGCCCATAGGTTGCTTCTTGAAGGTTCACGAGGTTCACAAACTTCTCAACATCTACAAGACCTTTCATGAGGTTCATGAAGTCCATAGGTTGCTTCTTGAAGGTTCACAAGGTTCACAAAGTTCACAATTGGTCAGAAGAGTTAACAATTCCCTCAGACAATGCACCTCCTAAGCAGTGCATCCAAAACTAGGGTTTTAACTTTAATCAGGCTAAATGGACTTCCAAGACTTCAAGTGAGCTTCATAACATCTTATATGTGTATAAGAACCCCCATGTCAAGTTTCAAGACTTTTCTCAAAAGTTTGTTCAGTCAGATGATCAGATAAGTCAAAAGCAGTCAATGCAGTTAAAAAGTCAAACTGAGGTCAACTGTGGTCAAACCAAAGTCAAACTTCATGATTTTTTTTGCCAAAATCAAAGAGAGGTTGGATTTGGTTCCAGGGGTATTTTGGTCATTTTACGCAAATTCAGCTAATTCCTTGAAGACGGGTTGTTATTAAGTTCTGAGGCGTTTATTTTGGGTTTGATATCAATTTGGTTTGGAAAGTCTGATCTGTGGAACAGGGTTTAACAAGAGATCATTCTTCTATCTTCCAGTTCATCTTTAGAGGGACAACAGTGAAAACTTCTACTGATTATTGGAGCTTATTCATGTCAAAAGTATTAAGATTGGATCGGATTAATTCAAGGATATTCGACTGATGAATCGTATGTTGAGATGTTTGTGAATTAAATCATGGAGAAGAAATGGAAGATGATTTTAATAAATATGTGAAGTTCATTCATAATATTTTATTATTATTACAATTTGTAAAGAGAATTTGGATAGAAAGTTGAATTTTATTCATAATATTTCATCACGATTTACAAAAGGGAAATAATTTGGATAAAAAATGTATTATTGAATTATTTCATAATGCTTTTTTTATTACAAGTTACAAAAGAGGTGTATATCCTAAAAAGTCCTAAGCCCTAAAATTTCTAAGTATCCTTCTTGATGTCCTTTGAGCTCCTCCGCAAAGTCTCCGATTCACCTGCACATCAAAACAAAACAAACAGAATAGAAAAAAAAAAGATGTTAGAAATTGTTTGACACTCTCAGAACATCGTCATCATCGAGTGCCGGGAGTGGCACAACCGAAGCTGCGACCTACCCCGTTACCAATCCGCGCCAGCAGCGTCAGATCAAGCATTTCCTGTTCTTATCAGATACGGGCCGAGAAAGATAAAGAATAAAAATAAGTGGGGCTGAATTGATTTGCCGAGATCAAAGCCAAAATAAAATGCCACCCATCAAGTAAATATGGCCAAGTAAATTTTTACTCTTTCTCCAAACTAATACCAACTGAATGTCAAAGTTGCGGCACTTTTGAGCCTATCAAGTAGGAAGATCCAATAATGCAAAGCATAAGCAGCTCATAACAATTGAGATCAGACGGCAACTGCACAAAAAGGGGCGTAAACCTCATAATCAAATTACAGTTCAGAAAGAAATGGTAAAAACAAATGACAAATTGAATGTCACAAAGCGATGGACCAAACTCAAAGCAGAAAAATGAACCACAAGCTGCAGGAACAACTCACAAAAGGCTACAAAGTCTGAGGAACAGATACAGTTCACGAAAATACAAACTGCCCGTTAAGTTCAATTCAAACAAGAAATCAAACTCAAATTCAACTTGAAAAACAAGGAAGATTCATACCAGTTCAACTCAAATATGAGGAGGAAGTCCATGTTACTGGAACCTGCATAACACACCACAGTCATGTTAAAAGATTCAAGCCAGTCCACAAATTGTATGAGCGGAAAACCGAAGGTACGGGACGCGGGCTCAGCTCAAACATCATCGCCCGACAAGAAACAAACCAAAGTATAAGCAGCCCATTAAAACAGAAGGGATATTCAAGCTACATCAGCCATGATGATTCCAACCGAATGTGTGGGTCACTATGGGAAAGCTAAAAAGCTTAAAGCTCGGTGAAAGTCATAGCCCAAAAGTCGCAGCCACCTATCAGTTCAGGAAAAAGGAGATATGAGTTTCAGTTCAGACAAAGAAGAATCGAGATATCAAAATGGATGGAACAGGGATTTAGCCCTCAGTTTAACCATCATTGGGCGTGAGAATTCGAGTGGCCGGGAGAGCCACGGCCGAAGCCGTTACCAACTCCCTACCGAACTTCGAACTGCAAATTTCGTGCGAACTATCAACCCAAAAATATCAGCTCAGACCCGAAGGTCATCATCGCTAAGGCAACGCAACCAAAACCACTTGGCAATGGCATTTAACACAGGTTCAGACGAAGCCGTCAACCATAATCGAAAGCAACCACACAATAGCAGTTCAGACCCTAAAGTCATCATCACCGCCTACCGTTCTCGGCAATTTTGACCCGACCGAAGCATCAGCTTCAATTCCCTGAAAGAAGAAGAGGAAAAATTAATGTATGTTTCAAAACCGGAATCCAGCAAATCAGAAATCCAACCCAGACCGCATCAAGAATAGTTCAATTTGGTCCGAAACAAAACCAAACCGGTTCAGATATCAGAATCCAAATCAATGTCCAAATGAAATCAAAACAGATCAGTTCAGATTATCAAACAAATCGATTAGGGTCAAGTGACGTTCAATCAAGGAATTCTGAAAAGAGAAAGATCCGAATATCATCAGAAAAATGAAAACCCAATTCGATCCAATCAAGGAAACGAAGAAACTGGATATCCACAAATCAAGACAAAGCCATTCAATTATCAAAATCAAATGAAAATCATGAGCGAATCCAACAGATATCAGAAAGTGAACCGTATCAGGGGTAACAAATATCAAACAAATCACAAGGGTCCACATCTGATAAAATTCGAGAATCCATCATTTAAATCAAATTTGCATCAGAAATAAAAAATCAAATCCTTTGTTAAGTAAACAGAAGGCAAAGATACGGAAAGATTGAAACAAAATCAAGTCAGATCTGAAAAAGGAAAGATTTTTCAATCAGAAATCAATCTCAATAATAACGAGAATCAAATCTTATCAGTGGAAGGCCCAATACAAATGGATTCATAAAGATATAAAAGGGAACGAAGTCACCTTTGAAAGAGGAGAGAAAACCCTAACGGACAATCGCATGTCAAACCCCAGTAATCGCGAGAGGGAGAGAGATTGAAACCAATCAACCGCGAGCGAGACCGCCTTCACCATTCATCAAACGGCGGGCAATCGAATCTCTAAGCCTCAGCTCACTTCATCATCGGTCGTTTTCACCGTAACTCCGTCGTAAATGTAAGCCATGAAGTGTTTTCCTCAAATGTTTATGTTTGGTTTCAGGTTACCGAAAGATGAGCAAAGCGAAAGAATGAGGAAGATGGGAGAATCGCAGCAAAAATGAATACGAGAGACGGAAACAAGAGTGAAAGAAAGCGTAACAGCGCCGCGGGGGAGAAAATGGGTTCTGAAACCCTGGTTTCTCTTGGCTTCATACTTTCACCAACCGGGTTGGGTCCGGAGGTGATTACCGGCCCAACCCGTTTACTTTATTTCTTATTTCTTTATTTTTTTAATTATTTTTTTATATTGTTTTTTTACCTTTTTAATTAAATACTCAAATGTTTTTTAAAAAAAATAGCATCATAACTTTCTCTTAAAAAAAAATAATAATAATAAATAGCAAGAAAACATTTTTTAAAAAACAAATAGCATCAAACTTTTCTTAAGTAAATATTATAATTGTTTTTTAAAAAAAAATAAAACCTAATTTTAATTTTCTATATAATTCTATGTATATATTTATTATAATTCTTGTAAATTTTTGTAAATAAAATTAAACCTTATAAATACTTAATGTAAAATTTTGTGAATGTGATTATTGATTATTTAAAATTTATTTTCATCATAATGTGTAAATATTTTTCTTAATAATTGTTAATATATAATTAGAGATAATTAAATTTTGTAAATGATTAAGAAATTTATAATTATGTTATATTTAGAACTTTATATTATAGTAATTATTTAATCATTTATGTTTCTAAATAAAAATCAAATTTTATGTTTAATCACGTTATTAATTAATAATTATTGCTAATTATATTTTGTTGCTTATTATTATTTTGAAATTTCTATCTTATTATTTTTTCTAACTTTGTCTATTTTTCTAATTATTATTGTTTCAACTAATTATTTTCACTAACTTTATATTTCTACTAACCTTATTTAATTTTTCTTATTATTTACTAACCCCAATATTTTATTTACTTATTTGTTATTTTTTTTTATTATATTTATTTTGATTATATTTTACTATTTATTTTATTTATTATAATTTTGTAATTGCCTCTTGGATGTAAATTGTAATTATTTAATTATTATTATCATTATGGTTAGTAATTAGGGAGTGCTAATATGTATGATATTTAAAAAAATAAATTAGATCATTTTAATATAAGATAATTAAATTAAACATTTCACACACGTAAGTCGATTTTAATCGTCGTCTCACTTCCTAAGGATATCCCTCAAGTTGCCTATGAATATTGGTTAAGTGGGGTGTATAAAGCAAGTCCCTCAAAAAGAAAATCATCAAAGTCCCTTATGGTTGCCTTTACGAATCGAGTCCCTTTCGAAAAATGATGATAGTCCCTCCAGTTTGCTTATTACACCCCGCAATGACCTTCAAAAATCCAATTGTCCCTCACATGTCCCTTAACATCCAAAGTAAGGACTACCTACTCCATTATAGTAGGGATAGTCTTACTAAGGAAAGGATAAAGAATAAGAAAGACCTTAAAACATTAGGGTAGGCTACTCCTAGATACTTGCTCACTTCAAAACTTTTTCACACTTAAACAAATTTCCAACAAAATTTTCAAACAAGTTTTTTTCACATCCATACACGGATTATTATTAAACTATTCTGAAATTTTTTGCTATTCACACACTACACTTTCAAAACAATTCAAAAGTGAGCTTAAGTACCTAAGAGCCCATGGATAACCATGGATGAAAAGGGTGCTAACACCTTCCCTTTTCATAACCTACCCCCCGGACCCAAAATATTCTCTAAGGTCTTTCCTGTTCTTTTATAACCTTTCCTTATGGATAAAATAAAAGTCGGTGGCGACTCTTGCTATCCGCAACATTGTTTAAAGTCAGTTCTCCCACCGTGTTACACCGGGGACGATGGTCGAAGATAATAAACCCGAGGTCCCGGATTTCGACGAGCGTGTCGTCCCGGTCAAGGAATGGGTGGCCGAAGAGCCGCTGTCCACCCCATCCTGCTTCGTGGCCGACGCGTCCGATGTCTACGCTACCGTCGAGGACACGCCTGAAGGGGAGCCGCAACATTGGCAGGTGTACCGCCCGAAGGAGCACCATCGCATCTGCTCGCGATATGGGCGGCGGATGTTCCCCATGCACGAGTTCTACTTCAAAGAGGCTCGGCTCAGGTTGTCGTTCTCCGCTTTCCATCTGGGCCTCTTCGATTGGTTACGCTTGGCCCCGTCCCAACTGCACCCCAACGCTCTGGCGTTTATTCGTGCTTTCGAGGTGGTGTGTTTTTATCTCGAGGTGGAGCCCACGGTGCCGTTGTTTTTTCGCATCTTCCACCTGCAGAGCCAGTCGGTGAACGACCGTCAGGGATGGGTCTCGTTTAAGCAGCCGACCAAGCTCTTCAAGACGTACAGCGATTCTGTTCGAGATTTCAAGGGTCGGTTCTTCCTCGTGAAACCGATCACTCAGGAAGGCTCGGATACTCTTTTCACCGAGGGGGAGCGAATGGTAGATGGTCAGCGGTTCCTCGCGTGGCTCCCCAAGGTACATCTGTTATGGACCTCGGAGCACTTCAACCGTGGTACCGACAGGTATATCGTACGGGCGGGGACCCTCGACGAGAAGGATATGGCCGCGTATATGAAAATAGTTGCCTTTGTGCGGGATCTTCCCCCGTCGAAACTGGTGACGCCCGATGGTCGGTACATCCTCGACGCGCGGGAGAACGTGCGAACCAAGAAGCGGCTAATTAACACTAAGACCATGCTCGGTTGCGCCACGGGGGCGGCCGCTCTGGACTATCTAGGTATGGACGTTTCTTTTCCCCTGTGATCGTGTGTTCTGACCGTTGCTAACTCTCTGTTTGTTTTTGCAGCGAACATGTCTTTCGTCGAGGAGCGAGTGAAGAAATTGCGCGCTTCCAGGAACGCCGTGGTCCCGAAGACGCGGGTGAGTCAACTGGTCGGGCAGGAAGCTGTGACGCCAGGCGGCCAGAGTTCGTCTTCTTCTCCCCAAGGGAGTCAGTCTCCTACGTCTCAGGAAGCAGCGAAGAGGCCGAGATCCGAGGAGCCCAGCGGTTTGATTGATCTGACGACCGGCTCGGCTGAGGAGGGTTATGTCGTCCCGCCGTGCCATCAGCATCCGGGCTATTTTCATGGTGCCCGGTCTCCTACCGTCTCTGCTGGGGAGGTGAAGGTTGTCCGTGAAGCCGATCGAGAGTCTCATCGACGTATCCTGGCGGAGGACTTGGCCGCAATGTTGCGGACGTTCACGACGGCCCTTGTGCTGAACGAGGAGGGTTGTTCTGCCGCTGAGCTGTCAAAATTGCAGGGGGACCTTACCTTTATGCAGTTGCGTCTGGCCAAGCTTACTGAGGAACTAGAGAAGAGTCAGAAAGATGTTGCTGACCAACGCAAGCGAGCGGAGGACGCTGAGGGGAAGGTGACCTCGATGGAGGAGAAGCTGGGGGAAACAACGGCCGAGGTGCAGGCGCTGAAGGTTCGTATGGAAGTCCTGGACAGCGCGCTTCGTCCGGCCGAGGACGAGACAGAGGAGGACCAGCGGTTGATCACACGTGCTGATCTGGTCGCCCGGATTCGGGTGCTGGAGGGCGATTGTTTGGAGGCCGTCGAGGTCGGGTTCAAGAGTGCTGTCGCGCAGATCCAAGTCGTCAACCCCAGCGTCGCGCTGGTCGTGGATGGGATTGGGTCGTATCATGAGATCGTCGGCGGGAAGGTGGTCGACCCCGAGCTTGTCGTTCCCGAGGAGGTCCCCGTGGTTGCTGATCAGGAGGGCGAGGTGGCATAGGTTCCCGGGCCTGCGTGCTCGTAGTTTTTATGGTCTGCGTGCCGATATTTTATGACTTGTTTTTCTTTGGGCCTGCACGCCCCGTTCGTGTAATGTTAACTACTGGGTTGGTGCCCGTTTTTGCTTAATATGTTTTTGTGAATTTTCTAAGTGTCCGCTCGGTATTTGCATGATGTTTATGCTCGTTTTTTCGTATTTATTTGTTTGCTTGAATGATGTTTGGTGTGCATGCTTCGATATGCTCTGGGCCTGTCCGGGTGTTAGCTCGACAAACTTGTTACCGGTGGTGGAGGGAACCGGCCGGTTTGGCCGGCGGTGCGGCCGAACCTTTTCGGGGGTAGTTCTCCCCATGGCGTGGACGTCCCATCGTGAGCTGGGTGTCTTGCCGGTTTTGGTACGGCGGTGGGAAGTCTTGGTCGAGGTGTTCCCCACCGAGCGAGACCGTCTGCCTGCACACACAAGAGGCAGGGCTTGCTTTTCTCTGGTCGCTAGTGGACGCGTGGGAGTGCGGTGGTACCATGTCGCCCCCCCAGTGGTCGGGACGATGGGTCGTCGCGGGCAATGTTTTAACTGTAGTACCGCTTAAGTTTCGCGGCGTTCCATGGTCGAGCTAGTTGTTCACCGTGCAGGTTTTCGAGGTAATAGGCCCCGTGATCCGTTTTGTCACGGACACGGTAGGGGTCTTCCCCATTCGCAGCCAGTTTGCCCTCGTGGGAGTCTTTCTGGTTTCTGCGCAGAACTAAGTCGTCGGTTTGAAAATCGCGTTTTAGGACTTTGCTGCTGTGGCGAAGTGCTACTTGTTGCTTCAGCCGGGCTTCTCGGAGGGCTGCTCCTGAACGGATTTCCTCGACGAGGTCGAGCTCTTCTCGTAGGGCGCCGTCGTTGTCGTCGGTGCCCAGGGGAGCTTCCGTTCGTCTGGATGGTTCGCGTATTTCGACAGGTATCACGGCCTCGGTTCCATACGTGAGGCGAAATGGGGTTTCCCCCGTGGTTGAGTGGGGGGTGGTGCGGTATGCCCAGAGGACGCTGTGGAGCTCTTCGACCCATGCTCGCTTTGCGTCTCCGAGTCGTCGTTTGAGTCCCCTGAGTATGACACTATTCACGGATTCTGCCTGGCCGTTTGTCTGAGGGTGCTCGACCGAGGTGAAGTGGTGTTTGGTTCCGAGCTTGGTGACGAAGTCGCGGAAGTTTTTGTCCGTGAATTGTGTGCCGTTGTCGGTGACGATAGCGAGTGGGACCCCGAATCTGGCGAGGATGTTCCGTTTGTAGAATCGGAGTATGTTGTGGGCCGTGATTTTGGCCAGAGCTTCGGCTTCGATCCATTTGGTGAAGTAGTCGACGCCCATGATGAGGTACTTGTGTTGGTAGGATCCTAGGGTGAAGGGCCCGAGGATGTCCAGCCCCTACCAGGCGAACGGCCATGGGGATGAGAGGGATGTGAGGTCGGCTGGGGGGCGAGGTGCATGTCCCCGTGTCGTTGGCATTTGTCACATCGTTTGACGTGTTCCTTCACGTCCGATTGCATCGAGGGCCAGTAGTAGCCTGCTCGTAGGGCCTTTCGTGCTAGGGATCTTCCGCCGAGGTGTTGCGCGTTGATGCCTTCGTGGATTTCCTCTAGAACGGATGCACTCTGGGACTTATCTATGCATTTGAGGAGTGGGATTGCGAAGCCTCGGCGATACAGCCTTCCTTCGAAGAGAACGTACGAGCAGGCTCGTCGTCTGGTTGCGCTGGCTTCTTTGGGGTTGGCCGGAAGTTGGCCGGTGGTGAGGTAGGCGTGGAGTGGGGTCATCCAGCAGTCAGTATCCCCGACGGCGTTGATGTCGAGGAGGGTAGTGGTCGCGCTGGTACTCGGTTGCGACAAAATTTCTTGGATGATCGACTTGTGGCCGTTTCGCTTTTTGGTGCTTGCCAGCTTGGAGAGGATGTCGGCGCGGGTGTTCTGCTCGCGCGGGACGTGCTGAATCTCGGCTGTGTCGAAACCTCGCAGTTTTTCGGTGATGAACGCGAGGTATTCAGCGAGGTTGTCATTCTTTGCTTGATATTCTCCTCGTACTTGCGAAGCGACTAGCTGGGAATCTGTGTAGATTCGGATGTCTATGGCTCCAAGGTCAGAGGCCAAGCGAAGGCCGGCCAGAAAGGCTTCGTATTCGGCTTGGTTGTTAGTCGTCGGGAAGGCCAGCATGAGGGAGACTTCAATGAGGGTGCCTTCGTCGTTGTCGAGGACGATGCCGGCGCCGCTGCCCGTGGAGTTGGAGGAGCCGTCCACAAAAATGGTCCAGATGTGGTTCCTTGTGGTGGGGTCGGGTGGCGGGGTCATCTCGGCGACGAAGTCAGCCAAGGATTGAGCTTTGATGGCGTGCCGCCCCTTGTAGGTGATGTCGAACTCAGAGAGTTCTAGTGACCATTTCAGCATGCGTCCGGCCATGTCGGGGCGGCCGAGGAGCTGGCGGATGGGCTGATCGGTGTGGAGCACGATGGCGTGTGCGAGAAAATAATGTCGGAGCCGGCGTGCTGCTGTGATGAGGGTGAGGGCGACCTTCTCGATTAGCTGGTATCGGATTTCAGGGTCGTGGAGGGCTTTGCTAGTGAAGTAGATGGGCTTTTGGCCCTCCCCGACTTCGCTGACGAGAACGGCGCTGACGGCTTCGTTAGCCACGGCCAGATATAGGTATAGGGTTTTGCCCGTCACGGGACGTGTCAGCACTGGTGGTTCGGACAAGACGCGTTTGAGGTGGCAAAGGGCTTGCTCGCATTCGTCCGTCCATTCGAACTTGGTCTCCTTCCTGAGCAGTTTGAAGAATGGAAGGGCGTGCTGGGCGGACTTGGCAATGAACCGGGAAAGGGAGGCGAGCACGCCGTTGAGGGATTGGATGGACTTCTTCGTGGTGGACGTGGCGACATCTGAGAAGGCCTGGCATTTGTCCGGGTTGGCTTCGATCCCCCGTTCGGTCAAGTAGTAGCCGAGGAATTTACCGTCGCGGACACCGAAGGTGCATTTCTCTGGGTTGAAGCGCATTCGGCACGTCCTTGCGGTCTCGAAGACTTTCCTGAGGTGTGTCGTGTGGTCGTCCTCCGTGCAAGATTTGACGATCATGTCGTCCATGTATACTTCGAGCATGTCGCCAATTTCGTCGTGGAAGACCCTGTTCATCATCCGTTGTTACGTGGCCCCGGCGTTTTTGAGGTCGAAGGGCATTACGTTGTAATAGTAGTTGCCCGACGCCGTCATGAAGGCCGTGCTCTGTTTATCGTGCTCGGCCATCGGGATCTGATTGTACCTCGAGTATGCGTCCATGAAGGACAAGAGCTTGAAACCCGCGGAGTTGTCGACGAGCTTGTCGATGTTGGGGAGGGGGTAGGCGTCCTTAGGACATGCCCGATTGAGATCAGTATAGTCAACACACATGCGCCATTTTCCATTATTCTTTTTAACGAGTACAACATTGGACAGCCAGGTTGAATACCGGGCTTCCGAAATAAATTTTGCCTCTAGGAGGTCTTGTACAGCTTTTTCGGCTGATGCCGATTTTTTGGAGGATTGGCGACGTCGGTGTTGCACAACGGACTTCGCGGTCGGGCTGATGGATAGCTGGTGGCAGGCGACCTTGGGGTCGAGGCCAGGCATTTCCGCGGCGCTCCAGGCGAAGAGGTCGGCGTTCTCACGGAGGCAGGCTTGGAGCTGTCGTTTCGCAAGGTCTGGGAGTCCGGCGCCGATCTTCACGGTTTTGTTCGTGTCTTCCCCGAGTGTGATGATTTCGAATTCTCCATCCGGGACGGGGCGCGCTGGGTGGGAGGGTTGCCCGTTGACTTCGCTGGTATTTGCTTCGGGGTCGTGTTCCTCGGTGAAGCGACTGTCGAGTTCCACGGATCCGACTAGCTTCGTTGGTTTGCCCTTTGTTATGATTGGGGTTGCCCGCTTGGTCGCTGGAGCGATGGAGTTTAGGCCTTTCAGCGCGGCCTCAAAACACCTTCGGCGGCCTCGATGTCTCCGTTAAGGGCCACCACGGCCCCCCGTTTTGTGTAGTATTTCATCTTCAGGTGGACGGTGGAGGGTACCGCGGTGAGTTCTGCTATCGTTGTCCTGCCCAGGATGCAGTTGTAGAGGGATGGACACTCGATGACTAAGAAGTGGATGCTAATTTCCCTGGCTGTTTCCTCTTCTCCGAAGGTGATTTTCAGCTCCACGTACCCCCAAGGTCTCGTCGTCGTCCCGTTGAATCCCTGAAGGTCGGAGCCTACGTAAGGGGAAAGGTTGGATTCGTCGAGTTGGAGAGTTGTGAACAGGTGCGTGTACATGATGTCAACCGAGCATCTGCCGTCAACGAGGAGGCTCCTGACGTCGAAGTTCGCCATCCGTGCCTGTATGAGCAGGGGAATGTTGGAGTTGGGGGATCCCCCGGGGAGTTCCTCGAGGTAAAATGTGATCGGATTGGATTGACCTTGGAATTTTTCGAGCGTGCTCATTTTTCCGGAGTTGTTCGCGATAAGCTCGTCGAATTTTCTCTTCACGGATCCTATGGACAGGCTCCTTGTGGCTCCATCAAAGATGACCATGGCTCTGGCGAAGTATTCTCAGCGGCTGGTTGGTCGGATTGGCTCGTCGATTAGGTCGGGTCCTTCGGGAAGACCGAATTCTCTGTCCACGAACCAATCCTCGGGGCGGCTGACACAAAGTGCGACCTGGAGCCTGCTGTTGTCCTCTGGAGAAGGGAGTTCCTCGACTTTCTTGGCCTCTGGGGCCTCTTGCCTTGGTGGCTCGCCTCCTCGGGTGTATCTCTTCAAGTGACCGTCTTTGATCAGAATTTCGATCGCGTCCTTGAGATGGATGCAGTCTTCTGTCACGTGCCCGTGGCTCCTGTGGAATCACCAGTATTTCGATTTGTCCACATTGGGTTTGGGGGGCGTCGGTCGCGGAAAACAGACACCTCCCTGTACGAATTCGGTTTTGGCGCATTCGGCCAGTATGCTCTCGCGGGAAGCGACTAAGGTCGTGTACTCTGTGAATCGGCCGGCAGGGCCGCACGGTTCGCGTTGTTCACGGGGTTCGCGGGGGCGGTCCCCTCCCCGTCGATGGCTCGAGGCTCCTTCGTCTCGGTGCCCGCGGGGGGCCTCCCTGTCTCGGGTGTCTCGAGCGGAGTTGGCCACTTGTGTTTCTTTGAATCGGATATAATACGCGGCTCTGTCGAGGAAATCTTGGAGGGAGGTTGGCCGATGTATGCCTACGGCCTCGTAGAACTTGGAGTCGTGACGTAGACCCTGTTCCATTAAGTAGCGCTTCATCTCGTCTGACATCGTCACTTGCACTGCTTCCCGAGTGAATCTTTCGATGTACTTTCGGAGAGGTTCGTCGGGGCCCTGGATGATCGCCCCGAGGACGGCTTCCGTCTTCGGGTGGCGCCGGGATGCCGTAAAGTGTTTGGAGAACAGGTCCTTTGAGACTCTCCACGACGTAACTGATTCGGGTTCCAAACTTTTATACCAAGTCATGGCGCCTTTCCTCAGAGTCGTCGGGAAGAGCCTGCACTTGATAGCTCCCCGGACATTTCGATAATCGAGCATGGCCTCGATGTCCTCTAGGTGATCGTCCGGGTCGGATGTGCCGTCGTACGTCGACAGCGTCGGGGGCTTCTCCATCCCTTGGGGTATGGGGGCAGCCATGATTTCTCGGGACAGCGGGGTGCGGTAATCGTCCTCGTCGCTAGGTGTCGGGGACCGATGGGGAGACGAACCGTTCAAAATAGGGCCCTGGTTTTGGGTTCTCGACCTCCTGCCTGGGTTTTCGCCTTGGGGATCCCCGGCCGGGATCGCCGCAGTGCTCTGGTTCCTCTCGCGAACTTGTCTTGCAGGGGACCTGGTGCGCTCTCGCGCTACCTGTGCGCGGTGTCTCTCCAGCCGCGGCCGGCGATTTCTGGGTCGAGGTGAGGGACTCCTCGAACCTCCGTTCTAGTCTTCCCGCGGGGGGTACCTCGGAGGGCCGACGCGTTCCAATGCTCCAATTCTCGCGTTTTGCTGGAACAGCAGCTGGTTCGTCTGGTTGATGGCCGTAAAGAGGGCGGCCACCGTTGGGTCCGCTCCCGCTGGGATGGGGACGGGTTGGAATGCTGCCGGGCCCTGGGGCCGGTGGTCGGCCTGAAGGGGCCGCTCCGCGGATGACGGTGAGGCAGTTTGGCCGTCTCTCTGGTCGGTTTCCGCCGGACGCGTCGTTTCCATCTGTTTGTTTCCGTTGGTGGCGACGTTGAGCACGAGGTCGTGCGGAGTGTCGTCGCGGTGTGGGCTAGCCATGATCGTGGAGTGTTGGTGAAACTTTAGTTTTCTGCTCGGAATAACGGGGAAGTTTTTGTTCCCACAGACGGCGCCACTGATCTGACCTGATCAGAAGGGGATCGCGAGCTGGCCACACGCTGTTGGACTGCTACCTGTTCACCGATGATGAGGAGGAGAAAGGGGGTGTACCTGTAAAATACTCTGATGCTAAAGTAAGGAGTTGGACAGAGCGAGAGCAAAGTACAGAAAAGGGGCAAGATGTGAATTACCTTACCCTCTTGAGGAAGAGGGTATTTATAGAGAGACCCCAGCGCTGGGCCAACAGTCACTTGCGTTGGGCTGGATTGCCAGGCCCATCCCAGGTGACTGCTAGGGCTTACGTGGCGTAGTGAAGACCAGAACGTAGTCTTCGCCCTAGTTTAACTGTCCCGTGATCTCCGGAAAGTGGGTTTGACCTGCTCTTTTGGAGGTGGGCAGTTGGTTAGGTGACGTGTCCCCGCGGAGGGGAGCACGTGGAGAACGTGCACCAGGCACGTTGTTCTCCCCGTGGAGGGGAGCTCGGGAGGTTCCCCGGAGGCAGGTTGTTCTTCCCGCGGAGGGGAGAATGTGAGGATGTGGAGGAACCAAAGGTCTTGCTCGATGGACCGGGGTGTGCCCTGTTCGGCCGACAAAGAGGATGTTGAGACGCTACAGGGTGCGTCGTCCATCCCGGCGGGGAGCGTGCCCTGCCCGTCCTATGGGGCGCGTGTGCCCGGTCGGGCTAGTCCATTTAATGGGCCATGTGTGTTATTGGGCTGGACCGCGAGGCTGGGCCCAGACCAGAATATATACCATATAGGTTAGACCATACTCATAGTGATTTAATGTATAAGCTTAGGTCTACGATGTTTTAATATTATAAAACCATCATGAAGTTAATTATGCATTTTTAAGAACATCTAAGTAGTGTGTTTTTAAATTGATCCATTTAAAATGACTTTGGTTATCTTGTAAGTGACTTGCCCTTGAAACAATAAATCTCATGGTAAATTCATGTACCATTTCATGTGGCATGATTCATTGAGATGCTTCTAAGATCTCGTGTTTTTGCATTTTTCTTTCGCGCTTCTTAAGATCTTTGATTTCATTTATGGGGCCTAAAGTTTTTTTCAAATAATCTTAAGAGAATTTGAGTTTATTCACCCCCCCCCCCTTCTAGACCTTTTAGTATCCATATTCGTACCCAACACAAATCAACACCAATTACACATCAACACCAATTTATCATGCAAATTTAACTATATATTCATCATCATCAAAAATAAAACATAAACAACACCAATCCAATTTTTCTCATATCACTGCATACGAATTTTAACACGTAATCACAGTATAAATCAAAATTAAATCATGATAATTCAGAGAGGTATGCATAAATATCCCATGGATTAAAAATCCTTAATAATGGAGGAAGAGAGTTAAGATCCCTCCTCATCCTTTAAGAAAAAAAATACACTTATTGAATAATAATACCCCCTTACCTGAATTCTACAGAAATTTTTTGAATCTTCTCTTTGAAATCTTAGGTTTGCATTTGTCACTCCAAAATCCTACTTTCACAGCTTCACATTCTCTTCCAGAGACTCCTCTCCTTCTCCCTATTTTTCTATTAAAATAAAACCTAACTTATCTTTTATTAATTCTAAATCCCTCATCATATTTTGGTTTCTCTCACCTTGTCCCACCACTTATCTCATTATACCACTTTCTATCCCATAACTCATGTTTCTTATATTTCACTGTATTTTTCTATTATTTATATATTGTTTTAATTAACCAAAACTAGTGAATAATAGTATAAATTCTATCTCACCTCAAATAATCCCACACAAATACACACAACACACCATTAAATAATATAAGTATATATTGACTCAATAAAATAAAATAAATTCAAAAACTGGGGTGTTAAACTTATCAAATCCTTGAAAGAGTCGGCGATGTGAAACACTTGAGGTAAGGAAATAGATTTTGTTAAGGTGGTGTGGGGAGGACGTGGTGCAGGAAGCATGATGTGGAAATGGAGAACTGAATGGGGGAGATTTATCTAGAGTTGTTTCCTTCAGATAATTTTGGAGAGCGGGAATTCTTTAAGTTGGAGAGAGTTGTAACACCCCGATTTTGATTGTTTTTATTTTTTTAATTGAGTTTAGAATACCTTAAATTACTTTATTATTATTATTAAGGATGGTTTAGTTTTTAGTATAAATTATTATAATTTTTATTTATTTAAAATAATAGAGAAAATGAGATATTGTGGTTTTGGAGAGAAAAATAAAATTTTAGTTAAATCTGAGTGGTAAATGGAATTAGTGAGAGTTGAATGAATTTGGTAGAATGAATTAAAATAAAAATAAAAAATAAGGTTTTTATTTAAATAGAGAAGAGAAATATAAGGGAATGGAGAAAATTTAACAGTATGTAGAAGTTGTCAATAAAGTTGAGAGGAAAGCCCTAGCAGTGCAAGAGTGGGAGAAGATACTCCATAGTCGTGGTTTCAAAGCTTTTCTATGAATTTGAGGTAGGGGTTGTTCTTGATATGGGTGTTTAAGTATGAAAGATAGAGAAAATTCCTTATCCTCTTTCCTCTTTCTTTTCCTCTTTACTCCATTGTCGAGGGATTTGGATCTTGAGATGGTTTGTGCAAAATCTCTCTATATTATTGTGATGCAATGTTGTTTTCATGCTTTATTCATTGCTGAATTTTGTGCGGAGCCATATGTCTAATTCTAATGTTTGAAGCTCAAGAATGTATGTTTTGATTTGATTAACATGATGATGATATTGTGGATAATTGATTATATAAATGTTTAAGTTGTGTGTTATTGATGTGAGTGGCTATTGATGATTGAAGATAATTAAAATTGTAGCCTTATAAATTGAATACTATATATAGATGATTAGGTATGATCGTTCATGCTCAAAACTAGATTGGGAAAGGCCTATGGTGAAGAAATTAGGTTTTTGAGTGGAATTCTTGTGAAAAGGTTGCAGAAACTAGGTATTTTTTGTCATGGGTATTGTGGTAATTAATTACCACATTTTGGCAATTGACTAACAACATAAAATTGAGTTTTTAGAATGTTTCGGGATTGGTAATCAACTACCACATATTTGTAATCAATTATTGTAGTCTGGAAAAGAGAATTTTTAAGTGAAACTAAAAATGGCATAACTTAAGTTTCGTGACTCCGATTGAGGCACAATTTTGAAGTGTTGGAAAGCTAACACATAATACTATCTTATGGTAATGTCAAAAGATATTTTAAATGAGTTAATCGAGTAATTTGGCTTGATTTTTTAGTGGTTTCAGACTCTTCTGTCTATTTGATGTTCTTTGATGAGTATTGATAAGAAAATTATATATTTTAATTATTATGTTGAGTTTATGGTGAATGTCTCATGAAAAGGAAAATTGTTGAGTTTATGTGGAGATGTTTCAGTTCATTGGAACCATTGATGTGGTCTTGAATTGATGATGATTTATGGTGAGTTTTACGTTCAAGAGGAACTAGTGACGAGTATTAAAGTTGGAGGTTGAGACAAGCATTGCATATATTTGGGTAGAACTCATGCATCATGTATATTGGAGATAGGTAGGACTTATATCAAGTGATGAGTTAGGAATTTGGTCTAGTGATGATTAAAACTTCATTCCAATGATGAGTTAGGACTTCGGTCTAGTGACGAGTTGGATGCATCAGTAACACATCTTTGTGTGAGTGCACTTTCCTTTTAGAAATATTTTGAATGATGTCAAAAATAGGACACTTAATATTTTTGTATATTGGACCTTATCATCTATGTCTAGATGTATATTTTCACCTTAGGATACTAAAAATTAGTTTAGAAATATTGTTACAGGTTAAAATCAAGTCTCCATGTGAAAAACTAGTGTACGTGACACATGTTGAAGATTTTGCAAAGTTTATGTCCAGTGTGCATCGACGTATAAGCACTTCAGGTCGATGCATAGGTCCTTCAGATTGACACATACGTCCTATAGATCAACACATGTGAAGATTTTTCAAAAAAAAGTTTATATCCAGTATGCGTCAATGCATAAGCTCTTCAGGTCGACACATACAATTTGAGGTCGACACGTGTTGTCTAAAATTCCATAAACTTGTAAAATTTTCTACATTATATTTTTTTGCTCTTTTTTCTCTTACACACACATACACACACACATACAAACACACACACACACACACACACACATACACATTCATGAATCTTTTACAAAAAGATGAAAGAAAAGAATATACAAATCAATTCTCATCCCTTTTCTATGAATATTTTACACATAATCATTTTTTATGCCATCTAGATACAAATTTGATAAAGTCCAATTTAGAATTTGTAAAATCAAATTGGGTTGAGATTACTTTGGAGATTTAGTTGATAAAACCAATTGGGGTTTTCCCTCCAAGATCAAGTGTAATTTGGAAGTTTTTGGAACAAGATTTTGCAACTAAGATTCAACTGAGTGAAAGCTTTGAAGAAATGGATTTTTGTAAAATAAGTAGCGTAATTGGAGGATCAAATGGAAAATCTTGGGACACCTGATCTTGCTTAAGATCAAGGGAAGAAAAGAAGATAGAACCAATATCAAGTTTGCGACTTGGAGGTTTGAACTTATATTTCTCTCTTGTATTCAACATTTTGAAAAGATTATTGATTATCTCAATTCAATATAGAATTGGGGGCCACACGTACCCACAACAAGGACAATTACGAAATTGCCTAAACAAATCCTTGCTCTCTCTCTCTCTCTCTCTCTCTCTCTCTCTCTCTCTCTCTCTCTCTCTCTCTCTCTATATATATATATATATATATATATATATATATATATATATATATATATATATATATATATATATATATATATATATATATATATATATATATATATATATATATATATATATATATATATATATATATATATATATATATATATATATATATATATATATATATATATATATATATATATATATATATATATATATATATATATATATATATATATATATATATATATATATATATCCCCATGAGTTTGAAATTTTTCATATGAAGCATGGTGAAACCATTTCCGATATTCAAAAAATATCCACTCATCTTGTAAACCGTTTGAATGCACTTGGTAAGCTTGTTTCTAGTGAATGACAAACTATGTTCACCGCAATAAAAAAAATCTAACAATCTCTTGACATTAGATATTACTACTTTGTTTGAAAAGCTTGAAGAACATGAGCAAGAGCTCATTTTTTTGGAGAAGTATGAGAAGAAGCTTAAGAAGGAGAAGAACAAGGAAAAGGAGGTAGACAAGAAGTCAATTGCTCTTATGGCTTCTAGTTCTAAGTAATTTACTATAGAGCAAGATGATAGTAGAACTAGTGAAGGTGAGTGTCTGGATGATAAAGAAATGGGGATGTTTGTTAAAATGTACCATAATTATATCAAGAAAAATGGAGTGAAGCATTCTGATAAGAATCTCATCAACTATAGAAGGCAATCAAATACCTCAAAGTAATATGAAAGTAAGAATGAAAAATCTAAAGGTTCACACTATAATCATGGAAGATCCGGTCATTACAAGCTGAATTGTCCATTGCTTAAGAAGGATAAAGGAAAGGGTCAATAAAAGAAGTCTAGCAAGCCTCGAAAAGCATACATCGCATGGGATAGTGATAGTGAATCCTCCAAGGCGGGTAGCTAAAGTGGAAATGATAAAATGGAAAATCCTTGCCTCGTGGCCAAGCACAAAAAGAAGAATGTAAGTCATTCCAAATTTGAACCTATTGATAAAATTTCTTATTTTGATTTACAAATTGCTTTTGAAAATATACATGGTGAAGTTAAAGAAGCTTTTAAAAGGTTAGCTTAAAGTAAATAAATATTTTCATACTTAGAAGACAGAGTTTTAGAAACTGAAAAACAAACGAAAGCTCTTAAGAAAACCATTTTAGAGGTTCCAAAAGTTAAAATTAAGGATGAGAAGTCTTCTTGGTTTGGTTGTGAAACTTGTCACATTTGGAAAAAAGAAAGTATTACTCTGAAAGAAAAATTGTGCAAGGCTTTAGAACCAAAAGTTACCTTCACTATTGATCCAAAAATATTTACAAGATCTTTAAATGTACCATACAAAAAGTATAAATTTTTTGTAAGGGAATCAAATAGAAAATGTCACTCTCATCGTCACTTGACTTGTCATTATTGTTGCAAGAAAGATCATACCATTTCAAAATGCAACTTTAGGAGATACTTGGTTCCTAAAGGTGTATTTTAATGGTTGTCTAAGTGCAAAAAGGTTTCCACTCACTCTCAAGGACCCAATGATAATTGGGTAACTATCGCTCTTGTTTGATTTTATAGGTTAAATATATAGGCTCCATGGATAGGATGTGGTTTCTCGAGAGTGGATGATCAAGGCCTACGATAGGTGAATTTCCCTATTCATTTACTTCAAGGTAAATAAGAAGGGATATGTAACTTACGAAGAAAATAATAAGGGTGTTATACTTGATAAAAGTAGTGTAGGTAATCCCTCTTCTACTAATATCTCTGATGTTATACTTTTTGAAGGACTTAAATGTAATCTACTTAGAATTAGTCAAATATGCAAAAAAGGCTATAAAATAACTTTCACAAATAGTTGTTGCATGATTGAACATAATGAAAAGAAAGATTACTCGTTTATGGGTTTGAGGGTAAATAATATTTGTATGCTTAACTTGAATGATGTATCATTGACAAGTAATAAGTGTTTAGTAACCATGAGTGAAGACTCTAAGTTATCGAATTGTGCTTAGCCCATGTCAACTTTGATTTACTAAACAAAGTTGTCTCAAAGGATCTAGTTATCTATCAACCTAAAATTAAATTTTCAAAAGAGCATATATGCGACACGTGCCAAATGGTAAAGCAAACAAGAGTCTCTTTTAAATAAAAAAATGTTGTTTTAAATTATATATCTCTTGAGCTTATTCATATGGATATTTTTGGTACTTAAAGGATAAAAATCTTAGGTGAAAATTACTATGATTTTGTCACTGTATATGATTATTCAAGATTTTGTTGGACCATATTCTTGCGCAGTAAAGATGAGACTTTTTTTTTTGCTTTCACAAGTTTTGCAAAGTTCTCCCAAAATAAGATGAGCTTGAGCACTGTTGTAATACGAAGTGATCATGGAGGTGAATTTGAAAACAACATTTTTTAGGATTATTGTGATAAATATGACATTGAACATAATTTTTTCACTCCAAGGACTCCACAATAAAATGGTGTTGTGGAGCGCAAAAACCGAATTTTAAAGAAGTTGGCAAGAACTATGAACAATAAGAGTAGACTACCTAAATATTTTTGGGATGATGTGATAAGAATGGCATGGCATGTTTTAGATAGGATACTTATATGTCTTATTTTAAACAAAACACCTTATGAACTTCTCAAAGGTAGACAACCAAAATTATTACATCTTCATGTCTTCGGATGTAAGTGTTTTGTATTGAATAATAGTAAGGACAACCTTGGAAAATTTGAATCAAAAGTTGACGAAGGTATCTTTCTTGGATAATCTCAATCAAGCAAAGCCTATAAAGTGTGTAAGTGCTCTTGGTTGGCTGCATTTTGTGGCATAATATTAGTGTATGTATGAATATCATGTTAGATGTTTCTACATTCATTAAATGAATTGTGCAGGATGAGTTTTAATAGCTAACTATAAGTTAAGCTGGATGTCACAACTGGATGTCATAACATGGGTTGTATGACATCAAGCATAGGTTTGTTATTCTAGTAGCTAGAACTCGGGAAACAAACCAGAAGCTCAAGCTGGAATGCAGGAGATATTTTAGAAGCCCTAGGGGATCAAATATGGACATGTTTAAAGTGGCAAATAACAAGGCCTAATTTATTGGATAATCTCAATCAAGCAAAGCCTAATTTATGCACCAACGCCCAAAGGACTACAGCTACTATAAATAACAGAAGAATCAACTTAGAAGAGTAACTCTTAGAAAGAAGAATAGAGAGTACGAAAGCAGAGAGTCCAAGCAAGTGAAGTAGGCTAGTTTTCACGTGCAAAAGTCAGTTTAGGAATACTTGTAATCCAAGTAATTGTCTATTTGATAATTGCTTTGGTTAGGTAGATTCTAGGTAGTGTCTCACTCGAATCTGTGGAGCAAGAGTGTGTGAGTTCCTTGATTGAAGCTGTGAAGCAAGATCAAGGATTGTATGAGGTGTCTCTTCATACTAAATTGTGTAATTGTTTAAAATCACTGTTGTGTGATTGAGGGGGAGTAAGTGGGTATGCTCAGGTCTAGAGTGTCTCTATGTTGAAGTGTCATTGGGTAGAGATTAAGTGAGAAGTGCAAACTGGTGGTTTGACTTTGAATTGATTCTGCTTATAGTGAAATTCCTCCCTGGCTTGGTAGCCCCCAGATGTAAGTGTTGTTGACACTGAACTGGGTGAACAATTGTTGTGTTATTCACTGCTTTAAATAACTGTCAAAATAGTCATTGTTATAGTCAATGTCATAGTGGATGTTATAACCTTGACTATAACATCCATCGTGTGCAGGCCAGAATTTTCAATTGGCATCAGAGCAGGCACCCTGCCTGTTTTAACTGGGTGAGATCTAGCGAAAACAAATTCTGGTGATATGGATAAAGACATAGGATTCACAAATAGACCTCCAATTCTAGATGGATCTAACTATGACTATTGGAAACCTATGATGATTGCATTCCTAAGGTCCTTAGATAGCAAGGCTTGGAGAGCTGGAAACTCTGGCTGGACACATCCTATAAAGACTGACAAGGATGGAACATCTGTGCAAACCCCTGAAGATGAATGGACCAAAGAACAAGAAGCAATGGCTCTTGGAAACTCTAAAGCCTTGAATGCTCTCTTCAATGGCATAGATAAGAACATCTTCAGGCTGGTACACCACTGTGAACTAGTAAAGAATGTTTGGGATACCCTCAGAACCACTAATGAGGGAACTTCCAAAGTCAAAATGTCTAGACTTAAAATGCTGACCACAAAATTTGAAAGTCTAAGAATGAAGGAAGATGAGACCATTCATGAGTTCTACATGAATGTCCTTGAACTGGCCAACACCTCAGGAGCTTTGGGAGAAAAGATGACTGATGAAAAGCTGGTAAGAAAGATTCTGAGATCACTCCCTAAAAGGTTTGCAATGAAGGTGACAGCTATTTAAGAAGCTCAAGACATATGCCACATGAAAGTGGATGAGCTCATTGGTTCTCTCCAAACATTTGAGATGGGAATGTGTGATCAAGCTGTGGAGAAAAAGAGAAAAAGTATAGCTCTTGTCTCAAACAGTGTTGATGATTCAGATGATGAGAAGGAAGAAAATATGACAGAAGCTATAGCCATGATTGGAAAACAGTTTAACAAACTGGCCAAAAGGATAGGTACTAAGACGTATTCCAAAAGCATAACTGCTGACAAAGAAAAATCTGAAGAAAAAGGTAACCAAAGCAGAGGTGCACGGTGCCATGAGTGTGAGGGATATGGACACATTAGAAAGGAATGTCCAACATACCTCAAGAAAAAGGGAAAAAATCTAACTGTCACCTGGTCTGATGAAGATTCAGAAAGTGGATCAGAAGGAGAATCTTCCAAACATGTCACCGTCCTTAACAGTGTGTGTACATCTGATGGTGACTCTAGTGAAGAAGAGCTGACCTATGAGGAGCTTGCAGCCTCATATCAAAAGCTTTACATCAGAAGCACTGAACTATATCAGCAAGGAGAGCTTCAGAAGAAACTCATCAAAGAGTTAGAAGCTGAAAAGAAAGATCATCTAGCCACTATAAACTCACTCCAATGAGAGGTAAATGAGTTGAAAAGTGAAAAGGAGCAAATGACAAAATCTATAAGAATGCTCAACTCTGGAACTGACACACTAGAGGAGATTCTTCAGAGTGGTCAGACCTCTGGAAATAGGTCTGGTCTAGGATTTATTGAGAAGCCAAATCCTGTCTTGAAGCTCAAGAGGTTGCAGCCTGAGATTCAGCTGTTAAAAAGGATGTCACAGCCAAAGTCACAACATCCTCCACACAGAAATTGGAAACAAGTCAAGAGACAGTTCCAAGGGCATAAATGTTACCACTGTGGAAAACTTGGGCATATTAGAGTTGTGTGCTTTTGACTGTATGGATTCCCTAGCCAAAGACAACCCAAACAGGGTATGCAGGACAAAAGGCAACATTATGGAAAAAGGCAGCATCATGCCAAGAGACAGTATCTTGCTAAACCCAGGAATAATGATCACTACAGGGAAAGACAATGGGCTGCCAAGACTATGGCACTAGCAGCTCACACTTCCTTAAGAATACCAATCAAAGAAGACTGGTATTTTGATAGTGGCTGCTCTAGGCACATGACAGGAATGGTGAACCTATTGGTGGACATCAAACCATATGCTTCAAGTCATGCAACATTTGGTGATGGAGCTAGAGGAGAAATCCAAGGAGTTGGACAACTTGACAGCCCTAAAGGCCCATCACTAGAAGATGTTTTACTGGTTAAAGGACTGACTGTCAACCTAATAAGCATAAGTCAGCTGTGTGATCAAGGCCTAAAAGTCCACTTCTCCAAAGATGAGTGTGTGGTAATCAATGAAGAGGGTGTAGAAAAAATGAGGGGATCCAGATCCAAGAATAACTGCTATCTATGGGAGTCCAGAAGCAACATAAATGGACTGATGAATGAGGAAAAGAACCAACTGTGGCTATAGAAAGAAAGACGGCCTCTAAAAATAGAAAGAACCAGGTTTAACTCATCAGCAAAAGGGTCCTCAAAGCATGCTTCAGAAAGAAGGACAGGAGGTAAGAGAAGTCATGAGGGGAGGCTAGACAAGAAAGGGTACCCAAATATTGGTCATCGGGCAAAGCTAGATAGGCTATATTGGAACTTGATGAAATCCATGAAACAGAAAAGTAGCAATGTCACTCCGGATGTCATGACCCTGTTCTGTGACATCAAAGGACAACAATTTAAAAAATTAAGTCCTTCTAGTGCTGATGATTTGTAGCAATTAAATAGAATGGGGAACTACATTTTGAAACTAACTCATTTAATACGAAGTCAAAAACGTAAGTTCCCTCCTAGTGGGCTATCATATATCTCTCCCACGTACCCAAACCACTCCTTCTACTCTTGGTACCCTCACAAACGCTTCAACTTCCTCACCATCTCAGGCAAGCAAAGAAAAAGGTACTCATCTAATTCAAGGTCACCCACTATGGCACAATCAACCACCAAAATGAATAACAATGATGCTGAGGCAAACCCTAGTGACATCCTTGAGATTACTCCACTACGAATAATGACACCTGAAGGACTGCTGGTGAAGAGACCTAGAAACCTGAGTGCAAAACGACCTAAAAACCTTGGCCCAGGACAAGCTCCTTCTGCTGCTCCTATCGACCCAAATACAGATGAAGGCATGCGAAATCATCGTAGAATTGCAGGGATGGTGGCTGAGGCTCTCAACATTCCCACATCATCCGCCACTAAGAGGACAGAGCCTGATCAAGATGATCAAGTTGATGTCTCACCAAATGTCAAAACATTGGTAGACAACCCTCCAGAAGAAAATAGCAAGGATGAACGGTCTGAAAAAGTGGATGATGCCATGCAAGGAACCAAAAGAACTGAAGTAGTTAACCTAAAAGACTACTCAGACAATGATCTCATTGTTAAGCTTAATCCAGGAATAGCCAAAAGGCTAATGACAAGAAAAGGAAAAAGGGCAGCTGATCAAAGTTTCCCCAAGCAAAAGAAGGATGAGAAGGTTGCTGAACAAGAAACCTCTGCAAAGAAGACTGGTTCAAAGAGGTCAAAGGTTGGTCCTCCTAAGGGCTGGAGCAAAGTTGTCACCAAGAAGCAGAAAGCTAAGTCTAGTTCAGACTCAAAAACTGATTCTGATGTTGACATTGATGTCACTAACATTCAAACCAAGCAAAAGCCTACTACAAGCAAACTGGCTGCAAACATTCCTGAGGTACCTATTGATAACATTTCCTTTCACTATCCATCTAGTGTCAATAGATGAAAATACGTGTATCACAAGAGATTGGCCATAGAAAGGGAGCATGCCCAAAATGCTCTTGAGAACAAAGAAATCATGGCCCTGATAAGCAATGCTGGCTTGATAAAAACAGTAACTCAACTCTCCCAATGTTATGATATGTTGGTAAAAGAATTCATAGTCAATCTTGCTGGAGAAAGTGCAGATAAGAAATCAAGTGAATATGACAAAGTGTATGTGAGAGGAAAGTGTGTCAGGTTTACAGAAGCACTCATCAACAAGTACCTGGGGCGACCTCATGAAGGGTTGACTAAAATCCAAGCCTCAGATCATCAAGTGTGTAAAGAAATCACTGACAAACAAGTCATACAATAGCTATCCCAAGGAAATCTTGTAGCAAGCAAGCTAAGTGTCAAATATGTTATGCTCCACAAAATTGGAGCTGCAAACTAGGTGCCCACAAACCATAAGACCACAGTGGCCACCATCCTTGGAAGGTTCATATATGCAGTAGGAACTAAGGCTCATATCAATTATGGGACATGCATACATGAGCAAATAATGAAACATGTTGGGAGTTATAGTATTAAGGGACCTATTGCCTTCCCTTCACTCATCTGTGGGATAATTTGTGAACAACATCCTGACATCATCAAGGAGGGTGAAACAACCTGCAGGAGAGAAACCCATTTGTCTTTCAACTACAAATTGTTTCAGGGTACACATGTCTTTGACATTGGCTTGACTTCAGCTGAAACAACCAACAAGAGTCCCAAGACCAACAAAGCTGCTGTGATTGCTATGCTCAATGAAACATGCAAGGAACTGGACACAAGAAAGCAGACTCTTGAGAAACTAATAAGGTCACTTGAGAAAAATGAGGATACTAAAGTCATTGATGAGGAAACAAATGAGGACAACATGAGGGAGGCTGATGGTCAAGAAGCTGCCTCAGATGAAGCTGCTAGTAGTTCAGAAGACACAACTGATGAAGCAGAAGGAAGCAAGGAAGACTCTGAGGAGGTTGAATCCACCTCCAGTAAAGAGGAGGAAGACTGATGTGGTGATAGCCTGTAGTATGCTTATTTCATTTTTAGTTTGGTTGTAAAGCTCTACAAGAGCAGTATTTGGTTGTAATGAAACCCCAAACCTTTGTAATGGTACAATATTTTGATCTATGCTATAATTTAGTTAGATCTTAATTTGTGGCTAAAAAGGGGGAGAAAATATGATAGACAACAGCAGGTACAGCAGCAGGGAAGAACAGGTGTGCTAATGTATATGCACCAATGTGCATATGATATGAGAGAGTGTGCAACAGCAGGTGGAAGAATAGGCTGGAAACTGCTTGTTGCATGTGTACCATGGTACATATGATCTGTGACTGTGCAGGAGCTGATAAAGTGGTGTTAGAACTGTTAGAAATGTGTGCTGCTAGATTTTTGATAACAGGTGTGTGTTATGGTGTGTGAAAACCTAGGCTGTGTAGAAATGCATATATGTTAGATATAGGTACTAATATGTGTGATCCTAACAAGATAGTTAGGAGTTCTGATTGTGTCTGCAAGTTGTGAGCAGATTGAGAGTGATGTGCATCCCTGCAGGGGGAGTAGCACAAGTGTGTGACATCAGAAGGTTATACTGAATGTCACAACATCCAGAGAACATTCAGACCAGGCTGGATGGATGTTTGTGAAACTGCAGAATATGCAGATGAATGGTGCAAATGGTGAGTTGCATAAGTTGAGGGGGAGTAACTCTATGTGTTACTCACTCAGCAAAGAGTGACATCTGAAGTGAGAACTATCAGATTATCAGAGTGAGTACTAACAGGGCTGAAAGCCAACTGTGAGAACTCTGAGAGCTTGAGCAAATAGTGACTTTCCTGCATGTCAGGACCTATGGTAAGTCTTCTGCTGTGTGTAAATCTCTGATGTAAGTACAGAGTGTTTTAGCCAAAAATTTGCCAAAGGGGGAGTTTGTAAGTGCTCTTGGTTGGCTGCATTTTGTGGCATAATATTAGTGTATGTACGAATGCCATGTTAGATGTTTCTACATTCATTAAATAAACTGTGCAGGATGAGTTTTAATAGCTAACTATAAGTTAAGCTGGATGTCACAACTGGATGTCATAACATGGGTCGTATGACATCAAGCACAGGTTTGTTATTCTAGTAGCTAGAACTCAGGAAACAAACTAGAAGCTCAAGCTGGAATGCATGAGATATTTTACAAGCCCTAGGGGATCAAATATGGACCTGTTTAAAGTGGCAAACGTGCATATTTCTGAAGAGAGGTTTTATTATGGATAAAACCTAATTTATGCACCAAGGCCCAAAGGACTGCAGCTGCTATAAATAACAGAAGAATCAACTCAGAAGAGTAACTCTTAGAAAGAAGAATAGAGAGTACGAAAGCAGAGAGTTCAAGCAAGTGAAGTAGGCTAGTCTTCACGTGCAAAAGTCAGTTTAGGAATACTTGTAATCCAAGTAATTGTCTGTTTGATAATTGCTTTGGTTAGGTAGATTCTAGGCAGTGTCTCACTCGAAGTTATGAAGCAAGAGTGTGTGAGTTCCTTGATTGAAGCTTTGAAGCAAGATCAAGGATTGTATGAGGTGTCTCTTCATACTAAATTGTGTAATTGTTTAAAATCACTGTTGTGTGATTGAGGGGGAGTGAGTGGGTATACTCAGGTCTAAAGTGTTTCTAGGTTGAAGTGTCATTGGGTAGAGATTAAGTGAGAAGTGCAAACTGGTGGTTTGACTTTGAATTGATTCTGCTTATAGTGAAATTCCTCCCTGGCTTGGTAGCCCCCAGATGTAAGTGTTGTTGACACTGAACTGGGTGAACAATTGCTGTGTTATTTACTGCTTTAAATAACTGTCAAAATAGTCATTGTTGTAGTCAATGTCATAGTGGATGTTATAACCTTGACTATAACATCCATCGTGTGCAGGCCAGAATTTTCAGAGTGTATAATAAGAGATTACTTACCGTTGAAGAGTCCTTACATAAGACATACTCAAAGGCACCGAATAAGGAATTGATCATCATGAGACAGTGCAACTTGAGAAATAAGAAGATGACGAATCTAAAAAAGAGAAGGAAGAAAGTCCAAATGAAATGGATGATCTTCCCTTTTCTTGGAAGACTGCCAAAGACCTTCCATTCGACATTCTTGGAGACATCACCAAAGGCGTAACTGCATGTTCTAAGATAAGTAAGTTTTGTTATCTCTTTGAATTTGTGTCTCAAATTGAACCTAAAAACACAAAAGAGACCTTACTTGATGTGCATTGGCTTATGGCTATGCAAGATGAGTTGAATCAATTTAAAAGAAATGATGTGTGGGACCTTGTTCCACCTCTTATCATGTTATAGGCATAAAGTGGGTTTCTAGAAATAAATTGGACGAAAATAGAGTGATAACAAGGAACAAGGTTTGCCTAGTGGCCTAAGGATTTAACCAAGAGGTGGGCATAAATCATGAGGAAACTTATGCTCCAGTTTCCCGCCTCGAGCCTATACGCCTTTTACTAGCTTTTGCATGGTATAAAGATTTCAAATTATTTTAAATGGACGTGAAAAGTGCTTTCCTTAATGATTATATAAGTGAAAAGGCGTATGTTTCATAACCTCATGATTTTGAAAATCATGAGTATCCTAACCACATTTTAAAACTAAAACAAGCTTTGTATGGTCTCAAACAAGCCCCTAGGCACTACTACGAAAAACATATACAACAACGGTTGGAAAAGGGATAACATCACGCGTGACATGTTTTTTCCATTTTTTAACCTATATTATTTAAACTGTAACAGAACATAAACATCAATTTAAGATTCATATTAAAACACTCATTCTCAAATACTTATTTATTTCATAAAATCAAAAATGTTATTTACAACACTCAAACTCAAATGTACATTAAAATGTAACATAACAGAAACAACAATTGAAGATGTATATTACCAACACTTAAACTCAAATACTTATTTATTTTTATCAAAACAAAAATGTTATTTATAACACCCAAACTCAAATGTACATCAAATATATATTTATACACACACACATGCGCACATACACACACACACTCACGCATGCACGCACGCACGCGTGCACACACGCGCACACATACACACACACACACACACACACACACACACACACACACACACATATATATATATATATATATATATATATATATATATATATATATTATTGTGAATAAGATACCTTTAAACAAAGTATATATTGTTTCTTCCTTATTAAGAAACACACAAAGGTTAGGGTTTAACAAAGAAAACAAGGTAAAACAATAAGAAACAACAAGGATTGGTTATAAACTTCTATTCTTTCCTTTCTCTTTAAACAAGATTATAAGTATACAAGAATAACAATATAACCTCTCTCTCTCTCTCTCTCTCTCTTGAAATTAGGGATTTATCTTCCTATTTTTCCTTATGCCAAGATTGAAAAACTAGCATCCTATTTATAAGAAAAATAACACACTAACCTAATGGACTTTTTAACATTTACCCATTACAAGCTAACTTAGGGTACAAGCTAACTTAAACAGTTGAACTTACAATCAAGACTCAATCCAATATGCTAACAACCTAGCAATATTGACTAATGCATGTTAGAAAAAACTTCGACTACAACATGCATTACTCCAGCAGCAGCATGCAAACATACTTTGACCTCATGCTTAGTTCCAGTCGAACCAGAAACTACCCTTCGACCATACTAGAGTTCGATCCTACATCTCATATATATATATATATATATATATATATATATATATATATATATATATATATATATATATATATATATATATATATATATATATATATATATATATATATATATATATATATATATATATATATATATATATATATATATATATATATATATATATATATATATATATATATATATATATATATATATATATATATATATATTACAGATGGATCTCATGTTTGAGATTCCTTAATCACATTGAACATATATGCCAAACGTTTATGAATCTTTACAAAGTCTTCACATGGGAATGGTGCTTCATCGTTAAAAGTCGGCATAAAATATACCAAATTAAGATCATTATTGAGAATCCATTAGCGCATTGTAGACAATTCATTACATATACAGTATATACTTAATCCCAGGTATCAACAATTTCGGCAAAGACAATATTTAACATGTGTTTCATGACATAATAACCACACTCGAATCTCTTTGGTTGTTTCCTCGTCTACAAAAATAAACATTAATTTCATGAATGTTATAAACACACATGCATATAACAATATATATAAATGAATATCACAAATTAATATAGTTGCTTACTTTAGGCAATATAAATGTTGGCTTTTTCCTAACATTGTTTAACATATTGTATCGCTGCACAACACTGTACATTTGAAAATATTTGAAGGTTAAATCAACTAAACCAATTACAAAGTCAAAGAAAATATGTATAAATGAAAATTTCATATAAACATAAACATGCCTATTAATAATTTGCTTCATTTTAATATCGAGTGGTTGATATAATGAACACAATGTCGTTATCGTATTCATCTTAAGCGATATGATGATCAATTGCCAATGATCACTGAATAAACACGAGCATATATATAATTAGTATTATCTAAAACAAAAAAACTATAAAAGATAAAACACAATTTAAAAATTACTTACGCGTTGAGAAATGGTGCGAAGTAACATTCTTTTCCCCCTTGACCTACTCGCCCCGAAATGTATGTCTCACTATCTTTTGGCTTATTATTTGTCCAACGAATACTATACGGATCCAAGATGACATAAATATTAGACTCATTTAACTCCATGCATACACGATAAATGTACCTAAATGGTTAAACAAAATTCAAAAAGTAAGTAAATGAAATACAAAAATGATAATGTACTATAATGACATGCATATTCAAGTATACACTTATGTGCACCAAAGTTGCAATATCCCTACGTCCAACCAAGTACCACCATAGAGAAAATATCAAATGTCACTAGGTCAAACATAATATAGCTCTACCAAATGGACAATGCTCTATAAAAAGAGTTTCATTTACGAAAGGATCCAATAACTCATTAACCTCTTTAGAAATTGCTTCCTTTGGTGCTAGCATGACGTAAACCATGTGTTTGGAGAACTTGATCATTAGTATTATTAGTATCATTTTCATCTATGGGTTGTGGTAAGGATCCATTTATTCTCTCCGACAATATATCAATACATAATAAACACATTTCTATCTTTTCTAACTTTTCAGATTAAACATAATATATCATATATTTCATATAAAACACTAGCATTTCAGATAAAACACTTACTGCATATAACTCTTCTAACTTTTTTATGTATTTCTTTCGACTTTCTCGCTCGAATTCTAACATCTTCCCCTGATCTTATAACTCCTTCTCAACAAGAGCAAGCTTTTCTCTATACTCTTATAATTCGGCATTGTCGATGCTTTTTTTGGTTGGACCAAAGAATAATCTAATGTCAACGCCTTCTCCAACACCACGAACACGCCCACCATGCTCATCTGTTCCAATAGCCTCGACTAGTATATCATGTCATGGTTTTGGAACAAATGAGTCTCCACGAGCCTCCTCAACTAACACATCCTACACAACATGCATGATAGTATTAATATTGTAATTACCACAACATTTAAATAACATATAACATACGAACAACAAATCATACTTACGATTTTCTCAACAACTTCTCTTGAAGCATCTGAGGTGTACTCTTCATTTGGTCTTAGTCGAGCCCTCTTCCACTTCTCATGCCTTGATGGTGGAGATGGGTTGCGACCATGACTAATGAAGTCCTTATCTCCCATTTGTTGTCTTTTTTCCTCCATCATTTTCTTCTCTAGTTTTCTGTAACCCCCACGCGATAATCTATAGGGGTAAATGTTTTTTGCTTTATTTTGAATTCCTGCTTGACTTTTAGTCTATTATAAACATAGTGAAAATATGATTAATATCTATAAATCATTACCATCAAATTATCAAGATAAATAAGACTATTACTTACCAATAATTTCTCAGAACAACGGTCCTTTGCAAACTTTTTCCAAACCCTCTTTGAGAGAAAACTATACCTCACCCATGGAAGCTCAATACCAATATTAGGAAACCTAATATAGTCACGTATGAGCCGTGTCATACCCCGATTTTGACCTGCCATGTTAATAACTTTCATTCATCAGCTTTTATTTCTGCATTGCATCATCCACATAGCATAACATGCCTTCCATCGTGCATACTGCCTAAAATGTCAACCGAAGTTAAATTATCAGATTTATAGACGAATCGGTCAAACTGAAAGTCAGTATGCAAAAAAATTAGTGGTTGTAGAGTTTCAAATTTAAGCTTGCAGAAGTCAGTGATATTGAACTACTGTTCACGTAGTTTAACCTGACGCACTTGTATTACTTTTCGATGATTTTTCAGTCATATTTTTATTCGTCTGATCATTTTTACCAATTCCGACTAATTTTAAATATGGACAAAATGTTGTATTTTTTCGAGTGGTTTATTCCATAATGATAATTTTAGTGCATTCATTTTTCATTTTCGGAAACTTCGATACCTGACTTTGTTTTTCGTTTTTATCATATTTTTTTAAGAATTAATTCAGATTTGCTTAGTTAATTAGGATTTTATTTAGTTGACTTTAATTAATTTTATTATTTATTTTTAACTTTCTTAGTTAATTTTTTATTTAAATTAATTTTAATTTGTTTAGATAATTAGGATTTTTATTTTAGTTAATTTTAATTTATTTTATCATTACTTTTTTTCCTTTTTAATAATTTTTTAATATTTGTTTTTTATCTCTATTTGGTAAACTTGCATATTAAGTTTAGAAAAGTGTCTTTATTTATTTCTCCAAAAAGGGAAACCCTAGTATATATTAGTAAGCATATCATTGAAGAAAGGAGTCCTTTTTTTTTAGCAGTCGCCCACTTGTGAAAGCACTCTCTCTCGTTTCTATATATCAACCATCTTCGCACCTTTACTACTATCCAGAAGTATTTTCTTCAATCCACAAAAAATATCTTATTCCTCCATTTGAAACATTAGAAAGAAGGAAAAACTTGTTGTAAGTGATAAAGAACTACCAGCCTCTACACAAACTCACCTTCTACAATCTTCATAACCCGCCTACCATCGTCATCTTAACATAACCTCACCACCATTTTCTCAAATCAAATAGCATATATGCCCATACTCATTAAATTTCATGAAGAAAAACAACAAAAAAGAAGAAGGAGGATAATAAAAAACTAAACAGAGAGAAATGTTCCCCTTCTTCTTCGTATATACCATTCCCACTCACTCAAGCTACAAACATAACCACCACATAAACGGAACCTATTTGTAGCGTCGACTTACTATGGCGCGACCACTACCGCTTTTGGTGCTACTTTTTGATTTCTATATTTATCCTATGAAGCTTAAAAGGAAGGGGAAGATATCTTAAACTAACCCTGCGCGCAAGTGTTTTCCCTATAAATGTGAAGAGATCTAGAATCAAGGGTTGGTTATACAAAGGGAAGCTATTAACACTCATAGTATCTATAGTAATCTATAGGAACCTTTATTTGCATCTGTTTTTATTGTTTGAATTGCTTTCTTGAGTCTATTTGCTGTGAGGTGGAGAAAGTTTCTCCTTTGAGGAAGTATTTTTATTGTTTCAGGGTTTTCTATTGTTTTTGGAAAGGTATCTGGACCTAAGGTTTTTTATTAGTGCGCTCGCTAAGATTTTTCAATTTTATGCTTACCTATTCTCGTAAAGAGATTTGGGGAAATCAGAGCGTTCGTAGTTCCTCCTATTCAATGGGAGGAAAAATGTTCGGTGTCTTGTTCAAAGTCCAATATTGAAGCTAAAAAGTGTTTGAGTGTTGTTCAAAGCCCAAAATTGAAGCTAAAAAGTGTTTGTGTCTTGTTCAACGCCCAAGATTGAAGCTAAAAAGTGTTTGTGTCTTGTTCAACACCCAAGATTGAAGCTAAAGGGATATTTGTGTCTTGTTCAAGCCCAAGATTGAAGCTAAAAGAGTATTTATGTCTTGTTTAAAGCCTAAGATTGAAGCTAAAAAAGTATTTATGTCTTATCCAAAGCCCACGATTGAAGCTAAAAGAGTTTTTAAGAGAGAATTCATCATCTCTAAAGGAAGATGTCTCACTTATTCATCACAATTATCAGTGGATTGATTATAAGGGAAATTGCTTTAACTGGGATATGTGGAATCCAACAATGCCACATCTTCCTTTACAAGAGAGTTGCAATGTCATGAAGGAAAAAGATTTAGCTCAGTGTAAAGCAATGCCACTATTTCCTTTATGAATCTTTGCATGCTAAAAGAGGGACATTGGCTTGGATGTGTAGAATCCAGAGGCTTGTCACTTATATCACTTAGATGAAAGAGAACTTTGGCCATGATAAAGGAGGGACTTCAACTTGGATTTTGGATCAACAAGTGTGCCACTTACATCAATAATCTGGAAAAGAGTTTAATTGCTTGTCATTAAATATGATGTATATAGGAAATATCCTCCTACAGAGAGGACTCAGAGTCTCATCTATGTGGATGTTAAATTTTGTGCCTTGATCAAAGCCCAAGGTTGAAGCTAAAAAGGGATTGAAAACTAAACCAATTCAGGGAGTAATATATTTGTCTTATACAAAGCCCAAGATTGAGGCTGACTGAAGAAAATCCTTATATGAATCCTAAGAGGAGGTTGAGGAAATTTAAGTAGAGGTTGACTTTTACTGAGGAAACTTAAATCCTTATATGAACATGCGCCTACGAGTACGATGGTTAAAGCATCATCTTGGCAATTGACTGTGATAATGAGTTCCATGTTATGATTCTTGCCTTCCACTAGAACTTCTTCATCGCTGGAATCCAATTTTTTTACAAGAAGTGATGTTGGAAATAATGTTGTCAAACTGGCCTACTGTCACATCTTGTTCTATAGAGGCTTGTTCCAATACTTTTTGTAGAGCTTCTAAACTGAGTAGAAGAGATAATATCCTATAAGGAGTTTGTAATAGTTGATCCACAATTTTGTATTCACTTCTCTGGATGAGTCTTAACATTTCATCGTTATTTTTCACAGGCTCTATGCTACGGGATTGACAAATTTGTTGGTTAGGAACTTTAGCTTGAGGTTCCTTTTCTATTGCAGGTTCTCCAACTCCTTTGTTGAAGATTCGGCCACTTCGGGTGACTCGACTGATATCATCAATGTTGACAACGGATGGCAGTGGAACTTCTTTTCCATCTTCTATTATGGTTACATCATATTTGTATGGAATAACTTTCTCTGACTCGTATGGCATTGGTCCTGACAAGTAGATGACCAAAGGGGTTATTTGGGTCTTTCAACTGTCATAAGTAACCTCAATTGGTTCCAGCTTGGGGATATTGGAAGTTTTCCCACTTTCGAACGGGATTTCCAAGCGTTTTGGCTCATTGAGAAGAGGAATTACAGTGGAAACATCTTCATTAATTCCATAATTAACAGGCTCTCTTTCAATGAGAACTGCGATGGTTCTTTTATCCAACATTTCTACTATGAAAACTTATAAAGTTACTATCAAAATAACAAGGAAACCATTGGAAAGGGCCACAAAATTCTATCAAATGTATGCATAATTTGGCCCTTAACATTTGTCAATGATAGATACATGGCATGCATGTGTTGATGTGAAATGCTTCATTTCTCAAGAAGTATGAAAGTTGATAAAAGTGGAGTAGTTAGTGAAAACATGCAAATCCATGAACTCTTAGAAAATATGAGAAATGGCGATTCTCTGAGAAGATCTTCAGGAAAATGACAATATGTATTAAAGTGGTAATGATGACGATGACGTCTGCGAAAGAGTTTGAACAATGTCAAAAATATTTTCAAAAATATCACCTTTCTCCTTTTGATTCAAAATTGAAACATGGCATTTTGGGGGGCAATTTGTTATCTCAGATTTTAGACTTAAGCATTAATTATGAAGATTAGATAAGTTTTCTTTTTTGGTGATAGGCTTATTGCCAAAATCGAAGTGGTCAGTTATGACTATGGGGATTTTGACGAAGTTGACTTGTCGAAAAAGGGTCTTGGCATTGGTCAAATGTTTAGTCAAAGACCAGGGAGTTTATTGGTTTTGGGACTTAGTGAAATTCAGAGTCCCTAAAATGTTTACTCCAGCAGTTAAATGAGATAAAAATGGATAAGATCAGACATATATTTAAGGATACATGCAAGTCTATCGAAGAGGAAAGTTGCATGAAGACCGAGATGTGGCATATTTTATTTAGTTGACCTCTGCAGACGATTAACTTAGGATTAATATATAAGTAGCATTCACTTTGAGTTTTAGGGGTCCGCAATTGTACACAAATTCTGTAAAACTCAAAGTATATGTGTATTTGTGAGAAAAGAGTCAAGAATGTATGCATATGCGTATTATTTTACAAATTAAAGTCTTTACTTTCAAGTCATTTATTGCATTGAATTTAGTTTCAGTTATTCTTTTCAAGTTTTTCCTTGCATTTCGACTTTGACGTCTAACCTTTTTAAACTTATGATTCACACAAATATGTCCTGGAATCTTTTCGAGTTTAATCCTTTAAGTGAAATGAAACTTTTTTGTTTACCAAATTTCACAGTATACAGTGCCCTATTGATCTAGCATGATATCCATATTGCACATTGGGATCATTCCCAGATGGATATGGTTATGGCAACAACTTGAGAGGTTTGGGCTCCACCAGCGAGTTTTGAATCAGATGTGGCAGAAGTTGATTGTATGTCATAGAAATAGGATCAAGAAGAGCATTCTTTCTTTCCAAATTCTTTTGAGGCCTAGGATGGTTCTGATGTTGATTATGATATCCTCAACAATGAGCTCGTTGATTTTAATGAGGAGCAGTCCATGGTTGTTGGTATGGCGCTCTGGGCGTTGTGAGTTGCCCATAAGGATGGCGTGGCGTTGGAAATGGTAACTACTTGTCGCGGTGAAAATCGGATACCAAAATATTGATTAGTTTGAATCTTTAATTCAATTTGCAACCGAACTTTGATTTGTCCAAAGGAAGGGATAAAGATCGAAATTTCCACAATGCAATGCAAATGCAAGCTAGATTGTTTAGGTTCGGGGGTTGGTTAAACTTAGGGAAGGTATTAGCATCCTAAGTTTCTGTAGTACTCTACAGGAACCTCTTATTTTATGTTTGTTTATTGCTAAGTGTTTATCTGCTTAATGGTTAAAGGACCTAGGGGTTTATTTCTAAGTATACTCGATAAGATGTCGCATCTTATGCCTACATATCCTTACGGGAGTGGAATCAGAGTATCTGTAGTTCCCCTAAAGGGTTTGAGGAGTTCTTTGACTGTGGTCAAAGTTCCTACGGGTTTAGGGTAGTTGTTTGATTGATTTTAGGAGAAGAGATGAGTCTTCATTTTAAAGGAGATTTAACCGCCACATGTTGTAGGAAAATAGTCTTTGCATCGTCTTAAGAAAAGGACTTACGTACTCGGATAGGGATCAACGAGGTACACCTTTATCTCTCTTAAGGCAAAGTTCCTACGCCTTGATTGTATTGTTGTGGGGGTGGAGATTTTATCTCACTTAAGATGATTAACATCTTTCTCTGATGTTTGAATGTTTTATATTGTTGTGGTATTGTGTGAGTTTGTATTGTATTGGGTTGTATTGTTTTCCTATGTTGTAAGATAATGGTCCTTCCTATGGGGTAGGATCTATCCTAGAGATCCACTTAAATGGGATCAAGGATGGGGGGATAATGATGTAAATGAGATGCACTACACACAAGTGTTGACTCATGTGTAGGTTTTTCCTTTGGACGGAATGCGATGCGGAAATGTAAATTGCGATAATGTAAATTGCTGTAAAATAAATCGCAGAAATAATATGAGACAAATAAGTAAAGCATACATGTACGCATGAAAGCACTGAAGTGTGTGAGAGTGAATGTGTCGTGAATGTGAGTGTGCATGATTTAGGTTGTATTTTACGCTGTTGATTGTTTTTAATTGGTTAAATTGATCTTAGTTATAATTATAAGAAAATGTTGATTCTGTTATTTCTTTCTAAATTTGATTGAGAACTAATGATTTTATTATTAACTAAATAAATTGTCAAAAGGTGTAGTTTGTTTATAAAAGTTTCTAATGTGAGAAAATTATTATAAGGGGTTGTTTTTGTTATACTCTTAAAGCTCAGTCTAAAAACACTTAAATATAAATTAACAAAAGGGTTTTCTAATCTAATAAGGTACCATTTAAAAGATTAATTAGTAATTAGCACGATAAAAAAAATAATTTTCTTTAAGAAAAGACTCTATAGTCTAAGGTTAATTAATAATTATAATTAAACAATATAGAATAAACCCAAGAAATATTAAATAAATAAATAAAAAATTATAAAAGTTGTTAATTATTTTCGGGTCAACTAATTTGTAAAGTAAAGAAAGTTGATTAATTGGGTTGAAGGATTTAAGTGATAATTTGTTAAAAGATTAATTAAATAAATAAACAAAAGCTGATTTGATTAATAAGAGGTTATTAGCTTATTTAAAAAAAAAAAAGATTAGTTAACTAATTTAATTAAAAGGTTAAAAAAATACTGATTAAAGTGGTTAAGCGTGGTTAGAGTGGGTAAGTGATGATTAGCATGGTGAGTGTGTGGTAATGTGTAGGTGTGTGGCAATGGGATCAACAAGCTACAACAAATAAACACAATGAAACGAAAAAAAACTAAAACCCTCTCCCCCCAAATCGCCTCTCTTCTCTCCTTTCCTCTTCCTCCCATCATCGTCTTCGACTCCTCTTTTGCACAAAATAAACAAACCAAAACAAAAAAAACAACATAAGTGTTAGTAAAGCGAAAATCTCACGGTTGGAAAGAAAGAGTTTCTTTCTGCGGATTTCGACGGTGATGGCAAGTCCGACGGAATTTTCGATGACGGCTGTTGGCGGAAAGTGGAGGGTTTGCAAGCGATGAAGGTATGGTGATCTCCGGTGGAAGGTAATGTTTTGGCTGGCGGATGTGGGTGGTTGATATTCGTGGAGGCGGAGTCGACGACAAGAGAAAAGGATAAGTTCTTTATCTTCTGAGCTTAGGGTTTTTTTAATAGGGATTCACGGATTCGTCCCCTCCGTGTTGTTGTGGAAATCTCCTTTTTATAGGCTTCACCTGAGATTTCTGTTTTAAAATCTGATTAAAAGTCTTGGATGCCTTATTGGGTTTTTCCAATTTGGTGTAGACCAGATTTGGAAAATATTCCTATTTCGTGTAGACAAAAATTTGAAAAATTTCCTCTTTCATTCGATTGCAATGATTTCTGTTAATGAAAATTCCAAATTGTGATCTCTTGTATCTATCGTGGTTAATACCCTGATCTGTCCAGGTTCAATGTCCCAAAGATTTGGATTGGATATTCTTTTTCCTTTACCGGCATATTCCTCAAATAAATTACTGATTTGCATTTGATACTTTGACAGGTGTGAATAGTGAAGGAGTTGTTGGGCCAGCAGACGGACAGCCCAAAGCAAATACGGTAGTGGAGTGGACAGGTTCGTCGCGAGAACTGACAGTCTTTAGAGATGTCATTCAAAAACTAAACTGGGAGTGACCCTCTTGCTATTGATTTGTTGAACAAAATGGTTGCTTTTGGAACTAATTGATTCACTGATGGTGTAGGAATGGAAGAGGATGCAACAGGTGTTCCTGATTCCCGTAATTTCTTCTCGATCAACTCTTGTGCCGCTGGTAAGCTTTTGTACACTAGAGGGTTTAGGAGTTGCAGCATCATGACCATCAGTGGTAATAGCAGGAGCATTCAAAACAACCACTATGGACCCTCTATCAGAAGATGAATCAGTATTTGGAGCTGGAGTAGGCAGCATAGAAACTTGGTAAGCCTTTCCTTTAAAGCTGGTAGGCTTATCACGTGTCGATTCCCCTGTCACGACATTATAATAGTACACACTTCCTGCTTCAGTCTTGTGGGCAGTTTAAGCATCTAGTTGATCATTAGCAGCATTCTTATTTTGAGTTATAATAGCATTTAATTAATTCTTTTATCATCCGTACATTCTGAGATTATTTCCGCTTGCAGACCAGGAGCCTTCTTCAACTGATGACTGGGAGCAGAAGATGTAGAAATACCAACAGGGCCCACAAGAGTAACGTCGGGAGGTTGAGAATTAGGTATTGAAACCACGTGCTGGAAGTGGAAAGGGGTCGTGGGAAAGCAGAAGTTGTCTTTGGTTGAGTTGGACGTTTTCGGACTGGATATCATTGTTAGAACAATGAGAGATACTTCGTGTTTATCACTCCGGTAAGTTTGCAGATTCCCAAAATAACCTTGCTGCCGAAAATGCTATCTTCAATATTATAGACTTTCTCATGTGAAACATTCATCCTATAATTATGTTTGGAAACTCGTATTAAAATCCTCAAAATTCGTCATCAGCTTGTAATTAATGGGTGATTGCTCTTCTTTGTGATGCAGGTACAGTTTGTTGTGCTTTGCACACGAGTCAACGGGTTGAACCCAATTTGTGCAACAGTGGTGAGATGGTTGCAGAGTAGTCCAGTGAATAAGAGAAAGCGTGGAATCAACGTGATCCAGGCTGCATCGGTTCACCTGGTGCCAACATATTATGGGTTCTCCTGTTTCACAAACTCAGGTCTTCGAAGATAGTAGTACCGTTCCATTCGAGGTAGCTTCATGCTCCTCTTTCTGAACCTGTTATTCTTCTTTCGCAGGTGATGAACTTGTGCGCGTTTGGAGGTATATGATACTAGAACTGGGAGAAAGATTGATAGTTGATAATGAACTCTACTCAACAGGGCTATTGCACCGTAACCAAATACCTGGTGGAGAGTTAGCTAGAGGTGTGCTGATTTCTTGATGTAAGTGAATTGATATCTTTGTATATGAATTGCTTCTAATGTGCTCCTCATTCCCTTTCTCAAATAGATGGATGGTTTTATATGTCGTCACTACGAAATGATTCCCTCGCTAACCTTTGATGACTTTGGTAGCAGTTCTTTGGGACAAGACGACAACTTCAACCAGGATTTGGAACTAATGCTTTGTCTCAATTTACTTTACATGTGCTTGTTGCAACTTTGGCATGGTGAACCGTATGACAAAGAGGAGTCTTAAGTTTCAGCACTTGTTATTCTTGAAGTGACTTATGCAGCTGGTTTAGTGATCTAAGATTGTATAAACGAAGTCTCAGTCTCTTGTCCTTGTCTCAGCGGCATTGTAGCGGTGTTGAAAAACTCTCATCCAGATTGGTCCCCGGCTGCAGCTTATGTATTTGTGACTGGTGCTTGCTGAAATGCACTAATGTGCTGATGTTGAAATACTGATGTGATGTGCTGATGCTACTTGCAGGTGATGTTGTTGCTTGCTGCTGATACGTTTGCAGCTGGTGCGGGAATACCGGCAGTCGACATTATGATGTTGCTGATGTTCTTTTGTACTGCTTGTTGTTGGTGTTTGCAGATGGTGGTATTGCAGGATTGAGAGGGACTCAATGGTTGCTCAAGAACAGCCTGAGATGAGGCTTACGCGTAAGGAAAGGATAGACAGTGAGAAAGTGAGAGATACTGCCATGTTGTTAAATCTAGATATACAACTCTGACTTATCCCTCCTATGGCCTCATGTTATACCAATACTCCAACTGTCGAATATAGGAAGTTAGGCTTTGTACTAACTTAATTTATTGAAGTATGTTGCCGCAAACAATTAATTTCCTTTATCCTTTTCATCATTTGGATTACATCAGAATCTTCACGTGACTCCTTAAGATAATAAAATTTGGTCGTGATTCTTGTCTTGAATTGATGATGAATGAATGACTCTTTGACTTGGAAGCTCAACTTGGAGTTTGAGTTTTAATATTAAGTTTGGATGCCGGTCGTAAAAAAAACCTTGAACGTCACGTGGACCTAATCGAATCTGAAATTCTATAAGCCCGATGATGTAGGAATTCTTGCATTAAAAGGTAGTGATAGTAATTATTCCGCATTACGCCATTGTAAACAAATTGGAAGCGGACTCCAAAGATTTGCCTTAGCTTCCATAAAACTCTTGTAATGATATCTTCGAATTTCTAAGTGGTAATTTAGTATTCTTGGATATTTGCAACTCGTGGAGCATACGGACCAATGTATCTCGAGCTTTAAGTACAAAATGAGCTATTTATCATCTTTAAATTTCTTGAACTTATAGTAGCGGACCTAACCCCACAAAGCAAAATAAACAAAACGGTTAAGATAGTTAGTAATGCGGATGACGCTATCTCCACTCGATATTACCGCGTCTACATAAATATTAAATAAGGTCAAATAATAATAGAAAATGCTCAAAAAAGAGGTGGCATCTTACGGTAAAAAATTAGGGTGCAACAGATGCCCCTATTTAAGTTACTTCTATCCGGAGATATGGAGATTGAAATCTCTGTCTTGACGAGATAGGAGGGACTTAAATACAAACATTGCGCGAATTTTTGGCCCTAAGATGTCACCAAATGCAAATGATATGCAATGATATGAAATGCAAGACATGGTCCCGTGGGGAAATGGCGCCACAGGGGAGAAACTAGATACAACACACGGGAATAATAGGCTCAACACGGCGAGACTCTGCGGGGAGAAGATTGATAATCACAATGTGTTTGTAAATATGTTGCAAAGGCGTTAGTGAGAAAAATCCAATTGAAGATCCTACTGCATATGTCAAATGTAATGATTCCAAGATATCAGTTGGAGAAGTCTAATGTCGAGTCTAGTAACTGTAGTTGAGGATACTTTTGCCAAAGTATGTACTGTGAAAACTTGTAAGGAATCTACTGCCGAGATTCTGTATTGAAGTCTGTTGGAGAAATACTTCTGACGAAGTCTTCTGGGAGTCTACTGCCGAGATTAACCAGAAACTACCTATTGTCGGGGTCTTCTAGGAATCTACTGTCGAGATTAACCAGGAACTACCTACTCCCGAGGTCTTCTGGGAATCTACTGCCGAGATCTTCTGGGAATCTACTGCCGAGATTAACCAGGAACTACCTACTGCCGAGGTCTTCTAGGAATCTACTGCCGAGATCTTCTGGGAATCTACTGCCGAGATTAACCAGGAACTGTAAGATGTTCGAATGATTGTCGTTGTAGACTGTAGTTGTCGTTCGAATGCGACATCTTACAACCTACAATCGCCGAACTAGAGCGCTTCTTACATTTAAGAAGGCGCATCATCGAATATCAACGAAGACACAATATTCCTGATCTTCTAGCTCATCCTCCTGTTGAAGAAGCAAAGATGGCTGACGGACCTCAGAACAAACCGCTGAAGGACTACGCTATACCTTCTCAGATGGAACCTCGAAGTAGCATTGTTGCCCCAGCTATCAATCGAACCGATTTCGAACTAAAACTGTCATTGCTGTCAGCTGTACAACAAAATCAATTCTCAGGAAATGCAACTGAGGATCCGAACGAACACTTAACGAAGTTTGTGCAATACGCAGATATAGTGAAGGCAAATGGAGTAACTCCAGACACAATAAGACTTCGTCTTTTTTCTTTCTCTCTTAGAGATAGAGCTTGGACATGGTTACAATCCTTACCATCCAACTCCGTTACGACGTGGGAACAGTTGAAGAACGTTTTCTTAGCGAGATACTTTCTGCCAAGCAAAACTGCTATGCTTAGAGCTCAAATCAACGGATTTCGACAAAAAGATACTGAATCTCTCTACGAAGCGTGGGAAAGGTTCAAAGATATGATGAGAGCATGTCATCACCACGGTTTAGAAGACTGGGTGACGATCCATACTTTCTACAATGGGCTTCTGTATAACACCATATTAACGGTAGACGTCGCCGCGGGCGATGCACTTATGGATAAGCCATACGACGAAGCCTATCAACTAATCGAAAACATGTCTCAGAACCACTGCCAATGGGGAGGCGAACGAACTCCAGCAGAGAAACCTGCAGCGAAAGGTGGGATGTACGAGATCAGCAGTCTTGAAAAGTTCAACGCTAAAGTAGATGCTCTAGCACAGAAAATCGACAGTCTGATCGTTAACCCAACTGCAACCGTAGCTGTTGTAACTCCAAACTGCGAGTTATGCGGAATCGCCACTCATAATGCGCCCGACTGCCCATTGTTGGCCAGAATCCCACCAGATCAAGTAAATTACGCTCAAGGAAATCCTTACGCGAACACTTACAACCCAGGATGGAGGAACCACCCAAACTTTTCCTACAAGAACGATAATGCCTTGCAAGCACCAGCTGCTCCGCCAGGATATCAGAAACCAGTCGCTGCTGCCCAGACTGCCCCTAGGAAATCAAACCTCGAATTGATGATGGAAAAATTCTTAGCTACTCAAGCTCAAACAAACAAAGAATTCCTGAATCAAAACATACACACTAGCGAGCAGATTAAACAGCTGACCGGAAAAGTAGACGCTTTAGCCACCCACAATAAAATGCTCGAAACGCAGATATCACAAGTGGCTCAACAACAAGCCTCTGCAGTTGCCCCAACTGGAACATTTCCAGGTCAGCCCGAACCTAATCCAAAAGGTCACGCAAATGCTGTTATATTGAGAAGTGGAAAAGAATTGGAAGGCCCAACAGATCCTAGGAATGAAGATTTAGTAATGCATCAGAAATCTGATAAACCAACCGAAAAGGAGTCTGAAATAGAAAAGAAGGAATGTGACGAGCAAAAAGCCGCCAAAGATGAAAACTCATATGTGCCTCCAGCGCCATATAAACCACCTATCCCTTATCCTCAAAGACTAATAAACTCCAAAACTTCAGGACAATTTAAGAAATTTGTTGAACTTCTGAAACAACTAAACATCATTATTCCCTTCACAAAAGCGATAACTCAAATGACGTCATACGCTAAGTTTCTTAAAGAAATCTTGTCTAATAAAAGGAAAATAGAGGATAACGAGACAGTGACACTCACTGCCGAATGTAGCGCAATCATTCAAAACAACATGCCTCCTAAACTAAAAGACCTAGGTAGTTTCTCCATACCCTGCGTCATAGGAAAGTTCGTTATAGACAAAGCTCTATGCGATCTAGGAGCCAGTATAAGCGTCATGCCTTTATCTATATGCAAAAAGCTGAATATGGGAGAACTAAGACCAACTAAAATGTTCGTACAATTGGTTGACCGATCAGTCAAATATCCCGTCGGTGTACTGGAAAATGTCCCAGTACGCATAGGCCAATTCTATATCCTAACCGACTTCATAATCATGGACATAAAAGAGGACTCGGTTACCCCCAATTATCCTAGGAAGACCGTTCCTAGCTACAGTCGGAGCTATCATAAACGTAAAGAAAGGAAGGCTAACATTCGAAGTAGGAGAAGAAAAGATAGAGTTCATCCTTACTAAGTTCTTGAAGGCACCAGCTATAGATGACACATGCTATATAGTAGATGTCATTAACGAATGCATACGAGAATTAGAGAAGGAAGAAACTACATATTCTGAAATCATGAAAATCCAGATCCCCGTTATTCATGAAGACGACAACTGGCGTGCACCATACAAAGATGATAGTCTGAGCGAGATCTTAGAACTTAAAGAGCTACCTAAAACCCTCAGGTACGAATTCCTAGATACAGAATTCAAAAGACCAGTAATAGTCAACGTTAATTTAGGACAGTCAGAAACTGAGCAATTATTAGAAGTCCTAAGGAAATACCCAACTGCGTTAGGCTATAATATAAGCGATCTAAAAGGCATAAGTCCCTCCATCTATATGCACCGTATCATGCTGGAGGAAGACTACAAAACTTCAAGAGAACATCAGAGAAGGATAAACCCGATCCTAAGCACTGTAGTCAAAGACGATGTGAAAAAGTTACTAGACGCAGGAATCATATACCCGATCTCCAACAGCCAATGGGTCAGCCCAGTACACGTAGTGCCCAAGAAAGGAGGCTTTACTGTAGTGAAGAATGTGAAAGGTGAATCGATAACCCAAAGAGTTGTGACTGGAAACAGGATGTGTATCGATTACAGAAAACTGAACAAGGCGACTCGGAAAGATCACTTCCCTTTACCTTTCATAGACCAAATGTTGGAAAGACTAGTGAAACATTCGTACTTCTGCTATCTAGATGGTTATTCGGGATTCTTTCAAATTCCTATTCACCCCGATGACCAGGAAAAGACAACATTCACTTGTCCCTATGGTACTTTTGCTTATCGCCGAATGTTGTTCGGACTGTGCAATGCTCCAGCAACCTTTCAAAGATGCATGATGGCAATCTTTGCAGATTACATAGATGACATCATGGAGGTGTTCATGGATGACTTCTCTGTATGCGGACAAAGCTTTGAAAGCTGTCTGTCAAATTTAGAAATGGTACTCAAAAGATGCGCTAAAGTGAACCTTGTCCTCAATTGGGAAAAATGCCATTTCATGGTCCGACAAGGCATCGTTTTAGGACACGTCATATCTGAAAAAGGGATTGAAGTTGACAAAGCCAAAATAGAGATCATAAAGGATCTCCAACCTCCGAAAACCGTACGAGAAATACGAAGCTTCTTAAGACACGCTGGATTCTACCGAAGATTCATAAAGGATTTCTCAAAAATCACAAAACCTCTTACAGGTTTGTTAATGAAAGATGCCGAGTTCATCTTCGACAAAGAATGCTTAGAAGCATTCGAAACTCTAAAGTCAGCACTTATCACCGCACCAATCATGCAACCCCCAGATTGGCGACTACCATTCGAAATCATGTGCGATGTGAGTGATTACGCTGTAGGCGCAGTTCTAGGACAAAGGAAAGACAAGAAGCTTCACGCTATCTACTACGCCAGTAGAACTTTAGACCCTGCCCAAATGAACTACGCCACAATGGAAAAGGAACTTCTAGCAGTCGTCTTTACTCTTGACAAATTCAGTTCCTACTTGGTATGAGCCAAAATAATCATATACACAAATCACGCTGCCATTAGGTACCTAATAAGCAAAAAGGACGCCAAACCCAGATTATTGAGATGGATCCTATTATTACAAGAGTTCGACTTAGAAATTAAAGATAAGAAGGGGACCGAGAATGTAGTTGCAGATCACTTATCCCGTATAGAACCAATGCCTATCAATGACGATTTTCCCTACGAACGTCTGATAGCCAAATTGGAAAGCGATATGTCCAACTCAACTTCGGAAGAACCAGAACTGGAAAAAGCCGTGGAAGTTGTCTATGCCCAAGCCACTTTGTCGTGGTTTGCCGACATCGTTAATTACTTGGCCGTAGGCGTGCTTCCACTGGACCTGACTTATCAACAAAAGAAGAAATTCTTCCACGACTTAAAGCATTACTACTAGGACGAACCTCTACTCTTCAAACGAGGCGCCGACAACTTATACCGTCGCTGTGTCCCAGAGGAAGAAATAGAAGACATCATCTCCCAATGCCATTGAGCACCTTACGGTGTTCATGCTAGCACCTCAAAGACGTGCGCTAAAATTCTACAACCTGGCCTATTTTGGCCCAGTCTCTGGAAGGATGTCCATATCGCTGTACTAAAATGCGACTGGTGCCAACGCACTGGAAACATCTCACGACGCGACGAAATGCCACAGAGAGGAATTTTAGAAGTAGAAATCTTTGACGTTTGGGGAATCGACTTCATGGGACCTTTCCCATCCTCTTTTGGAAACAAATATATACTCGTCGTTGTCGACTATGTATCTAAATGGATAGAGGTTGTTGCCGCTCCAACAAATGACACGCGAGTAGTCGTTAAACTCTTTAAAAACACAATCTTTCCTAGATTTGGTGTGCCCAGACTCGTCATTAGTGACGGTGGTTCTCACTTCATATCGCGAATCTTTGACAAACTCCTCTCCAAATATGGAGTCAAACACCGCGTAGCCACACCGTATCATCCACAAACTAGTGGACAAGTGGAGGTTTCGAACAGAGAAATAAAGCAAATTTTAGAAAAGACTGTCGCAACCTCCAGGAAAGATTGGTCCTCAAAGCTGAACGAAGCTTTATGGGCTTATAGGACCGCCTTTAAGACACCAATAGGCACCACACCATTTAAACTAGTTTACGGAAAATCATGTCACCTGCCGGTAGAATTAGAGCATAAAGCCTTTTGGGCTATTAAGACGCTAAACTTCAACTACACTGCGGCAGGAGAGAAACGAATCTTGAACCTTCATGAATTGGAAGAGCTCAGATTAGACGCGTACGAGAATGCACGCATCTACAAAGAAAGAACCAAGAAATGGCATGATAAACGTTCGATCCAGAAACAATTCAGTGTGGGAGACATCGTGCTCCTATTCAACTCCAGATTAAAACTCTTCCCTGGGAAATCAAAATCTAGATGGTCTGGACATTTTAAGGTCACCAAAGTCCTTAAGAGTGGAGTTGTTGAAATCAAAAATCAAATCAATGTACCGTTTATAGTAAACGGACAGCATTTGAAGCATTATAATTAAAATGAACACAGCGACCACGTGAGCAATATGAAATTGCTCGAGCTTCCCAAATAGCTTATAGCCAAGCTATCGTCAGACTTCTGACGTTAAAGACAGCGCTGATTGGGAGGCAACCCAATTTTTCCCATTTTTCCCTTCTAAATTTATTAAAACTATGTTTTCTCTTTAACGTATAATTTCTATAAATTTTTATTTTCTTATTTTTCCACTATTTATTTTATTTTTCTTCCTTTTGTCACCCTTTGTTTCTTAAAAATATGATCTGAGTGAATGTGATTTTAACTTTTCCAGGATTTTAAAGTCGTTCTACTTTTCTCCCGTTTTTATCCGACTAACGAGTATGGATGACATCGACGTTACGACTGTTGTGTTTAGAGGACTAGCTCATAAGGCCAGATTTGAGGCACTGACTCAGAGAAGCTTTGCTTCGACTCTGTACTACGATAGACCCACCATGGACAAGCTAGGAATCCAGGATAGCATTTAGTATTTATTTAACCAATTAGGTTGGGAGCAAACTGCTCTAAAGACCCGATTTGCTACCTTTCGCGAACTGACGTTCGAATTCCTTAGCTCCTTAAGTTACTTACCCGAACATGGCTATGGATCCACTAAAGAGCTGATAACCTTTAGAATGTTTGGAATAGACCAAACACACAACCGTACCACGTTAGCTAACATCCTAGGCTTCCATAGCAGACCTTTTGTGTTTACCACCACTGAAGAGGATATTGATCTCGAATTAGACCAATTATGGGGTTCCATCACCAGTAACTATCACCAAGAACCGAATGACATGCACAACAACGAGATACACAATCCAGCCTTCCGCTATTTCCATAGGATTTTAGCCCATACCCTCTTTGGGAAGGAGGAAAACATTACAACAGTCTCAAAGGAAGAGTTGTTCATCCTTCTCTGTGCTTCACAAGGCCGCCCTGTAAATGTTGTCCCTTTTATGATGAGGGCATTTACACGCCTCAATCAGGAACCACACTCACCCATTTTAATAGGAGGCCTAGTCACCATGACCGCCCACGAAATTGGCCTGAGGTATTACCTGAACAAAGCCGTTCGTTTCGGCAACCTCAAATTAATGGACATCCAGTTCTGCTTCAACAGACGTATCTTAGGTACCTTAGGACTAGGAGCCTACGAATACCTCATAGCTGATCAACCTGTCCACCTTTTCACATTTCCCAACCATGAGCTAACCAGTATCCATAACAGAGACAATTGGCTTTATGAATTGGACGAGCCTATGGGACCCCCATCACCTCACTCCACACCCCAGGCTTACATGTATGACAGTGATCAAATCTCAGAAGCACATGACTATTTGTACTACCAAGATTATGAGTCCGAAGTGGAGATAGATCCTGAGACTCCTCCTAACTACCATAACTTTCCTAACCCCTCTCCTGAACAAAACACAGACAAGTTGGACACTGTTCTAAGAACTGTGGACGACCTCAAGCTGGAAATAACCACTATCAAAGATGAATTAACGCAGCTTCACATGGATTTCGTTACTTACATGGACGTAGTTAGCGACCAATTTAATGACGTTATTCAGCAGGTCAACAACTTGAAGAAACCAAAGGAGTGATATTTTAGTTTTCTCTTTAATTTTAGTTTACTGCATTTCACATTGTTTCACATTATTTCATTTTGCAATTGTTTCTTTTTGGATATTGTATTACTTTAAACTCATTTTGATTCAATGTTATTTTCATTTCATTCCGGTATCTCCCTTAATTATGTTTCCTGTTATTTTCTATTTTGTAATCAGTCTATCATACTGTAAAAATCAAATTTTCCATTGTTAAAACGCCCCACAAGCGAATTTCTGCATTTCTGCAGAATTTGCTGTTGTGACGGTCGTCACGCGTGTTATGACCGTCACACATCCCTGACGGTCGTCACGCAGATAAAACCCCAATTCTATTAAAACAGAGGTCATGCACCTCTCCACTTACACTCTCATAATTCCCCACTTTCCCACATTTAAAACCCACTCAAAACCCTCTGAATCCCCCATTAAACCTCCACCACTTTCAACTTCCAATTCACCCTTATATATTACCCTCTGCATTCCCATACCTCACCATCCTCAGAAACTTCCCATTCTCAAACCTCTGCACTTATCTCACGAAAATGGCCAAACAAAACCGTGCAAACCCCGATTTGAGCACTATCACTTTCCGAGAAGGCGAGGCCGACGAACGGCAGCAGACCAACTTCATAGCATTCCAGCAGTGGTCACTTCAGCCGACCCGGTATGCTCACCTGGATTCTCTGACGAAACTAGGGATTCTGGATGGAGTAACTTGGATGTTACAGAGAGCCGGCATCTGGCATCTTTGCACCAATCCCCAACCCACCTACGAGCAACTCACACTAGAGTTTCTCAGTTCCTTCGCGTACACAACAACGCCCGGCGATACCAACCAACTTACCGGCGCCGCCTGCTTCCGCTTGTTCGGCACCGAATATCAAGTCCCCCATGACCGTATCGCCGTCATTCTACAATTACCTCACAGCGACGATGCTCATCGCCGCATATCCGATCAGTTCTACCAAGAAGCTTTCCCTCTTTGGAACCATCTGACCGGAACCACTCCAGAAAGTTGGGACACTCTAAACGCTACTCATATCCACAACCCAACTATCCGCTACTTCCACCGCGTGTTGAGCAACATAATATTCGCTCGTGACAGTAACCACAAGGTCAACTCGAAGGAGCTGTTTTTCCTCCGTTGCGTGTTCGCTTCGGAACCTGTTAACGCCGCCTCGTTCCTCTTGGCTCACATTCAAGCCAATTGTAACCGCGGCTCAAAACCTTTCTATTTTGGTGGCATCATCACATCCATTGCCATAGGCCTCGGCCTTGGCGACCGCCTCCAGACACTCTGCCAGATGCCCCCTGTCTTCCTAGACACCGACCACTGTCGCGCCTCCCACCTCATCAAATCACACGCAGATGGGAGATACCATCCGGTAGTGCGAGGCCGCACTATCCAGAGCATCATCATGCCTTCACGCACCCGAATGCATCTGAAGGATAAAGCCAACTGGCTCTTCGATACCACTGCCCCAACTCAGGATAATGCCCAAGAGCCCAGGGATGAAGTTCAAGAGGAGCTAGACAGAGCCGACCAGCCTGAGCCATCACAAGCACCTGCTACCGATGGCCCCTCCACGCGCCGCCGCCGATGTCCTGCCACTGATGACACATCCGAGGCCCTCCTCCGCTGCATCAAACAGCAGAACCAGATGATGCTTATGATGGAACAACAGAACCGCAGGGCTGAAGAATTCGAAGCATGGCAGAGAGAGCAAACCGGTCAAATTAGGCAATCTTTGCAGATGATGCAGGATGTCCATTCCGGCATGGCCGATAAGATGGCACACCTCAATGTGCGAGTCGACGGCCTCCGTGATTACATCTTCCACACCGGAGCTCTGAACCTCGCGGCACGCGACGGCACAGCCAGCGGTCGAGGTAGAGATCGAGGAAGAGGAAGGGACTGGTAGTATTTTTCATTTTTGTCATTTTGTTTTCTTTATTTATTTCCTCTATATTTCTCCCTTCCGCATTCTTTCAGTGAGGACACTGATTGAGATAGTGTGGGAGCGGACCGTTATTTCCCTGTTATTTCCCATTTCCGATTGTACTTTTCTTTCGAATTTTCAATTTAAAGTAATTTTAATTTTCGGCAAATAAGCTCTTTTATATATATATATATATATATATATATATATATATATATATATATATATATATATATATATATATATATATATATATATATATATATATATATATATATATATATATATATATATATATATATATATATATATATATATATATATATATATATATATATATATATATATATATATATATATATATATATATATATATATATATATATATATATATATATATATATATATATATATATATATATATATATATATATATATATATATATATATATATATATATATATATATATATATATATATATATATATATATATATATATATATATATATATATATATATATATATATATATATATCCGTTACGTGAACTCCCCGCGCTTCATTTGACATATACAAAGAAACTTTTATCCTCTCCAAAGCATCACGCGTTACGCCTAAACTTTACCAAGTTGGAATTTCCGAGAAGAAAATTTTAACAAAGCTTCTACGCCCTGACACCTTAGACCTCTGGTTTATGCGAGTCAGTCTCACTACTTACTCGTACCAAAGCCTCAAGTTTTGACTCGAACGGAGCCCCCAGTAGTTTATACGAGCAGTCAGCACCATCCTAAACACTTCTAAGCAAGAAACCGATGCAAATAAGTGTATGATCTCTAGTAAGAATTCAATAATTTTGAAAGAAAAGAAAAGCCATATAGCATGAATCTAGAGATATGTCCCTTCTAAGTTAGGTGCTCCTCGCCCGAGCATTTAGCCCAATGGTATGAAACTCTTGCGGATTTATAGCAGAATGAGCATATGTGCAAAGAAAAAAAAATCAAACTAGCAGAGAGATCAAAATCACCAACAGGTTTTCTTGCCATGAACATATGTGGATAACGGGCTTAATGTGACTGCGCCAGAACGAAGCCGGGTAAAATTTGTTGCGAGAGACTTGAAGCCGAGCTGCAGTAACATGATTGAGACTGGCTTGCATAAAAGAGAGGCCTTCGAAGACTTACAATCAAGTGTCGTTGCCGTATACGCTTTGTTTCCATTGGATCCCCGACTCTTCTTAACTTGGCGTTCGAGAAATCTTATCAAAGGAAGAGCGTGCCGCGTGCTTGCCGAACTTTAAATTTTTCCTACCTTTACTTGAGGACAAGCAAAGATTCAAGTTTAGGGGAGTTTGATAACGCGAAATCATATATATATATATAATGATGTACTTTTCTACTAATCGGCGACCGTTTTCACTCCGATTTCGGATATTTCCACACTATTTGCCCAGTATTTTGCAGGTATTCAAAGTCCATGCTTAAATGGAGCAAGACAAAGAAAAGAAGCATTTACAGGTGAAAACCAGGCCAAAAAGCAGCAAAAACGAGTTCTGCTGATATGACGACCGTCACAAGGGTGTGACGACCGTCATGCGTGTGACGACCGTCACAGGTCCATGACGACCGTCATGGAGTTAAAATGCAGTTTTTCTGCACGTGTTGTCAAGTGATGAAAGTGCCAAAGAGGAGTGGACCACTAACTCCTATATTTTCTGATATCATTCCCACTCCCCGAAGAAATAAACCATTGAATATCCCATCTATAAAAGGAGGTAGCTGGTACCAGAAAAAGGGAGCCGCATTGAAGAGACGAAGTGGTGCCAATTTACTTTCAGAGCAATTTTCAGTTTCCCATTTTCTTATCGTTATTTTATTTCCTTTTTCTTTCTTTCCTTGCAATTGTTGTTTTACTTTCCCATTTCTATTCTGTACGAGTAATTGGCATAAAGACTAAATCCTGCCGCCATTTTGGAGGATTTCCCAAAAGCCAAATCGAATTGTTTACAGGTTTTTATTCTAATCGTAAATTGAATTGCTATTTCCCATTATAATGCATATTATTATTTTCTGCCATTATTTACGTGTTATTAATCTATATTCCATGTCTGGCTAAATCTTAAGTAATCGGTATGTAATAAATAATCTGATGGGATTCGATAATTAACCGGTGTATATCTACCTTTTCAAAACTTATTTATGGCTTCAGTTTTTAAATCGACTTTTCTAAATAAACCTTCGTCGCGACAGCGAGAAATTATTTACAGTAGTTTTGCCACGACAGTGGGAAATTCATAAAGGTACAAACTAACAAGCGACACCTAAGGCTAAGACCAGATAGTAAAAACTAGGCATTCATTTTAAAAACAGCGACAGCGCTTTAAAAGGAATTAGAATTTAATAGTTTTCAAAAAGTAACTTTAACCCCGAACGGGATAGCGACAGCATACGTTCCGCCTTAGAGTTGCGACTAGCGTCAACAACCATCGTGAGACAAAGGTCTTTAAACCATCATTTTTTTCTTAAACTATTTTTGAAAACCTAAAGACACCGGTGACCTATAGAATCCCTGAAGAAGTAACATATTACATACCGATTCAAACATTTATACCTTAATTAAAAGCTTTAGTTCCCTTTAGTTTACGCACTTATTTCGTTACTATTCCCCTAAAATATTACCAACCTAGCTAAACATAGTAACACCCGAAAATACTAGTTTGATTACGAGTCTCTGTGGGATCGATATCTATTATTACTACGCGATAGACTGTGCACTTGCAGTTAATTGAGCTAGACATAGAAAGTCGCGATCAATTTGTGAGCAGAAGGTAGAGAACATAGAATGCGACTCATCCTTATGTTTCATGAACTTTACCCATGTCTAACAAATATAGTCATCAACGATGACCAATACATACTTCTTACCACTGATAAAGGCAGTTTTCACATGTCCAAACAAATCAATGTGAAAAACCTTTAACAATCTAAAGGTAGAAACAACATTCTTCTCTTTGAAAGAAGTTTCAGAAAACTTACTTTTCTAACATGCTTCACAAAAAGCATTTGAAGCGAACTTCAGGTTGGGTGAGCATATAACTAATCCAAGCTTATTTAGCTGATAAATACTTCGCATGCTAACATGGCCCAAATGTCTATGTCATACCCATTGCTCCTTTTTAACAGATATTAAGCATTTTACATTTTGATCCTTATGATCAGAAAGTCTGGTCTTATAAATGGTGTCCTTCCTCTCTTTGTTAAAAAGGATCGTGCCGTCTTTCTGACTAACAGCCTTATAGGACTTTTAGTTAAAAATGATATCATAACCATTGTTACTAAGCTGACTGATAAAAAATAAGTTATGCATCAAACCATCGACTAAAAGAACATTAGTAATAAAAGGGAGCTTACCATTACCAATAGTTTTAGAGTCAATGATCTTACCATAAGGAGTTTTCCTCAAGTTCTATCTTATGGCTTCTTAAAGAACTAACAAGTTCTTCAAGGCTAATATTGTTCAGGTTCTTTGACAACTTCAAATCAGTTACCGTAGGTCTCCATTTTTTAGGGAGACTTCTGATGATATTCTTGACATGGTCAGTTGTAGAATACCCTTTGTCCATAACCTTGAGTTCTATGACAAGCATCTTAAATCTTGAGAATATAGACTCAACGGTTTCATCGTCTTCCATTCTGATTGCCTCATATTTATAGATTAAGGCCAAAGCATTTGTCTCCTTAACTTGAGCATTCCCTTCATAAGTCACCCTCAGATAATCAAAGATAGACTTAGCAGAATCTCTATTTGTTATCTTCTCATATATAGTATAAGAGATATCATTAATCAATATTGTTTAGCCTTATGATGATTCTTGTAATCCTTCTTTTGTTGATCTGTCATAACACTTCTTGCTACTTTGTTTCCTTCATCATCTACTGGGTGAACATAGTCGTCAACTATAAAATCCCAAAGATCAACCTCATATGCCAAAAAGAAACTTTCAATTCTATATTTTCAATAATCAAACTTTTCACCATCAAAGATTGGTGGTTTAGCGTAGTAGTGATCTTTATGGTTGTTGTTAGCAGCAATCATTGTTTCTCACACACAAACTATATTGATACTGAGTACAAAGAAGTGTTGATAAAACTTTATCACAATCAAAACTGAGCTCTGATGCCAATTGAAGGTGTGAAAAACACAAGAGGGGGAGGGGGTTGAATTAGGTTTTAAAAACAAAATATTTTTACCAACTCAAAAACTCAAACCAATCAACAGATCAAAGAGAGAAAGACACGAGAATACTTATCCTGATTTGCTTGAAATCAAAGCTACTCCACTCGATCCGCCAAGGTGATTTTGCCTTATACACAAGGACTTAATCCACTATAGCCAAATTGATTACATAAATCACAAAGAACAAACTAATACTAAAATTATCGCTATTTCAGTCGCTAAGTAATAAATCATCGCTATTTTAGGTGATAAGTTGTAAAAATCATCGCTAAGTTGCAGGAGGAACCAAAAATGTGTATGAAACATTTTAGGAGGATAATGTTAGAACGAGATTTGGTTCTTCATCTATACCTTTGAGTTTTTATGATAACAATGTAATATTTGTATGAGAATAATTTTAGTACCCTAATGGTTTATTAATGTGTAGCTCTAACAACTAGTTCTGATTCTGAGTTTATGACGTGCAACGTCATCAATTTCTGAACATTTGTTCTAAAAATTTGCTTTTACACTGATTCACTCCTGAGAAGTTCTGGAAAGACGATATGTTACTGTTGCAATGTTTTCTCTGCTTTTTCTTCTGGATGTGACTCTGATCATCAAGCTTTTTAATATTGGCAAGCTTATGAAGTTTTGTTACTTAGCTGAAGACTTTGAAGATCTCAAGCCAGACGCTATCAAGGTTCTGACTGAAAATTTTGATTTCAACTGTGTGTTTTTTCTTTTCATGCTTCAACAACTTTCTATCAAAAGTCGATGAACTTGAAGATGAGATTAAAGTAGATACATGATCAAATAGTACATGGTACAACTCAAAATATTCCTTCCACGACCTGAAAACATGGGCGAAGGACAATACTATTCATCACACTTGTAACTAATTCGTTAGTGGACAGCTGCTCTTTTGGTATCCCCGATTTCCCCCCCAACGGTTCCTTTCTTATGTTATATAAGTAGGACTTGGAGACTTGAAGAAAGTTATAACATTACAAGACTATTTCTATGTGAAAAGCTCTCAACTAAGCTTTAGTGCAAAGCAAATAACTTTCACCTCATATGTTATTTTGAAATTCTGAACGGTAAAAAATTAGATATATGTGTTAATAACCTGCCCACCAAATTTAAGTTCGATCCAACGGTTAATGAATAGGGAATTATCGATTTAGTGAGACTGGTTGCAGAAAAGCTGGAATGAGTTTCTCTCCTTTTTTTCTCTCTTTTAAATCCTTATTTTTTCTCTATCTCTCAATCCTAAATTGATTCTCTCCACTTAAATAAGTGAAACAAATGGACTAATCATATTTGAGTCTTTCTCCACATAAGAAGGAAGCTCAAACCCAACACCACATGCATATGAAGTAGATGTAAAGGTCTATTGAATTAGCAATATTTTTTCTTGAATTTGTACATTGTACCTTTTTTTTTTGGTATTTAGATTGTATGTCCTTGTGTTTACTTTCTATCCATTGATATTATTATCCCATTTACATAAAGTAAGATGTATTTCACCATTTCTTTCCTTTTTTTTATATATAAGTTAGATGAGACTGAGGAGCAATACTAAAATTTTATATTTTTCACATAAAGTTGTGGAGTTCGGAGTTAACATACAAATTTTCAACACCAAGTCATGAAGTTCATATCGTCAGCTCCGACGACCAATCTCATGCTTCAAACAAAAACAACAATTATAGTTTTTTTAATTGTAAATATAGAAGTCTAAGTTTAATTAAAAAATATTTTTCCTTTCTTCATTCAACTCGAGGGACCTCATAACCGTTTCACTTTCACTCATTGGAAGCACAACAAAAATCAAAGGAAAGAAAAACTCAGCTAACACCCACATAAAAAATATTTATGCGCTAGATTGAATGAAAACAAAAATTTTTGAACAATTTTTAATGAAAAGACAAAAACAACCCTAATTAATACTATATAATTTAAATGATGTTGTGACAAAAAATAAATACTAAAGCATCAATATAATATATAATTTTTTTTGAAAAACAATAACATATTATAGATTTAATCTAAATATTCATGTGTTGCAACCTTATATTAAGATTAAAATGGAATTGATTAATCAGATTTTTTGTTTGCATGTAAAGAAAAATTAAAATAACATATTTTTGTGTTTTTTTAAAAAATATAAGTCATTTGCCTCTATTTTTTATTATAAAAATATTGAACTTTTATTTAAAATAAAAAATATTAATTTTATTTAAATAACATATAAAAATATCCACTTAAAATTTAATTAAATTTATTAAATAAAAAAAATAAGATTCTTAGATTTATTTTTAAGGTTAAATATATTTATCGTGCTTCTAAATTGTTTAAATTTCTTTTTTTATCTTTCAAAATATTTTCTTTAAAGAATGACCCTCTCAAAAATTTTCATACAATTTTTGGTTCCTCCTGCGACTTAACGAAGATTTTTATAACTCATCGACTGAATTAGCAACGATTTTAGAGACAGTTTAATACTTAACAACTGAATTAACGACAATTTTAATATTAGAGGCCAAAAGTGTGAATTGAAAATTTTAGAAATATCATTCTTTAAAAGAAATATATTTAAAAAAAAATTAAAAATAAAATTTGAGATATTTAAGAGAACCACAAGCATATTTAGCCCTTATTTTTATAATTTTTTTTTACTTTCTTTCCTTTCACTTTCTCTTATAATGAACAACTAAATAATATTTCTACTTTTCATTCACTTTCTGTTTTTATACTATTTTTCTTTTCATTTTCTTTCTGTTCTTGTAATATCTTTCTTTTCATTTTCTTTCTCTTCACTTTCCTGTGATCTAAACATATATTTATTTTAGATAATACTCTTTGATTTTTAATATAAAAAATTTACTTTTTAAATACATAAATTTTTTTTCTTATATTAAAAACTAAAAATAATACATATTTGTTAAAAAAAATTCAAATGAAACCACATACATACATATCAGTTTTTATTTAATATTCTTTCTTGACTCAGTTTTAATTGATTCAAATACTATGTATTTTTTCACATTCAAAAACATTTCTAACGTGAAAATTGAGATGTTATTTATGTAGCTTTAATTAAAACATGACTTTTTTTTATTATGTTTATTGACTTATTATTTTTTAATTTTGATATTTTTGTATCTCTTCCATTTTAAAATGACACATTTTACGTACTGAATAAAGAATGTAATAACATTATCATAAAATAGTGTAATTTTACTAAATTAATTTTATTAATATATTGAATAATAACTATAAATAAAAATTATTTTATATTAAAAAATAAAAGTAAAACTCATTTAAAATTTTTTATTTACTAAAAACACGATATTTTAAATATTTAAGAGAATCAGAATCATATTTAATCCTTATTTTGGGACAAAAATAAATACTAAAACAATAATTAATATCATTTTTTAAAAACAGAAACATATTATTGATTTAATCTAAATATTTCGCAACCTTATATTAAGATTAATAGTTGATTAATCAGACTTTTTATTTGCATGTAAAAAAAATATTAAAATAACATATTTTTGTGTTTTTTAAAAAAAATAAAAATCATTCGCCTCTATTTATTTTTGAACTTTTATTTAAAATAAAAGAAATAATTTTATTTAAATAACATATAAAAATTCCACTTAAAACTTAATTAAATTTATTAAAAAATTATTAAATAAAAAATAAAATTCTTAGATTTATTTTTAAACATAAATATGTTTGTCGTTCTTCTAAATAGTTTAGATTTTATTTTTAATCTCTCAAATTTTTTCCTTCAAAGAATAATTCTTCTAAAAATTTTAATACACATTTTTGTTCCTTCTGCAACTTAGCGATGATTTTAAAGACATTTTATTATTTAGTGATTGAATTAACGATAATTTTAGCGACAATTTTATTATTAGAGATCAAAAATATAGATTAAAAATTTTAGAAAAAATATTATTTGTAAAAAATATTTATAACAATTAAAAATAAAAGTTGAGATATTTAGCAGAATCACAAATACATTTAATCTTTAATTTTATCATTTTTTTATTTGTTTTTCTTTCACTTTTTCTTATAACAAACAACTAAATAATATTTCTACTTTCCACTCTCTTTCTCTTCTTATATTTGCTTTCTTTTCATTTTTTTCCTTTCACTTTCTATTGTGATTCAAACACATTTTTATTTTAGATAATACTCCCTCTAATTTTTAATGTAACAAAAAATTTACTTTTTAAATTTATTGAAAAATAAATGTATCTATAATATAGTTAAAAATATATTAATTTTTAAATAAATTTAAAAAATAATTTTTTACTTATATTAAAAACTAAAATCAATATGTATTTGTTAAATTCCTTTTCAAATAAAACCACATACAGACATCAGATTTTATTTAATATTCTTTGTTGACTCAATTTTTATTAATTCAAATACATATTTTTTCACTTCCAAAAACATTTTTAACGTAAAAATCGAGAAGTTACTTTTATAGTTTTAATTAAAACATGACTTTTTTTGTGTAGTTTTATGTTTATTGACTTATTAGTTTTTAAATTTTAATATTTCTTTTGTGAGATGTTGGATTGAACTCTAGTATGGTCGAAGTCTGTTCGCGAGTGTTGTAGTCGAAGTTTGTTCTAACATGCATTAGTCAATATTGCTAGGGTTGTTAGCATGTTGAATTGGGTCTTACTTGTAAGCTCAATTGTTTAAGTTAGTTTGTACCCTAAGTTAGTTTGTAATGGATAATTGTTAAAAAGCCCATTAGGTTAGTGTGCTATTTTTCTTATAAATAGGATACTAGTTTCTCAATCTTGTAATAAGGAAAAATAGGAAGATAAAATCCTAATTTCAAGAGAGAGGGGTTATTTTGTTATTCTTGTATACTTGTAATCTTGTTCTAAGAGAAAGGAAAGAATAGCAGTTTAATAATCAATCCTTATTGTTTTCTTCTTTATTAACCCTAACTCTTGTGTGTTTCTTGATCATAAAGAAACTGTTTATACTTAGTTTTAAGGTATCCGATTCATAACAAATTGGTGCGGTGAGCGTGGAGAAGATGCCTTCAACAAAGTATGAGATTGAGAAGTTCACCGGAGTGAACAACTTCGGTCTGTGGCGCTTGAAGATGAAAGACCTATTGGTTCAGCAGGGTTGTTTGGAAGCGTTGAAGGGTGAGGCAGCCATAGACGTTGCGTTAACGACAAAAGAAAAGACGGTCATGATTGAGAAAGCCCACAACGCAATATTGTTGAGCCTTGGTGATAAGGTTCTTCGACAGGTATCAAAGGAGATTACAACATCGGGATTATGGGTGAAACTTGAAAGTTTATACATGACCAAATCTCTGGTGAATCGACTCTACTTGAAGCAAGCTTTATATTCATACAAGACGAGTGAAGACAAAGTGTTGGTTGGGCATTTAGATATGTTCAACAAGCTAATACTTAATCTTGAAAATATTGATGTGAAGATCGATGATGAAGATCAAGCACTAGGGATGACAATCGGGTGGGTCGGTGGCGGGTTTTACTATACCTGCACCCGCCTCCATGTAACACACATGTCCCCGCCCCCAAACCCAACCGGGGGTAAAAATTTACCGCCCAAACCCGCCTGCAGTAGAGAATGGGTGCACCCGCAACTGCCCCGCCCCCACCCACAAAAAAATTAATTAATTTTAATTGCAATAAAAATTAATAATTTAATTAAAAAATTAATTAATAATTTAATTAAAATTTTAATTAGTAAATGAATATTAACTTGATTAATTTAATTTTTTAATTGCAATAAAGGTATTAATAATTTAATTAAAAATATAATTAATAATTGAATATTAAAATAAGTAAAATAAGATAATTAAACTAAAATGCATTATTCGGGGGCGGGCGAGTCTTAGTGTCTCCCCGCACCCGTAATTAAAAATTGGGTTTTCCCCGCACCCGCACCCGTACCCGTACCCACTCAAATTGGGTTTTCCTCGCTAATTTCGGGGCGGGTCCGGGCGGGCCCCGACGGGTCTGGTTTTTTTTGCCATGCCTATCAAGCACTATTGCTGCTGTGTGTTTTGCCCAGAACACATGCTCACTTCAAAGAAACTCTCTTGTATGGAAGGGAGTCCCTGACCTTTGAAGAAGTTCAATCAACCTTGTATTCTAAGGACTTGAACAAACGCAAGGAGCATAAACCTTCGACAGCGGGTGAAGGTTTGGCCGTTAAGGGAAAATTCTTGTGAAAGGATGATAAGTTTGACAAGAAGAAAGGTAAAAGTCAACAGAAGTCTTATAATGGCGAAACATCTAGTATTCGATGTTATCACTGTAAGAAGGAGGGTCACATAAGAAAGGTGTGCCTTAAAAGCCTGAAAGATCATAGAGGTAATGGCAATGCAACCATTATTCCAGATAACTTCGACTCATATGATGTTCTTGTGGTTTCAAGTGGCGACTCGAGAAAAAGAGTGGATTATGGATTTAGGTTGCACTTGATACATGACTCCAAACAGAGAATTGTTCGAGGAGCTATGTGATCAAGATGGTGGATCTGTGCTGTTGGGAAGCAACAAATCTTGCAAAATTGCAGGTATTGGATCTGTGAGATTCAAGCTCCATGATGAGTCAATAAGGTTATTGGCTAAAGTCAGGTACGTACCTGACTTGAAGAGAAATTTGATTTCACTTGGTGAATTCGACAGAAAAGGATACGTTTTTTAAGGAGAGAAAAGTATCCTAAAAGTCATGAAGGGATCGAAGGAAGTCTTGAGAGGCGTGAAGAAACAAGGCTAGTATACCCTTAAGGCTGAGGTTGTAAGTGGTTCGACAAATGTTGCATCCACGAAACCTATGTCGAAGACAGAATTATGGCACATGAGATTGGGCCATGTCAAGAAAGAGGCCTGGTCGAATTGGGGAAGAAGAACCTGCTAGGAGGTGACAAAGTCGAAAAGTTGGAATTTTGTGAATCTTGTGTATTTGGTAAATCCTGTAGAGCGAAGTTTAACAAAGGCAAGCAAAGAACACATGGATCCCTGGGATACATTCATGCTGATCTTTGGGGGCCTGCAAGGAATCCTTCACACTCAGGTGCAAGATATTTTCTATCCAACGTTGGTGACTATTCCAGAAAGCTATGGGTTTTCATTCAGAAGACGAAGGATGGAACTTTTGAGAATTTCAAAAGTTGGAATATTTTGGTCGAAACTCAAACTGGCAGAAAGGTTAAGAACCGACAATGGCCTTGAATTCTGCAACGAAACATTCAACAGTTACTGTGTTGAGTCCGGGATTTCAAGGCATAAGACTGTAGTAGGTACTCCTCAACAAAATGGCTTAGCTGAGAGATTCAATCGAACAATCCTTGAAAGGGTTAGATGCATGTTGGTTAGTGCTGGATTGAAGAAGGTGTTTTGGGCAGAAGCTGTTTCGACAACAACTTACCTGATAAATAGATGTCCATCAACTGCCTTGGGAATAAAGACACCTGAAGAAGTTTGGTCGGGACATCCACCTAGTCTCGACAAACTGAGAGTATTTGGCTGTGTGGCCTATGCTCATATTAGGCAAGACAAGGTCGAACCTAGAGCTCTGAAATACATGTTCATGGGATACCCTAAAAGAGTCAAAACTTATAGGATATGGTTCCTAGAGCCAGGTCACAGGAGGTGTATCACCAGTTGAGATGTGGTTTTCAATGAAGCAAGAGATGGATTTCAATAAAACTGATGATGCTGACGAAGAGCTGGAACATGGAGAGATTCCTGTTAAGGTGGAGCATGTTTATGCTGAATTGCTTACCCCAGATGAAGTCAAAGAAGATGCATAAGATGTTGTCGAAGATGAGGAGACTGATAATGACTACCTGCTAGCAAGAGACAGGTCGAGGAGAGTCATCAAGCCACCTCAAAGACTTGTGTATGCAGATCTTATAGCTTATGCCTTAATCTCTTTAAGTGAGGTTCTAGACGAAGAACCTAAAGACTATAAAGAAGTTATGAGGAGTCGAAAAAATACTGAATGGATGAAGAGATGAAATCTCTTCATGATAACAACACCTGGGAACTGATCAAGAAACCTAATGGAGCCAGGTTAGTCAGTTGTAAATGGATTTTCAAAGTTAAGGAAGGAATCGAAGGAGTGACGTCGAAGAGATACAAAGCAAGGTTGGTTGCTAGGGAGTTCACTTAGAAAGAAAGTATCGAATTCAATGATGTGTTCTCTCCTGTTGTGAAGTACATATCCATTCGAGTGTTGCTTGCCATGGTGGCCCAGTTCGACCTTAAACTGGAACAGATGGATGTGAAGACTACGTTCTTGTATGATGATCTAGATGAAACTATCATGATGAGACAACCTGAAGGGTATGTCGAAAGGGGGAAGGAAGATTATGTGTGCAAACTGAATAGATCTTTATATGGACTGAAACAATCTCCTCGACAGTGTAATAGGAGTTTCGACAAGTTCATGACACACATAAGTTTCATCAGAAGTCAGTTCGACCATTGTGTTTACTTCAGATTTCGACCGGGTAATTCATTTGTTATTTTGTTGCTCTATGTGGATGATATTCTAATAACAAGCAACAATGTCGAAGAGGTAATGGGGGTGAAGGTTGAATTCAATAAAGAGTTCAACATGAAGGATCTGGGACTTGCGTCTAGGATTCTTGGGATTGACATCCGGAGAGATAGAAAGCAGCCAACATTATGCTTATCTCAAGAGGCATACCTACAGAAGGTTCTCGAAAAGTTTGGTATGTCGAATTCAAAGTCTGTTGTGACTCCGACAAACCCTCAATTCAAGCTCAGTATAAATCAGTGTCCCAACACTGATGTTGAAAGAACTTATATGAATAGCATTCCATATGCTAACATAATAGGTTTTTTGATGTATGATATGGTTTGTACTAGACCCGACATAGCATATGCAGTAAGCCTTGTAAGTAGGTACATGGCGAATCTTGGAAAGGCTCACTGGCAAGCATTGAAGTGGATTTTAAGGTACCTAAATGGGTTTCTGAATAGAGTCCTAATTTATGGTGGAGCCTTGGGTGAAGATAATAAAGCAGCAATCGAAGGATATGTCGACTCTGATTATGCAGGTTGTATAGATTCCAGAAAATCTATCTCTGGATATGCGTTCACTATGTTTGGGACAACAATCAGTTGGAAAGCAATACTTCAGAAGGTCGTTGCCTTATTAACCACTGAAGCGGAATATATTGCCCTAACTGAAGTTGTGAAGGAAGCATTGTGGCTTGAAGGTTTTGCAAATGAGCTAAAATTTCAAGGTTGAGTTATCACTGTTAAATGTGACAGTCAAAGTGCAATACGCATGTCGAAGAATTCAGCCTATCATGAGCGAACCAAGCACATTGATGTGAGGTTGCATTTCATCAGAGGGGTAATCGAGCGTGGAGAAGTACAAATGTTAAAGGTTTCGACAGATCATAATGCTGCTGATATGATCACCAAGACGTTGCCCAGTTGCAAGTTTTTCCACTGTATGCAGTTAATAAAGTTGCATGAAGAAATCTAGTTTCTTGATGTTATAGAGTTAGATCCAAGGTGGAGATTTGTAGCATGTTGGATCGAACTCTAGTATGGTCGAAGTCTGTTCGCGAGTAATGCGTGTTGTAGTCGAAGTTTGTTCTAACATGCATTAGTCAATATTGCTAGGGTTGTTAGCATGTTGAATTGGGACTTGCTTGTAAGCCGAATTGTTTAAGTTATCTTGTACACTAAATTAGCTTGTAATGAGTAATTGTTAAAATACCCATTAGGTTAGTGTGCTATTTTTCTTATAAATAGGATACTAGTTTCTCAATCTTGTAATAAGAAAAAATAGGAAGATAAAATTATAATTTCAAGAGAGAGAGGTTATTTTTTTATTATTGTATACTTGTAATCTTGTTCTAAGATAAAGGAAAGAATAACCATTTAATAATCAATCTTTATTGTTTTATTCTTTATTAACTCTAACTCTTGTGTGTTTCTTGATCCTAAAGAAACTGTTTATACTTAGTTTTAAAATATCTGATTCACAACATCTTTTTATCTCTTTCTTTTCAAAATGACATTTGTTTAAATTTTTTACATACAAAATAAAAAATACAATAATATTATCTTAAGATATTATATTTTTATTAACTTAATTTTATTAATATATTAAAAATAATAAATAGAATAATAACTAATGAACACGGATAAATAAGTAACAATTATTTTTATATTAAAAAGTAAAAAATAATATTCATTTTAATTTTTTTATACTAAAACCACACTATTTTAAACGAGGTAAATAATATTAAAAATATAAACTTTCCACTGAATCTAAAACAACAAGATAAAATAAAGTTCAATCCAATCCACCAACAATCAAATATTTTACATGTGATAGAGACTATCCACAAGTCTTTAATTTACACACCAAAAAAAATCTTATAATTACTTTTTCTTGAGTCTTTTTGGAAAAGTAAAAAAAGAAAATATTAAAAAATAATTTTATAAATATATTAGTTTCTAGATTATACTAATGTAATAAGAAGCTGAAAACATGTGCTATGAAAGTTGAAAGCGACCTAATCCAGTTTCCGTCCTCATCAGATAGATAGTACCGCTGAGGTGGCTTATGTCGGGAATTGTAAAAAAATCAACAAACAAACAAAACCAAGTCCAACAAGGACATCTCGTACGCTAGCTGTACATTTCATTTCTAGAATTCATACCCATTGTAATCCCATTCCTCTTTCTCTTTATATGTAAACCTTTTCGATCTTTCCAAGTTACTGTTTCGTTTCCGATTTCGATTTCGATTTCATGGGTCTTCGATTTTCTTCTTTTCTATTTTACTCTACCGCTTCTTCCGGTCCCACTCTCGGTGATTTACCGGAGAGTTGCGTCGCTTCCATTATCGGCTACATGGATCCTCCTCAGATCTGTCAACTTGCTACATTGAATCGAGCTTTTAACGCTGCTTCTTCTGCTGATTTTGTTTGGGAATCCAAATTGCCGTCTAATTATCATCTTATCCTAAACAAAATCTTCGACGATTTTCCAATTGATTTGGGAAAACGTAATATTTACGTTTCTCTTTGTAGCCTCAATGATCTTGACAGAGGCACCAAGGTAAATTAAGGTTTAATTTTGAAAACCCTAATTTTTGGGGAAATGGATTTTTTTTGTTCTGATGCGTTTTTTTTTTTGTGTGCAGAAAGTTTGGCTTGATCGAGGGACTGGTAAGCTTTGTTTGGCTATTTCAGCTAATAAGGGACTATCGATAACTGGGGTTGATGATAGGAGATATTGGAATCATATCCTTACTGAAGAATCTAGGTGAGTTTTATTTATTTATATGTATATTTCTTTTATAGCATTTGTGTTTTTGGAATGTAGGAGATTTCTAGCACTGTGATTAGTTTTGTTTCTTATTGTGTGTAATTGTATTTTCGAGATTTTGGTGTTTAGCATGACTTTTTATTGTTTTGTTGGATGGTTTGAGGATGAGGGGATGGTGAAGGAGAGAAGGAAGGGAATGGGGTTAAATGGACAAACCTGCCTTGGATGCAGTGATATAGGACTGACAATGTTGAAGATTCTAGGTTTGGTGGAGTTAGTATTTCTTAATTTTCATTAAGGACTGTAATCGGATAGTAAATCAAATGCTCAATACCACCGTGTGTTAGTACAAGTGTGGGGCTTGTGCCCCTCAAACATGTGGTTATAGGTTCAATTCTTTGATTGATTTGTATGGGGAAAACATTTGGAAGTGAGTTCTTTGCCAATTCATACCCATGATGAGGGATTCCTTAACTAATTGATAGAAGAATACTCCTAATTTAAAAAATTTGATAAAAACAAGAAATATTACATAGTAATCTATTTAATAGACTAATAGACGTTGGTTTTTTGCATACATTTTATGGTCAAGTATCTATGCAGAATCTACATGCATCCATTGTCTTATTCTTGAACACTTGATGACGGTGAATACTGGTTAAGTGATAGTACATCGTAGAGTAGTCAATAGCGGCCCTATCCTGCTATAGTAGAGTGGAGCGGAGGCCTTCCGCTATGGGAAGAGCCTTCGCGGTGCAGAGCACTATAGTGGCTGCTATAGGGTAAATAGCGGGGGCGGAGTGGTTCCCGGCTCGGAGTGCTTTTTGTCCCGCAATCTTTTTCCCCTATGAAAAACCAAAATTGCCCCATAAATCTGACGCGTTTTAAGGGTAATTTTGTGTTACATATATAAATCTTAGTCAGTACTATTGTGAAGGAAACCTAATGGATATTGTTTAAGATTGGAGTTAAATCACATTGGTAAACATGCTTCCTTTTCTTTAATTTTCCTAGTTGATGATGCAATTTGTGAAGCTCATTATTAAGTAGTTTGATTGCCACTATAATAAATCTGTTTTAGTAGAGCTTTGGAATTGAATTGTGTCATCTCTGCAGATTCAGTACTGTTGCATACCTTCAGCATACCTGGTGGTTTGAAGTGGAGGGGGAAGTTGACTTCCCATTTCCTGCTGGAACATATAGCTTATTCTTCAGAGTACACCTTGGGCGAGCCCACAAGAGGTTTGGACGTCGGGTCTGCAACACTGAACATGTTCATGGGTGGGACAAAAAGCCCGTGCAATTCCAACTTTGGACATCTGACGGGCAATACGTTGCCTCCCAGTGTTTTCTGAAAGGAACTGGCAATTGGACTTTTTACCATGCAGGCGATTTCACTGTTGAGGATGGAAATTCATCAACCAAAGTCAAGTTCTCTATGACTCAAATTGATTGCACACACACTAAAGGTGGCATCTGTTTGGATTCTGCATTTATTTACCCAAGCGAATTCAAAAAGAGTAAGTCATTTTTAAATTGCTCATAACCATTTCTGGCAGAAAGGAATTGTACATCATGTCTGTGTCTAGTATGTATAGAACTTAGGGCGATGTCAAGAAGGTTAGAGAATCAAGTTTTTATATGATTCTTTAGGATTAGAGTTTTGTTGGAAGCTAGGAGGGAGTTAAGATGTGCAATTTGAGTCATTTCATTTATTTAATTATATTCAAATGGATTGTCTACCAAGTTTTTGTATGGTATAATTATTATTGAGAAAGTTGTATGTTTGCGGAAGATTGAATGTATGCTATCATTTTGATGACATTGAAACTCAAATCTGCAATTTTTCTGCTGGATTTCTCAATATATTATGAATTATGATATGATGGAAATAAACAACCTCAGAATCTATCTGAACTTTGTTCGCTCACGCGCACACACATACATTACTTGTGTCAAAGCTTGTAAAAGAAGAGCTTTGTTGAGATGAACTCATTGCATGGTGTGGATGAAGAAGAATTCAACTCAAACTTTGGAGAGTGCACACAAGCAACATAGTTTACTAAAGCCTTACACACCACTCAACAAGTTCTGAATAGTATGCCACATGACAGAGTTCATCAAGGTATATACACATTTCATCTAACGCCGTTGATTTAATTGAGTACGAACAGCGAAAACATAGTGCAAATTATAAGTGAACAACTCCATTACTAAAGTTTATCTCAAAGAAAGAAAATGATTGTTATGTCCTGAATCTCCAATACTTTAGGCACTTTATCCTCAAGAGCAAACCAAAGTTTGGATGAACAACCTTTTTAAAACATTTGTCCAAAATACTGAAGCCCATAACGAAAATAGTTATAAGGGCATCTCCAAAACTTAAAGGTATTTTTTGAGAGCATTTAATTTGCCACCCCTTCTATCAAACATGACACCTCTATTTTTTTGGGATTTTTTGAGATTTTTTATTGTGTCTCATAATTTTCAAAAAAATATCAGAATTTTCCGGTGAAAAAATCAATAATTTTTGAATTTTTTTAAAGAAATACTGGAATTTAAAAAAAAAAAAATTTTTGAAAATTTTGAATTTTTTTAACACTATCGAAAAATCAAAATTTCCGATAAACAATCATATTTTTTTTGAAATTTTTGATAAACTAAAGTATTTTTTGATAAACTACAAGTTTCGTTCGCATTTTGACTAAAATTTATCCACGAGTAGTTTGGAAATTATAAAAATGTGTGGGGTGTTAAATTTAATTGAGGTGATGGCAAGTTAAATGCTCCACTTTTATTCTCAAAAGTAATCCAAAGTTTGATGAACAACCTTTTCAAACATTTGTCCCTACAAAATATTAGAGCCCATAACTATACTAGTTGCAAGGACATTATTTCTCTCACCCTAAGTAGTGGAGAATGTCTTTACTAACTTGAAAATATATTTTTGAATACACTCATTTATGTTAAATTCATGCGTAAATAAGCCACACCTCTCTTTTTGTCAGAAATTAGTCCGGAGATCCACTTTCACATACACCCTACCTTATATGCACCTCATCCATTCCTAACTCAGACATCTTCATTTTGACATGATTTTGTTCGGAGATAAATTTTTGTATCGAAATACGGATATACATTTTCGTATTGACTCTAAAGGTAGTAAATTTTAATATTGTTTTAGAAATATAACAATGTAATAGACCATGTATTATAACTATACTATCATAATAAATTTTTATAGAGCAAACCATATACTTATCTAATAAGATGAAAATGCCATATAAATGAATCAATCTAGAATCCAAAATAACAAAGTAACAAACGATAATACTATCCATAATTTCTAATATACATACTATACTATTGTGTATGTTGAACCCTCTATTCCTTCACTATCTTCTACACTGCAATGTCGTTTGTGCCTCAGTAAGACATCTACAATGACCCTCTCAGAAGTGTCTTCTAAAAAGTCTCTTTTTCTACACCTGCTTTTACAACATTCATAATACAATTACAGGCAGACAACACATCAATGACATGATATGCACTACTTTGCTCCTTTTCTAATACCTTTTGATGAGTTGGTATAGGTAGGTTTCCATATATCTGGTGTCATGTAAGAATGTGACACTTTGAAGTACCATTGGACGTACCTGTATGCACAACTCTATTTGCTAGAAACTACAACACGTCATGATTTATCTGTTACAAGATGATTAAGGAAATCGTCATACATGGCATATACATTTCAATGGGTCATAAAAGAAGGAACAAACATGAACGGTTCTCTGGGTACAACTAACATATACCCGAATCGACACATGACTGAAGATGTGAATGCATCAGATATGACCTACAAGCTAACCATCCAGAGTAAAAGGCTATGTTATACAAGGTACGTCTGACGATGAAGGTCGTACAACTGGGGCATATATCAACGTGTATTATGTGGTCAATATACACTCTAAAGGAATCGATCACTGATTCGTTATGAGTATGACGAATGCACAAGCACACGTGTTGGAGGATCCGTGTCTGAAAATTGTACAGATGAATTATTAGTAATGACATAACACAAATATTATAAAAATGGTACACAAATAGTAGATGATAAAAATATATTACCGTCAACAGTGTGCATCTAGCCCTCATCTGTATGGTGTTCCAAAGACAATTTTCAAGTAACTTCAAGTATAGGTAAACCAAACTAGCATCCCCTAGTTGTACTCATGAATCCGTTCCAAGTCACTGAAGTATCTGAGGTAAACCACATCCACGTAATAGACATTCTTGTCCACAAATATGGATGTGTCAACCATGTACAATGTATATCTTCAACACATATGCTCTATGTTGCATAACTTTTTCATCATAATCATCAACCTTTTTTACCGCAGTCAGTTGGTATGCTTACAACCTCTTCAAGAATCCAATATAGCATGACACCACCGGGTGTGATCTATCTTCTTCAGGGCATCATCTGGCTTCTCTCCTAGATAGTCCACCATCATCTCCAATGCATCAACTCTGGTAATCATAAAGTGGTCTAATAATCTTCCTATGATCGAAAGATACAACAGACATGACATATCATATAGTGTGGACATCTCACCGTGTGGAATATGATGTCTCAAAGTTCCATCTCTCAATTAACGCTGACTGAATGCCATGGTTAATAGTAGTATAATCAGCCATGCATAAATCTCGCAGTCCAAATAGATGCATCCCATTATAAAACCACTCCTCATCAAGCTGTTACAGCCTCGCAATCTTCCAACAATGGTTGATAAATTTTAAAACATCATGGTATTCCAGAAAAATAAATCATCATAAAAAAGTATGAATATCATGACACATTTGTTTCAAAAAATAAATACAAATAAATTTTACCTCTTTGTCCCGTTCTTACCTGACAGGATGGTCCGCATATAAAGGCATCAATGATTAGTCATACGGGGTTCCTCCAAACTCGTAAAAAATGGATGCATTGATAATAGGTGCAATAACTTGGACTGGTGGTCTTCTAGGGCATTAGAAGGTGACATTTTTCTTCTTCGAGAAGATAGAGTCGGAGATGCATGAGACCTAGAAGTTGACGCATTCACATTAAATGAACTAGCATCAATCGGTGGTTGTTCGAAATGCAGTAAAGCGACAAGAAGCAAAATTTTAGATTTGAAAGGATTTCCTCAGAGATTTATCGTCTCCACAGGGATGTGTGCCAGGGGAAGAATACAGTTCAACAGTCTCTACATTTCTAAGCTTATTGTGAAAAAGTTGGTTAAAATATTTAAGGTACACTAGATAAAAGCTGAAAATATAAAGGTGAAAAGTATAAAGTAAAGACTGAAATATAAACGGAGCCTTGTTGGGATTAGATCTTATTAATTGATAGCATATGCATTCTTCTAACTAGTAAAACACAAATCAATCATTCGTCCAATACCATCACGTATCACCCACAATCGAGGTTATGTCTAACGCAAAGTCGAGAGAACAACCGTACTGTCTCATTGGTGATGTCTCACACAACTCAACAACACAGAACATTAAGAACTGATACTCACACAAATTCTAAGCCTAAACCTATGTCTAGAGTCTAGAACCTAACAGGTATCCAAAGATGACACCCATATCATATTCATGATTGATTCACATAAAACATCATGATCAGAATACATACATACTCTTAAACCTTTTTACATGCATTCAACTAATTTGTCATATGTATGTGAACATATTTCTTCATCGCTATTATCACGCATCCTCACAATACCGTTCGCGTCAAAAATGTTATCATGGTCTGGACCGTATTAATCCTACTCATGCTACTAATCAACACAATAAAATAAAAGTGATACTAGTGAATATCAACTTGCAAGACTATGTCAAAAGTTTGCTCATTGATAGATGAATATCTTAGATCAAAGATTTGAAAAGGTTTTGTAAAGACCCACAAATAAGAAATAAAAAATAACATCAATATTGAATCAAAACTAGTTCACAATACATAAATTAGATGAAATACATAAGGTATAAAAAAGTTACATTTAAACCCAACAAGAAATCGAAGCACTTACTCGAAGATCAAGCTTCGAGTTTCTTTAATTTTGGCTTCTCCTTCTTAGGGTTTTGTTTCTCTCTCTAAAATTATGTTTGGAATGAAAAGAGATAAAGTTCTGATCTCAAAAATTATAAGTTATGTCTAAAAAGTGAGAAGAGTACTTAAATAGTATTTACAAAATCTGTCCTATTCGCCTAGCGAACACCTTATTCGCCCAGCGAATATCACTTTATTGCACCTGAAGTGCCTCAGGAACAATTAGACCGCACTTGGAAAATATCTGACTTTTCCTAGCAAACACTTCTTTGCCCATCGAGCTTCTTCTCTACAAGTTCGCACAACAAACTTATGCCCCTTTTCTTACTGCCTCTAATCTGGGTTGGTTTGCCGGGACTTCGCTGCAACTTCGTTCAACGAATATCCGATGGCTGCTCGTTATTATTCGCCCAGCAAACGTGATGATTCCTCTTCATTTCTTTGGCTTCCTTGTCCATTCCTTTGTGTCTTAATCATTAATGTTTTATGCCTATATTATGCACAATACCACACACATCAAAGAATCCAAAGGTATTTGTAATATAATTGAATAATCACACAAGAATAAGAAATAAATCTATTAAAAACATGAGAATTAAGTTGAAAAATGTCAAGAAAGATGGTTCAATTTAAGTCAAAGTTTGCACTTAACATTGGTCTCAAGGGTCTGACTCTTTCCCTGCAACCGATGCATGTTAGAACACTCTGCCGAGCCTAATTGATCTTGATTGTCAGCCATGTTACTATAATTAAATCAAACAAAGTAGAAAAAATAAAACTTAAGTGAACCACATTGAAAATCAAGCCAAATAGTGAATATAGACAAAATACAGACATGCAATTTCGTACTTATGGAAAATCAAATTTTGAACAAGTACGAAAGTGCATTTCTGTATTTACCCGCTACTCAGAAAAAATGCAAATGTCAAAATTCATGAAAATAAAAAATGCTCAAAACACATTTCTCACCTAAACTACATATCAAACACATTGCTCAATTATACTACCTATATATTTATCTATATTACACAATCTAATGCTCGACTTCTACAAATGGATGTATAGAGAAATCAAATGTGAAAATTTTAGATTAAAATATTTACCAAATATGAGTTTGATGTTGAGCACCTCGATTGATTGTATGTTGAGAGTAGAAACTTGAAAGTGAGCTGAGGGAATTTGAGAGTTTAAGATAGTTTGAGAATTTGAGAGACTTTGAGAGTTTGTGATAATACGCTGGAAATGAGGAAGGGATGGGGTCTCGCGTCCGGATGTGTTTTTTCATAAGTCATACGAAGGTGCATCTCCGTATTAAATTTTTAGAAAAATTAGGGTCTGGGTCATTTACGAATAGAATGTGCGTGAACTAGGATACGTCCGATAATACATTTATGTATTCTAAAGATTGTTTTGATTTTTCATAAGGGCGTGAGAGCAATCTTTCGAGTGAGAAAAATAACCTCTAGTTTCAATACACAAGCATATCCACATTCTAAAATGAAAGTTCAACAATATCAGCTACTAGATCAATTTTTTTTAGTATTGAATGTTTAAGTAGATTCGTTTTTCCTAAGTGAACTAGGCAAATACTCGTGCTATTACACGTATTTTTCATAGATACTATTATTATATTAAATTTTATAAAATCTTAAAAATAAATATTTTTGTTTAATTAAATAAACTAATAAAATTTAAAAACTTAAATAAATAAAGAATTTTTTTCATCAAACAATTTAATATTTTTAACATACTTGAATTGAATGATTATGGTCATCATACTTTTGTCTTGAAAACATGCCTCAAATTGTTTCGAAAACAATTCATCCCTTCTTATTGCGTATTTTTCACATATTCAATCACGAGCGATGTATGATGAACAACGTCTCTACTTATTTCACACGAACAAATTCCTCCAGTCTTAGTGCTAGCTTCTATGATTAAAGGCTTTGAGTGAGAGAGAGAAAAAGAAAAATACGGCTAGGGTTTCACAATCTGAATTTTCATCAAGAGTGTATGCTTTTGCACAAGGGTTTTATTTATAGAACCACTTATGCGGGCTGCAAACTAAAAACCCACTTAAGTGTATGTGCACTATATCTTATGGTGTACCGTATATCATCTAAACATGTGGTACCCTACCATATTCCGTATTCTACTTAAGTGCACTGTACTTTATGGTGTTCTACATTTACTTAAGTGCAATGTAACTTACGTTGTTCCTTATTTACCTCTTATAAATCTGTCCATATGTTTGTGACCCTGTAGGTTTTCGCGACGTTGTCAATTATATAGAATCACTCATTTAACATAATAAACAGTGAGTGATATCTAGCAACACATCACTGCTACTTAAGTCACAAAAATGTCATGTGATCTAACAAAACCTTTTATGATAATACTTGTGTGTACAGTTTCCCTTTTACCCTTATGTCTATATTGAGCACAAGACATATACCGTGTCATCCTTGTCCAGTTCAATATTGGGCCCTTAGATATTCATCATATTATGCAGGGTGGACAAATTCCATCTAGGTCACTCATGTCCCTCAGCATGCTTTGTGGAGTATCCATCAATTGTCTTTATGGTCATCCAATTACGGACAATGTTAGATCAACAATAAAGTACTCGACCTAACATCTAGGGTCCATAGTAGTTTCAGGTTGAAGGGTGATATACACCACTATCACCATGAGAGTAACTTATAACACTTTGCATAACATTTTGTGTAGTACTCTCATAGCAGGTCATTCCAGTATAAATATTACTCATAATATTCATACATATGTTAAGACTTGATAACTCCTTATATATAATCCATGAGATGCAATAATCAATCTATTTACATAATAGTCGTCTGCTTTAAGGTTATCTCATTTCATGGTAAAGCTCGACTACAGATACTTTAAGAATAGTGTTCTTATATTTAACAGAATATCATGATTAAGTCACTTAATATTTCATTAAACGAACTAGCTATTCTAGGGACTCTATTATATTGAAAAACAAACATAATAAATAAATGCATTTTATTATTAATAAATAATTTGATACAAGTATAAAAAGTAATGGCCTATAAGGCTTACACCAACAGTTTTGACTCTGGTAAAAGGACCGAGATCAGATGTGCTGATGATGAGTACCTGAATGCTAAAGGAATGAGAAATGTTAGAGTTAAGTTGAACAATGGCAAAACTGTACTGATTAAGGATGGATGGTATGTTCGTAGCATGAATAACAATCTGATGCATGTAGGTCACCTGATTGAGAAAGGTTTTTCAATTACCATGAAGGACAATCTCTTGAAGTTTTATGACTATAATCAGAAGCTAATTATACAATATGAAATGGGAAGAAAAAAAACATTCAAGGTGAATGTTGAAACATCAGACACTCAATTCCTTAATGCTAAAAGTAGTAAAGGGGAAAGTGAGTTGTGGCATAAGAGATTGGGGCATCCGAACTACAAAAGCTTAGGTCATCTATGTTCAAAGAAGTTCGTACATGGAATTCCAAAGATTGTGGTACTAGAGAAATCATGTGATGTATACATGAGAGGTAAGAAACCGAGATTGCCATTCTCATAAGAAATGCCTCAAAGAGAAACTCATGCTTTAGGAGTGGTGCATTCTGATGTATGTGGTCCATTTGAGGTACCTTCACTCAGAAGGAAAAAAAATACTTTGTGTCATTTGTGGATGAGTTCACAAGAATGACATGGGTAACACTCGTTAAGTTCAAACATAAGGTGTTACTGAGTTCCAAAAGTTTAACTTGAATGATGAAAATTAAAATGGGCAAAGGTTGAAGATCCTCATAACTGATGGTGAAGGTGAGTTCAACTTAAGAGAATTTAAAAAGTTATATGAGTAACATGGTATTGAGCATGAGGTGGCTGCTCTATACATTCCAACACATAATGGTCTTGGTAAAAGGAGAAATAGAAACCTGCTTAACATGACAAGTGAAAATTCTGACAGGCACACGATGAATGTTATTACCAAAGTTATAACATCCACTGTGACAATGACTATTGCACTTGTTAATTAGATTGTAAATGAAAGCAGTAAATAACACAACAATTATTCACCCAGTTCAATGTCAACAACACTTACATCTGGGGGCTACCAAGCCAGGGAGGAAATTCACTATTAGCAGAATCAATTCAAAGTCAAACCACCAGTTTGCACTTCTCACTTAATCTCTACCCAATGACACTTCAACCTAGAGACACTCTAGACCTGAGTATACTCATTCACTCCCCCTCAATCACACAACAGTGATATTAACCAATTACAGAAATCAATATGAAGATACACTTCATACACACCTTGATCTTGCTTCACAACTTTGATCAAGGAACTCACACACTCTTGCTTCACAGCTTCGAGTGAGACACAGTCTAGAATCTACCTAACCAAAGCAATCATCAACTAGACAATTACTTGGATTACAAGTATTCCTAACCAGACTTTTACATGTGAAGACTAGCCTTCTTCACTTACTAGGACTCTCTGCTTTGCACTCTCTATTCTTCTGTCAAGAGCTGTTCTTCAGAGTTGTTTCTTCTGATATTTATTGCAGCTGCAGTCCTTTGGGCCTTGGTGCATAAATTAGGTTTTATCCACAATAAAACCTCTCTTCAGAATTTTGCACGCTTGCCACTTTAATCAGGTACATATTAGTTCCCCTAGGGCTTCTAAAATGTCTCCTGCATTCCAGCTTGAGCTTCTGAGTTGTTTCCTGAGTTCTAGCTACCATAATAACAAACCTGTGCTTGATGTCACACGACCTATGTCATATTAATTGTTAAATGGCATTGATATCACACCAGTCTCTGTGGATACGATAAAAACAAAATACTTTTTGATTACTCAACATCATTGGACAACTGTTAATCATATACGCTAAGAAATTGTAGGGTGAAACAATTACCACATTAGCCTATATGATTAACAGCTGTCCAATGATGTCGAGTAATCAAAAAGTATTTTGTTTTTATCGTATCCACAGAGACTGGTGTGATATCAATGCCATTTAACAATTAATATGATTTCAAGCGGAAGTTTTGCAAGATATTTGATTTGTAAGTTACCAAAAGTAAAAATATATAATTAATAAGGACAATTTTCAGAGGAATAAACTTGCTAAGAATGGATTTCATCCACTGATTAAATATACAAACCACTGATCAGTTATACACAATCTAAGCATGTATCACTATCATCACGTATCGCTTACAAACAGAGTTTATGTATAAACATCTGATGAGGATTCTAGCTTATTGTTTAATCGACGATTTCTCGGCCTATTAAACAATACAACAACATTAAGAATCGATACTTACGGTGAATATTAAACCTAAATCTATTTCTAGCATTTAGAGTTTAATAAATGATTATCTTGGGTCGATATTAGAATCGTATTTCTTAATATCAATTCAAATCCATAGAGTTAAACAATAAAACCAAGATAACATCAATAATGATTCATAAATACATTGCATATAACACCATGATCAATGAAAATACATATTGTTTTGATGAAGTACAACCAATCCCAACAGCATCAACGACAATTTTTTGACTCTTGATGCGTATCCAACTCAGATCCTCACTTTCCCTCTCTTACTATCTATTATAAGCTATCTATTACAATATGTTTCTATATTTTTCTCCTAATTATTCCTCAAGTGTTATGCTGCACCCTTTTTATACTGGCTGAGTTTAAGTACTTTCGCTATGCAAAGTTCTGCTTGCGACACGAAATAGGCTTTCTTAAACTTGAAGAACCTTTAAACCGTCCCTGGGAACCGCCATACTTCGCTATGCAAAGTGACTTTCGCGTCACAAGCTTTCCCCGCTACTCCTCACTTATGTCACTGCAAGAGAACTTTGAAGATTTAATTTTGTCTCTTCTACTTCGTGTAACGAAGTATTACTCGTGATGCGAAGTTTGTAGGGCATGACTTTTATTTTTTCTTCAACTGATGTGTTCCTAAGTCTTTTCATGCACATACATAACCATATTCAAAAGTAACACATTTTGGATCATGGTTAATAAAATCTCATCATTTTCAAGTAATGGATGTGAAAAATTATTAAGTTTTGATCAAAGATTTATTAGCATTTAAATCTCTATCATCCAAAAAAGAAGTTAAACGAAGTAGTTCCTATTGAGAAGCGGATTGGAAGAAAGAAAAGTGTTAGCCCTTTCATGGTGTTTGGTTCAGTATGTTACAAACATATACAAGATGCTACTAGAAGGAAATTAGATGACAAAAGCAAAGTCATGTTACTTTTAGGTTACCACAATACATGTGCTTATAAGATCTATTTCCCAGTCACCAAAAAAGTTGAAGTAAGTAGAAATGTCATATTGAAAGAGTTAAAAACACGGGATTGAAGAAATTCACAATCCAACTCTAGTATAGTGTCAACACTAGAGTCTGATTCTTCCTCTGAAGGTGATTATGACTCTAAAAGTGAGTCTGGCTCTAAAGATGACTTTGATTATGAAGGTGAGACTGACTATGATAATGAATCATACTCCAAAGTTGGTCCGGACTCTGAAGGTGGTCCAGCCTCTAAAGTAGAAGCTTCTAAAGGTGGTTCTGCTTGTAAAAGGTTTATAGAGGCCACAGAGAGTTAGACATATACCAAGCATACTTACAGATTTTAAGTTGCTGCAAGATACTGAGATTGATTCTGAAGTAGAAGTCATACAAAGTTCCATGATGGTGGACTATGAACTTGCCAACATTAATGAGGCTCTCAAGAAGAAGGTGTGGGTGAACGTTGTGAAGAAAGAGCTGGAGGCCATTGTAAGAAACAAGACATGGGAATTGACTGTTCAACCTCAAAACAAGAAAGCCATTAGTGTGAGATGGGTTTTCAAGATAAAGATGAAGCCATATGGTTCATTTGCTAAGCATAAAGCAAATTTAATAGCTAAATGATTCATACAAAAGTCTAGTTTAGACTACTTTGAAGTGTGTGCACATGTAGTTAGACATGAAACCATAAGGTTGGTTATTGCTATAACTACAAGTATGAATTAACCTCTGATACATTTAGATGTAAAGATAGATTTTCTAAATGGTTCATTTCAAGAAGAATTTTATGTGTTACAACCTCCTAGATTTGTGAAAGAGAACAAAGAAGAGATGGCGTACAAGTTGCATAAACCCTTGTACGGGATGAAACAAGCTCCAAAGACTTGGAATCTGAAAATTGATTCTTTTTTCAAGCATATGGGATTCAAGAAATGTGTAATGGAATATGGTGTGTATGTGCAATATACTTCTGAAGGCAATGTGATTATGGTGTATCTTTATGTGGATGACATACTTCTGACAGGGAGTTATACTTTTGAGATAAACAAGTTCAATAAGGTGTTGATGAATGCATTTGATATGACTGGCCTTGTAAATATGGTATATTCTCTAGTAATGGAGATTTTGAATTCTAAGAAGGGAATTATTGTGCACTAACTGGTGTGTGAACTTAAGCTGCTAAAGAGATTTAAGCTGATGAATTGTAATCAACAGTCACACCTGCTGAGACAAATCATCAGTTAAACTCTGATTCTGATGGAGAGGATGTAGATGCTACAACCTTTAAACAATTGGTTGGATGTCTAAGATATATGTGTGGTTATGCAGTTGGAATGGTGGTTATGTTTTTTATTAAACTAAAGTGATCATATTACCAAGTTGTAATAAGGATTCTGAGGTATGTAAAAGGAACTTTGAGGCATGAAATTTTGTTTCCATCTAGAGTATGAGATGATACTGAGCTGATATGTTATTCAGACTCTGACTGGTGTGGTGACAGAGTAGACAAAAGAGGCATTACAGGATACATGCTCATGTATTTGGGAGCCCTAATTTCTCGGTGTTCCAAGAAGAAACCAGTGGTTGCATTGTCAACCTGTGAAGCTGAATACATAGTTGATGCTTTATCAGCTTGTCAGGCTGTTTGGATGATGAATTTTCTCCAGGAACAAAATTTTAAGGTTAGCAAACCAGTCAAGTTCATAATAGATAACAAATCTGCTATAAGTCTTGTTAAGAATCTAGTGCTGCATGGAAGAAGCAAACACATTGATACCAAGTACCATTTTCCACCTATTCAGGTTAAGAATGAAGTACTTGATTTGTTCATGTCAACACTCAAAAGCAACTTGTAGATGTGTTGATAAAGACCATCAAAATTTAACACTTCATCAATTTGAGGGATGTAATTGGTGTTGTTGATTTTTAAACTTGGATGTGAATTAAGGGGTAATGTTGAATGTAATTCAACATTCGAGCTAGTTTAATTTTGAATTTTATTTGCATTTAAGTTTACATTTGCACTTGAATTTAGTTTGTGTTTCATTAGAGTTTGGGTGAATATCTATGTAAACTCAAATGAAGTAAATTTGTAACAGAATCTAGCATTTTGAGAAAGTTCGTTGAAAATTTCATCTCTCTCTCTCTCTCTCTCTCTCTCTCTCTCTCTCTCTCTCTCTCTCTACGACAAAATAGACCTTTCGTAACACCAATTTTACAATGGTCTTACTATTAACCTTGGTAATAGTTCTTTTTTGGGTGCTTTTTTTTTGGTATTTACTAAAGGATATTTCACAACAGTCATAAGTACCAACCGTAGAGAAATGTACCTGGAGTGAAATGGTTCGAATCTCATCACTGATAATTTTTCATTTATCGTGACATAATATGATTGACCTTGTATATCACCACAGTTTTTATAATCAATCGTGGTGTAAGTTTCAATCATTTCATCACGATTCATATTGTCAATCATGGTGAAAGGTGCTACTTATTTTTATATAAGAAAAATTAACTCTCGCTTCAGTACATAACAATCGTCTCTCTCAAAATTAAACTCTAACATCTCTTTCACCCGTCTCTCTCAAAATAAAACCCTATCATCTCCGTCACTCGTCTCTCTCATATGGAAACCCCTAGCCAACTGTCTTCTTCTAAGGATACCTTTGTTGCATCAAATATTAGCAAATGGATACTTTGCAGGTTCGTCTTCACTATAGTTTTTGTTTCAAAATCTGTTTATGTATTATTGTTTATATTTTAATAATTTGTTTCGTAATGTTTGAACTTTATGCTTGTTTTTACTTGTAGGTAAAGATGCTTGTTTCAATAATAAGTACAAAGCTAAAGTGAGCGTTGCAAACTTGTGTGAAAGATCCAGAATGAAATTCATTCAAAATAGACACAAGTTTACATCTCTAACTTCGGCTTCATCCTTCTTTCATTATGGACACGCCATTATGGGACATGTACGTTTCTGAAATATTTTATGACTTGATATGTTTCTCGTATCATTTATGTTGTTTATGGTTTGTTGTTGATAAATGCTTTTTATGAATGTTGTTGTTAATGTTAATTTAAAATATGAGCTTATTATATCTTTTTTTTCATCCTTTACTGTATATATAACTTTTCAGATTGCATTATAAAATTATAATATGGTAGATAAAATTATATTAGAAAACAAGTACACGTTCAATTCTTGACAAAAATCCTTCAATCTATTATATGCATGTTGTTCCTTAAATGTTAGAACTTTTTTAATGATTGTAGTTCTTCAACCAGCGCTCTTTCCACCTCTAATTTTGTTTGCAAAGTAAATAATATTTTGGAAAATGAACTAGAGGTGAAGGAAGAGGCGGTTGAAGAACTATGGTCATTAAACAAAGTTCTAACTGTTAAAGAGCGAAATGCGGATAAGGAGTTGAAGAACTCTTGTCAAGCATTGAACGTGAACTTGTTCTTTAAACATAAATTAATTTGTCATATTATAATGTTCTAATTCAGATTGAAAAGTTATATGTTTAGTAACATTGACAAAATAAACATTCCACATAATTTATAATAAATTCAGGTGTATATATCAGAACAGTTATTTAGCACAACTGTTGTTAAATATTATGCATTAAAGAATATCATAACGGTTGTTTAAAGTAACTGTTGTGGTAAGTAGCACGCTACATAGTTATAATCACAATTGCATGACCGTGGTGAAAAACATCATACATACAATTACACCTTACCTCACAACGGTTGGGCCAGTGTGATGATATCCATTTTCCAACCGCTGTGATAGGTGTTTTTTCGTAGTAGTCTCTGAGAGAGAGATGATACCATGATAGAATGTTTTTCTCACATTATTCATTCAATTTCTCTCACCATTTACAAAACCATAGCCTCCTATATATAGTAAAGAATGAATGATGGATAGTACAAGAGTTAGCTACAGTTATATATGCATGCGCATGTGATCCATTCAAATTGACATACATCAATGCATATGTAAAGCTATGTGACTAGTTGCCTAAGTTAGACTTTTAATAATCTCTAGTATCCCTATTATTTAATTTTTTAAAATTGTTATTGTGCTCTGAAATTAAATTCTGTTGACTTCTATTTAATTAAACATAAATAAATAAAAATATTTCATTTTAAAATACCGATTTTTCATTTTATTCTTATATTGATTTATTTCAGTCGCTATATGCAGGATATGTTGCAATTTGCAAGTTATACCCTAACCACATAGTAGTTAAATAAGTTACTGGGGTGGTTCAGACACATACAATGATGTAAAACAATGTTAATATTATCAATTCCGACAAAATCCAACGCAATGGTTATCCATTTAGTAAATTAATTCAATAAGCGTACACCTATAATGAAAACATGATACATGCATGCATGCTGACTTGGACCTTAATACCAAATATATATCCATGATATTTAATCATTATATCATGCATTGCACATTTTGTGGTGTGAATTTGGACCGTTTGCATGGAGTATTAGGTTACAAACGATGTCGCAAGTATTTGAATTATTATTTAATTAATATCACACACGAGGGGAATGACACATACAGCTTCAAGATTTTGTGGCTAAGCAGTTACTTAATTAATCTCGAGATTTGACTTCAATTAAACATTATTTATATGAGGGCCGACTTCAATTAAACCATAAAGAAGGCCTTTGGATAATTATATATTACAACTTAGAAAAAAAATATCTTTTGGAATATCATATAAACAAAAACGATTCATGACATAAAGTAGGCCATGAATAAATAAAAGTAATAAAGAACTTAAGACAAATATAACATGCCAAACAATATGAATGAACCTTGCAAACTGCTATTCGACCAAAATTACTTTGTGATTTTTTTTCTTTGCACCTACCCTTAACCAATTAGACTCTTTATTTTATATGGTATTACTATTTCATTAAATTAATATATGAAACACACATGTCACTTGCCCGTTCTCCCAAAATAGACATTAATTAAACATGGTAGCTACAGCCGTCCCTCAATATATATATATACTGGTTGGTGCATGTTTTTTTTTGGGATGATTCTCTGCAAGATTTTAATATGTTTTCTAAAGTCTAACATCACAATTATAAATTTGTAATGCATGTTATCATTTTTTAAATTTAATTATATTATTTTTGTCTTGTAGAATTAAGAAAGACTTTTAACTAAGCTTTTATTTTAATTTTTCAAATCTTAGTTAACAGTTTAATGCCACTTACATATTTATTTATTCACATAAATTGCAATAAAAAATTATTAAACGCAATATGCATAGCTAACAAAGCCGGCGAGGACCTCTGTCCTTTCCTGAACTAATCTAAAAGTAATAATATTAGTTTGTTCTTTGTTAATCTTGTTTAAAATTAATTAATTTTCCTATGAGTACTAATGGAATCAACAACCAAGTATTTGAATTGTGGAAACTCATGAACCGTGATTCTTTTAAATTGTTGAAAACTTGCATGCATCCATCTTCCACATGTCGCTTGAACAGTACTTGGGAAGAATAATTGTGTATTATAATAAAACGTTGTCGGGTGAGTTAATAAATGTACAATTAAAGGGTTATATAAGGTTGCCTTGGCCGTTAGGTGAATGGATTAAAAAGTTAATTGAAAAGGATGGTTGAACTATTGAAAATAGGATATCGCTTGAATGATATCTCCTAAAACATTTTGAAGTTTAAATTAGTGTATGAGCAGAGATATTGAATTAGAATAATGGTTTGTTTTAATACACAATTTACTGTAGATAAAGACAACGTTTTTTATTTAAAAATAAAAACGCTGTTAAAGGTCTCTTTTTGGCAACGCTTTTTTTTAAGAGCGCTATTTAATGTCACCTTTAAATTTTTTTATGAAAAACACTCTCTTTTCCCCCCTTCTATTTAGCAGCACTTTTGAAAAATATTGTCTAATGTATTATTTTTTCAGACTTTTAGCCGCGCTTTTTAATAAAAAACGCTCTCTTTTCCTCCTATATCAGTGCTTTTGGAAATTGGTTTTAGCAGCGCTTTTAAATGAAAAAGCTCTCTTTTTCCCCCCTTTAGAAACACTTTTCAAAAGAGTTTTCTAATATATAGATTTTGTTTAGGTTTTAGCAGCGTTTTTCTGTAAAAGCGCTGCCTTAGGTCCACTTTTGGCAGCGCTTTTCTTTGAAAGCGCTTTCTTTTATTCATGTTTATGAATGTTTTCAAAAGCACTTTTTTAACAAGCGTTTTTTTGTTAGAAGCGCTGTCTATTGTACATTTTTTTAAGAAGCGTTTTTTTTTTTAAATCGATGGCATAAGTCTTATTTTTTACTTATAAAATGGAACCACAAACCATATTGGCCTTATATACCTTTATAATTCAACACATAAACCTGCTTATAACCATTATAATTCAACACAAGCCTTTATTTTAACACATAGGCTATATACCATTATAATTCAACACATAATCCTGCGTATAACTAATAATTCAACACAACTTTATTTCAACACAAAGTCCTTATATATATACCATCATAATTCAACACAAACCTCATAACCATTATAATTCAACACATAATCCTGCGTATAACTAATAATTCAACACAACTTTATTTCAACACAAAGTCCTTATATATATATATTATTAGCTCTCATTTTTCGACGCTAGTTAAACCCAGAATTATATTAAGTCAAAATGTCAATTTAAAACATGTGAACGTTTCGACACAACTAGGGAGAAATCCAAGTCGAAGAAAGATGGATAAAGTTTCTAAAAAAATGCTAAGTGTTGGAAAACGCTCGACAAGGATCATGCTGAAGAGAACGCAAGACAGTTACCACCAAGTTTGGAGGGAATTCTTAAAGCATTCAAATTTCAAACCAAGAGTGGACGAACGTGGGAGCGGTTGAGATGGTGGAAAAAGCGCCAAACGGGACACGTTGTGAAGCCTCAACCGTCATGTAGTAGTTACTTTCTAGTACTATAAATAGTTGTTATTTTTATGTAATAAGGGTGTTTATTCATCTTATACTAGTCACTCCAAACAAATCAAAGTACCCGCGTGTAGAAAAATGAGTTAGCGAGAGTGCATGTGATACGACACCAATCCTTTTTTCATCAATGCAATTTACTTGTCTTTGCCATTTACTTGTCATTTTTAACCTTCAACTTTTACATTAAACTGTTTTACAAGCTTCTTTGCACCTTTACTTTCAAAGATCCCCTAGTCGAACGTCGAGTTCAGATTAGAGTTTTTTCATGCAAGTTAACTTTTCTGCACCTTTACTTTCAAAGATCCCCTAGTAGAATATGGAGTTCAGATTAGAGTCTTTTGCATACTTATTTTCAAAGCAATTTACTTTCCTGCACATTTATCTTCAACGTTATTTACTTTACAAAGATGTTATAGTCGAACGCGAAGTTTGATTGTAATCTTTCGTCCTTTACATTACAACATTTATTTTCAAAAGACTTTACATTACTGCACTTTTACATTCTTGCCTTTTAATCTTCGACGCATTACATGTTTTCCTTTACTTATTGTTTTTAATCTTCAAGTCATCTTACTTTCCAAAGGATTTCATAGTCGAACGCGGAGTTCAGCTTAGGGTCTTTTAACATACTTAGCACATGTTCTAGGATTTAGTATGGTCGATCCTGCACGTTAGTCAATTTTACCCCAAATTGATATACCATCGGTTGTTTACCAAAATTCACATTAAACAAATTGGCACACCTGGTGGGACCCAGTGCTAAGCATTTTCAAAGTTTACATTAATCTTTTAGGCGAATACTTCGTTGTATGTTATTAAGGAGTGGAAAGTTAGCCACAACACACAAAGAAGTACCAAGAAGAAGATATACTAAAAGAATGGCCACAAGTGCTAATCAACAAGTTGATCCTCAAGGAAGCATTGCAAATACCCAGTCCAGCATGGGGTCTCAAAATAGTCCATATCCAGTCTCTTCGACGGGAGGACAAACACCATCATCAATGGTTATGTCTGAACAAATGCAGCCTATGTCCAGTCCAGGATCAACATGTGTACGAACGTACACTCAACCTGTGTTGGAATATATAGGGCCCCAAAGTCCTAATTCACCAACACCCCCAAGAAGTTCAATATACAAGCAATTTTCTCCTCCAGGTTTATCACAACCATTATTAAGGAATCCGTCTTATGGCATGCCTACGTCGATGATGCAGAATCTGAAGAATGCTCCACCCATATTTTTTAGAGAATGTGGTATCTTCGCCAGTACAAGGATCTGGATCAGGTGCTCGAAACAACCAAAGCATAGGCGTTGGTTACTCTGTTCAAGCACCCAGTCTTACAAACACATCCATAAACTATTTAAGACAGCAAATGGGTGAAAGCAACATGCAGATGGTGCACACATTGTCTCAGACAATGGGAGAAGTTTTTCAACCTTTAATCTAGAATACTACTCAAACTAATCAACAATTGGCGACACAGTTAGCCCGTATGGCTGATTTTATGGGAGTACCAACGTTTGATCAGAGAGCAACCGTTGTCGAAAACAGGCCACGTTATCAGCAACGAAATATACCTGAGGAAAACATGGAAGATCATGAAATGGTTGAACCTTTCAGAGTCGAACCACAAAGGAACCAGGTACCAGTCCATATGGAGGAAGAACCAGGAGTAGTCATGGTGAACATGAACCAGAATGCTGACCAAGTACTTAGACAGGTTCGACACTAAGATGTAGCAGAGGAAAATAATCTTCCAGCCATGGCCGAAAGAATAATGACCAGAAATTGTGTAAACCTTGGCTTCACGAGGCCAAATTATACTTCGCCCATAGTAGATTACATTATTCAAGCTGAGTTACCTCCTAGGACGAAGATCCCAAAGTTCAGTAAGTTTGTGGGGGATACAACTGAATCAACTGTCGAACATGTGGAGAGATATATGATTGAAGCAAGAGAAATAGCCGATGACGAGAGCCTTAGAGTCAAATACTTCCCCAGTTCTCTTACTAAAAACGCTTTCACGTGGTTTACCACTTTACCCCCTAATTCAGTCTATAGCTGGGCCCAATTAGAATGTTTGTTTCACGAACAGTTTTATATGAGACAGACCAAAATCAGTCTGAAAGAACTGGCTAGTATCAAACGTAAAGTTACTGAGCCAATTGACGATTACCTGAATAAGTTTCGACTTCTTAAAGCCATGTGCTTTACACAAGTACCAGAGCACGAATTGGTCGAAATGGTTGCAGGGGGTCTAGACTATTCCATTAGGAAAAAGTTGGATACACAATATCTCAGAGATATGGCGCAGCTGGATGACCGAGTTCGACGCTTAGAAAGGCTAAAAGAAGAGAAATCTAGGTTCAATAAGGGTAAAAAAGTAGCTTTCGTCGAATGTAACGAAGATGTAGAAAATCTGTATGGTGAAACACTTTACTTCGACGAACATGAGGTTGACGTTGCTGAATTAAAGCAAGGCCCACCTTATGCTTGTAAACTCTTAACGCCTTCAAATGGGAAAAATCCCGTTGAGTCTAATGACAAATTTCCTAAGAGAACATATACTTTCGATGTCACTAAATGTGATGAAATCTTTGACTTGTTAGTTAAGGATGGGCAACTAATAGTACTTGCAGGTGCTAAAGTACCTCCTTTAGAACAAAGAAAGAAAAGAGGTTTTTGTAAGTACCACAATTTCTTGGGTTATAAAACTTCTCAATGCTTTCTTTTCAGGGATCTGGTGTAAAACACCATTCAAGAAGGCAGGCTGAAATTTGGAGACAAGGGGAAAACTCAAATGAAGATCGAATCTGACCCATTGCAAACTATCGAAGCTAGTTATGCAGAGACTAAAGAAGTGCAGATGGTCGAAGCCATTGAAGAAGTGAAATCTCCAATCAACATGGTGGAATTTGCTGAGAACTTCGTCACTAAACCTGATACAGCTAAGGTGATTGACGACTGTAAGTCAAGGTCAGATAGTCTAGAGAAGACTGAAGGTCATAGCCTGATGCTGGTGACCAAGAAGACTGCTGATGAATTCGTTCAGATCGACAAAACTGCTAAGAAATCAGATATGGAAGGCGAAGGTTTGGGACGAAATACCGTTGAGGGCATTAATATGATTGAAGTCGGCGAAGAATCTGATGCTAGTACTGATAGTGTTAGTACCAATGAAGCACTAGGCAGAAATGTTCCCAAGGTCAAAGTGATCAAGAAATTGGAGAACAACATGCTGTTGGTGGGAGAGATGATGGAAATGGATGGTTGCATGCTAGAAAATTAGATATGCATGGCAACAGAACAGTACTTCAGCACAGTCTCTTGGAAAATTCTAAGAGTATTGAAGACCTTGAAGCTCACTTGTCTAAAATGAAGCTGGAGGATGAAGTTAATATCAATGTGGTTGAAATCAAAGACCAAAAAGGCGAAGAGATAGGTGAATCATAAGAGGAACATAACAAAATGGTATACCCCAAACAAGAGGAAACCATTGTTGACTTTTTACATCCCTGCCAAAAGAATGGATCAGGGGTGATGCTATGTCCTAGGTGTAGTGCCATCTTCAATGAAAAGGCTGCTCACGATGTGGAGGGAGTCAAGAAAACCAAGGGAAACTGGGGGCAAAAAATGAACCAGGGTCCAAGAAATGGTGATCCCCGAAGAACCTCAGCAGGGATAAAAACACCAGCGAAGCCTAACATTTTCAAGCCAGCTGGAAGCTGGGTCAAACTTGTTGAAGGACAAGGACAAAAGAAATGGAAAAAGTTTGACATCGAGAGGGGTTCCTCATTTGAGTATCTAAGGGAGAACCATATTGTTGTACCCCAAAATTTGACTAATCTCTCTGGCTTATGTTTTGTTTCATTGCATCCGCATATTGCATAAAACACTACATGGCATATCATTATTTGCATTTTTACAGGGATCAAGAAATGTATGTGTAAAAAAAAATATATATAGGCCTCATCAAAAGTTTGGGCTCAAATCATCAGAGGCAGGGTATGTGGTTTTTCAGTAGAATGCTTAATAAAGTCATTTTCTTAAGAAAAAAAAAATATAATCAAAGCAATGCGCAAGGTGGGGTTTGAACCCACCACCTTTTGCTATACAACTCCTCACTTTACCACTCCAGCCAAGCGCGCGTTTGTGAATAACAAAGAAAGGAAAAATTACATATTTTAAGAATTGGAAATAAGGCGTACGAATTAATAAAAATGGGGTGGATTCTGTCTCCACCAGGATTCGAACTGAGGACATGATATATAATACGCGCTTGCCTTAACCACTGGGGTGGTGATACATCCGTTGATTATCCCACCCCAAAATGGTTAAGTACTCTATTTCATTTCATGGCTGGGCAAGTTTGAGCAAAATGATTATGCGTGAAGGAGGAGATATTGGGCAAGACACAACCATTTTTGATGAAACGAAATTCAATCCTGCTTATTTTTTTACAAGGTTTAGTTTGGTACATTCAATTTTCATGTTGAAGGAGTATTTCTCAAGTTGCAATTGAAATTGCAAATAGGGAGCAAGAGGTTGGTTTAACCGTGTGTGGATTTGTACTGAGCATTGTCGTTTCTAGGCCAAACACCAAAGGTACTTTGCTCTAGGCGTTTTCTGAATCTATCACCAATATGGGCAAGAGCAAGCAGCCCCTACTGTCTGGCAGCAGCCCTAGTCTCACCTTCCCACTCCAACAAAAAGGACACGAAGGACAAAAGCTCAGCAAGAGACAAATTGGATTGAAAAATTGGAATATAAAAGGATTAGGTTTAGAGCAAACCCTAGCGGCCACACTTTAACAAGAGATCAGAAGAAAACTTGAAGCTCCCTTTGAAGTTTTTCTCAACCAAAAATCGTGTGCAGCTTCAAGGAAGGGAAGAGGTCAAGGTTCTGTTCAAGGAAGATTTCTCAAACTTCTTTGGCTGTTGAGTTTCCTTGCAAGGTATTGAGATCTGAACCTTCTCATTATGGGTACCTAAACCATGTTTGGGCATTATTTTTGCTAAGTTTGTTTTGATTTTTCAAATACTTGAGAAAAAGTGAATATGTCACAGCTATTTATGCTTGGATCCTAACTTATTTTGAGCATGTGTGTGTTGTGTGTTGGCTAACTGTTCTGAGCTTGTTAAGTTTTTTGTATGACTAGAGCACTACCATGTTTGAGTTCACAACTTTTTTTTATTAATTCTGTTTTGGTGCAAACTTGTTGTAACCATTGTTTGGTCATGCTGCTATAAGAGGTACGTCTAACTGTTTGTTGTTTGATTGTTGGAATTTAAATCCCTTGTTGGATTGATTGAGTGGTGTGCTATTAGCATATTTGGTATTTATCTTGTGTGTTACTGCACTGTTGGAGCATGTGTTTTTAGTTGGTCAGCTAAGTTTTGAGAAGTGCATATCTATCATGGCCTGTTAATATTAAAGAGGGCACCAGTTTTTTCTTTTTGAGTCTTGATCTTGGAGGTGTGGTTGATGGCATAGGTATGAGGGTCTGGTCAACATGTTTTTTAAAATGGTTTGCCTCAGTCCTGAAAGCATCACATTGCTATAGTTTTCTTTTTGTTTCAAAGTGATTCTGTCAAGATTGTTTGAGTGCTGTTTGTGTTCAGACCCAACATGGATTTGTTTTAACTCTATGAGCCCGTTGCTAACTTTCTATTTGTGAATCCATCATCTTGGTTTGACAGCATTCAATTATGTCCAGATTTTTCTGATAAGCTGTTTGTTTTAACCCTTGAACATGTTTATGACTGGACCTGCCCATCTTGCAATGTTGTTTTGATTCATACCAGTTAACTTTGTTAAGTTATGCTTTGATTTTGGAAGTGTTTGTTGGAAGTGCTAGCTAATAGTTCCTTTGTTTTTGCTGTTGGTCTGGTTGTGCCAAGTCATGTTGATGGATTAAATTCATTTCTTGTTGAGGACTTATTTTTAAGGTACAGTCATAAGAATGTGCAGGTGTGTGTTAATATGAAATGGACTGTTTCTTTGTTGTGTATGTGTTGTGGTTGTGATAGAAATTATGACATGTAGCAGTAAAACATTTAAGGAGTTTATTGCTTTCCCTCATTCAAAGTGCCTGTTGTTTCGTTTATTCCTTTTTGTGTGTTTGATTGGATTTCATTACACTAGTGTTGGTCTTGGTGGGAATGTGCTCATTTTGTAGTTTTTAGATACTATGATCAGTTGGGTTGTATGCTGCCAGTTTCAGAGGTGCAGTGGTTGAGCATGTCATTAAATTTTGTTTTCATGATTGGCCTTGAGATCAGGTAATGCTGCCCTTGCTGCTGTTGATTTCTTGCATTTTTGTTTGAGTTTTGTTTTGGTCTAAGAGAAGAACTATATGTGTGTATGTTGTGTTTGTGTTGAAAAAGCTGATCCTTAACTGTAAGAGCACACATTGAACTTTGGACTTCCATTCCCATTTGAAACTTGCTGCTCTTTGATTTTGTTGCACACACTAGGTTTGGTCTTTGTGACAATGTGTTCACTTTGTGTTTTTGGGTATTTTTGATCAGTTGGATTGTGTGTTTTGTTAAGATTGCTGCCAAACTTCAGTGAGGTATGATTGAGTATACCAATGAGTGTGTTGTTTTCATGATGGTCTTGGAATCAAATGTATACTGTTGTTGTCTGCTGAGCACAGTAGCATCATTGTTTAAAACTTGTGTTTGTGGCAGAGATTTTTGTTGCTTGAATTATGCCCTGAGCCAGAACCACAGCCAGGTTTTGCTAACTGTTTGGCATGTAGGTTAACGAGATCTTTAGGGCAAGTTGATAACAGGGCTGCTGTGCTATTGTTGTTTTGTTTGCTGTGCATAAGATTATCATCTAACTTTTGTTGAAGCTTTGTTTCTGCTGTACATATGTTTTGCGTTGTGTTTTGCTTGGAGTTATGAATCATGTTCGAATCACTGCTTGGAATTTTGTCAAGATTCAGTTTAGTTGTTTGCTTGTTAATATATGTTGAAATCTCAATTGGTTGCAATTTAAGTTGTGTACAAGATGCTGTCATATAAGTTTAGATCCTAGCTTTGGTTGAATATGAGACTTGTTGTAAGAATGCTTCCATGATATGCAACTTGGTGTCCATTACTTGATTTACTGAAAAGTTGAGTTTGTTCTTTGAACTTAATCCATGAATGTTGAATTTCAAGCATGTATGGACCTCTGTTTGTTCATATTTATATCAGTCCTAGCCTATGGTATTCTTTATGCATTTCAAAAGCTATCTTGCATTTGCTCTCGTATTTTACTTTACAAGCTTCATTTGAATATTTAGATAGCACCATCTTGTTCCTCTCTGAAAAACATGCGAAATGGACTCAAAGTTTGCTCAATTCCATGGAGTTGTGATATACTTTCAATTGCTTTTGCTGTTGATCTTTTGTTGTTTTATTCTTTTTGCCCAGCAATGTTAAATAAATACTATGTATATTATCATTTTCACTTTGAATGTTGGACGTATCACCGCCCCAGCGGTAAAACCATGCGCTTTGTATCACCATGTTCCTGTGTTCGAGTCCTGCTGTGGACAAATTTTTTTTTATCTCCCTTTCCTTTTCTTTCTTTATATCTTTATTTCTTCTCTTTTATATTTTCCTTCCCCTTCCATGTTACAAGCTCGCGCGTGTGCCCCAGTGGTCAAGAGTGCTGGTTGTGAACCAAGAGGAGGTGGGTTCAACTCCCACCTCTTGCTCTTTTTTCTAAATTCATTTCTTCATTTATTTGTTTTAACCATACAAATTCCAAGAGATATAACTTTTGCATATTTAATTATTTTTGATCCATTCTTTTTGCAATTTGCTCATAATAATAATTATTTTCATTTAATAAAACATCATTTCAAATCATTGATGATTTTTAAGACCTTTGACTTACTTGAAGGTTGACCCTCTATTAGGGTTCGCGCGTGATATCTTGTAACATTTCTCAAAAATAACTGTTCTTTGTATTGAATTAAAAATGGAGGATTGGGTGTAGTCCCCTTCTTCTTCGAGTGTTGAGGTGCCCACTGTAGTGAGGGTGATCTCGACACTCGTCTTTCAATACGAAGACGCTCCTAAACTTTTCTCTCCTAAAAACCTCGGTCCCGTACCGAGTCCTTTTCCAAACCATCTTTCTTTTAAAACAATATTCTTTGTATTGAATTAAAGAGAGGGGATTGAGTGTAGTCTTCTTCCTCTCCGAGTGTTGGGATGCCCACTGTAGTGAGGGTGGTCTCGATACTCGTCTTTCAATACGAAGACACGCCTCCTTCCACCTCTCCTTCCGCAACTTCATTCCGTAACCCTTTTCACACCTAAAACCTCGGTCCTGTACCGGGTGCATTTTCAAATCATTTTCATAACAAAAACTTGAATGGTCGTGGAGTGGTTAGGCGTAGGCCTTCTCCCATCCCGAGTGCTGACGTTTACCGTAGGGTTCTCTGTCGCAAAGCACTTACCATTCAAAACCAAAAACATCTCTAATAAGAGAATGAAGTTCTCTTTGCATTGAATTAAAGAGAGAGGATTGGGTGTAGTCTTCTTCCTCTCCGAGTGTCAGGATACTCACTGTAGTGTGTGTGGTCTTGATACTCGTCTTTCAATACGAAGACGCCTCGCTCACCACACCTTTTATAACAAAAACTTTGAGACAAAGAATTGGGTACTACCCGTAGGGGTTACTATCCGAGGACATGTCTCTCCCCCTAAAAAAACAATCCAATCAATCAAACGTGACTTCTTGCCCCGCGCGGCGAAAACTAATCAATCTTTCAAAAGGATATGTTACGTCCGTTCTACCGCAAACAGGTAATGCCTAAGTCTCCAACGAGCGAGCAGCAAAACACCTAACTGCTAGAATGCGCACGATGGCATCATCCATAAAAAACATCAACAAACCGTAGGCCGAACTACGGCTGCTCTGATTTCTCATACCAGATGAGAATACGTAGGCACAAGGGCCACAATCCTTGGCGAGCACAATCCCCCCTATCACCCGTAGTTTCCCGAACTACGTCGACTCTGACTTTCTCATATCTGTTGAGAATACGTAGGCCTAGGACCGCGAAGTCCTATCGAGTCCTTTCTTTCCCTCGTCACCCCTTGTTTCCCGTTTCTAAACCTTTCCCTTAACCCTTTTGAAACACACTTCTTATAGCATGATATTTAAGCAGATAAATTCACACATCGACAAACAAAAGGTTCCCATCGAGTACGATGGATGCGAGGGGTGCTAATACCTTCCCTTCGCATAACCGGCTTCCGAACCCGTTCATGGTTGCGAGACCATCTTATCCATTTCTTTCTTAAGGTTTTCTCGATATTTTCCTTTCCCCTCATGGGATAAATAAAGTTCGGTGGCGACTCTTCTGTCCTTTCTTTTCGCCTCCCCGTCGTCGCGCGATGCATTTTTCGAGTAGCGACAGCTGGCGACTCTGCTGGGGATACCTAGCAAGCCACGCCTATTTTGTTTGTCGCATTTATGCTTTATTTGTTTTGCTATTTATTTTGTGGTTATGTTTCTTTCTAACTTGTTGGGTTCACTTGGTTTGGTTTGTGAGGATAAAGCTTTCTACCCGAGCTTTCGAGCATACACACTAAGTTAGGAGGTGGATTCTTTCTGATTTGCGAGACTTAGGACTCGTTGAGTTGGATCGAATTCCACCGCTCAGATGAGACCCCGTTGGAATAATTATGTCTTACGTGTAGTCGTAATGACGTTCTTATCTTCAACTTGGGAGTCCGCGATTCTGAGGACCTTTGTAGAACCTTATTCCAAAGGTTACTAAAACATGACGCTGTGTTCATCCTTTTGAAGGGATTACCGTCTTACGAGTAGTCGTTATGATGGGAAACTTTTGAGGGTTAGTGCATGGGACTTTGTTTGAAAAGCCTTTGGAATACCCTCTTAAACCAATAGATTGCTCACCCGAGGTGAGAGGTATCTTGTTGTGCTGTCTTGCAGGAAAAACTTTGACCTTCATCCTACCCGTTTGTCAGTAGGAACAGTTACAGTGGGTTCCTTGTTTGGTCTCAAGGCGAAGCGCTGGTCCGTCACCGTCAACAACACAACAACTTTTGATCCCCTGTTGCATTTGCATATTCATTTGCATTTCTTTGCATGTCTTGCATATTGCATCATTATTCATTTGCATAGAGGTGTTCTAATTTTGTGGGCGTAATTGCTTCATGTGGTTTTCCATCCGGCTTGTTCCAGAATTGAAGATCATTCCACCCAAAGGAAACCAACAGAGACGACCATGGAACAAATTCGAGGAGAGTTGAGGGGAATCCGAAGCCAAATGGGACAATTCATGACGGACATGCAAGTTTTGTTTCAGGATCAGAAAGTGCTTAGAGAAGAAGTCCATCAGTTGAAGACTCAGATAGGCCTGATAACAGAAGTCATGAGGAATGTGTTGAGAAAGGAAGGCGATCATGTGCCCGAAGCTGCAGCAGAGATGGCCATCCCACCTTTACATGTGGAACCTCTCCCAAGGCGTGAAGTGCCTCAAAGATATCTTACACAACCTGAGGTTCCAGTATTTCCTCGCCAACAACTACTTCCTGTTTCCCGAGACAATCCTAGGATCATGAGGTATGCTCAAAGGACGAAGCAGTCCGACAGAATGTTCAACCAGATCCCTATGACTTATGCTCAGATGTTGCAACTCTTGCTTCAATTTCGGTTGGTTAAACTCCGGACTATGGCTCCGTTGACTGGCGAGCCACCACAAGGCTATGATGGAAATGCCCATTGTGATTTCCATTCTGGGGCACCGGGGCATAATATCGAGAACTGCAAAGTCTTTAAGCACAAGGTTCAGGATTTAATCGATTCAAGAGCATTTGAGTTCATGCCGAGCAATGGTCTTATTCCAGAAGATGTGGATGTTCCTATTCTTTCCCCTGAAGTTGCATCAGGTCAGGAGCCTGTCTTGCAATCTGTGACCCTAGAGTCTCCCTGCCCACAGCTATTGCCCGTTCCTAGGCCAAGCCTAAGAATGAAAGTTCCTGAACGAAGGGAGTCCCCGATACCTCAGACTCAGTCTCCCGATGTCTCAACTATTCAGAGTCAACGATCCTTTGGGTCTTTGCATCAGATATCTGTTCCCCGCCAGAGTCAGCAGTCATACTGTCATCAGCCGCGTCAGCACGCCCGACGAAGACCAAGGAAGCCAGAGAGACATTTCACTCAGTTGCCATTGTCGTACAGTCAGATATTGCCAGACTTGATCAGAGGTGGTTTGATTGCGCCGAAGCAAACTGATCCAGAGACTTCTCCACATCCGCCAGGTTCTGATGTCGACACCCGCTGTGAGTACCATGTTGGGGCACAGGGGCATTCAACCGAAGACTGTAAGGTGCTAAGAAGCAAGATTCAAACTCTGCTTGACTCCAACATGTTCTCTGTCACACCTCAAGGTATCCAGATCAACGATCTTCCTTCGTCCAGTCATGTGGGTTCGGCAGCTAATGTTATGGAGGGATTCACCGAGAGCGGGTGTTCAGAAGATTATCAGGATGACTTCGACGAGTAGTTCTGAAGATGGCTGGTTCGGCAGCAAGTCAAGACCTGAAAGCCCAGTGCCGAAGCTGGCAATCTTTCTATCATGTTATTCCTTTGCATTTGTAGTTTCTTTTCTGTTAAAGTGCGAACCTATTTGAAAATCTTATCTGTAGAACTTGTTTGTTTTCAATTGATAATGATAATGAATTGAATATGTTTGTTTTGATTAAATCCATTCGTGTTCACTCAATGCTTTTTATTGATGTCAAACGCTTGTTTAAGCGAAATTCCTTGAGGGAGGATGACGAAGTTTAAAGACGCGCAAGCTTCCGAATGTATGCTTTTGAATAAAATCTCTGCTGATGATGTACAGGCATTGTTTCAAATTCCTAAACACCGGAGATATAAGGATGTTAATCCCTTGTCAACCCCTTTGAGCCTAGTAGTAGGAGTTTCTTTCTGAAAACAAAAAACCCTCAATCTTAACCTGGGGCAGGGTAGGTGTCAGTTAATTTGACCGAGCATCCAAATTGCAAGAGGAGCGTTCCTGTTCGAGGATCAATCACACCTATATAGGTCGCACCTAAAGAACCACAACGGTTATCCTTCACCAGCCAAGGAGTGAGACAGTCACAATCCCTTCAGCAGGTCAGACAAGTCGGTGTCACATGATTTGTTCAAAAAGAAGGAAATGGACGAAAAGAAAAAGCCCGCTAAGTCGATAACTTGAAAACAAGTGGCTTAGGCAAAATTAAGGCATCCCGCTGGACTTTGAAATCAGAAGATGTACTCAAAAGAGTCAGTCCAGGCAAAAATAGGGAAATAAAAAAAAATGACGAAGACAAGTCGTGTGACTCCAGGCACCAAAGACAAAAAGCGAGTGGCTGTCACTCCGAAAACTTGTGGTTTCCCGAATCATAACTCCTATCATTCAACCTTTGAGAGGTGAGCGCTTGTGTCAAATTAGCCGAACATAGGATTGAAGAACATCAAGGAGAGTGGGTGGGTTAAACATAACTTTGGGCCTTATATCCTTTATTTTAAACCATGAACCTAACCACGTTACAACCTTCAAAAGACCTAATTGAAGCATGTTTGTTTCGAAAGCATACTTCGGTAAAGATCGTGTCAAAACTGACTCCTAAAAGGATTTTTCTTACCGTATGGGTATTGATATTGACATTTTGATAAGTGATTCATTCACTATATGTCACAACTTTTTTAGTGAACAGACTTGGATTTTAAAACTGTCATATGCATTGCATTAATATTATCTTTTGCAAAACGAAGTGTTTTACTCCCGAGAAAGCATTTGACATCAGGAAAGTTTCTACAATGCGAAGTTTGATAGAAATAAGATATAGAGCGCCCGAGTACTCCTTTGAGCAGGGGCAAGTCACATCAGGTAAACGTAAGCAGAGTCGGTCATCCCTAGATGCAGTTAATCTGGGGCAATCAGGTCGAAACTCGTCAAACCACTCGAAGGCCAGTCGAAGACGCCATTCCCTAAGGTTAGTTAATCTGGGGCAATCAGGTCGAGATTTGATAAATCTCTCGAAGTCAGCCAGGGGCACTTCTCTACAAATCAGCCAATTAGGAGGAAATCACTTCAAAGCTGGGGCAGGTCACCCGAAGAGCACAAAGACTATCCTTGTCCAGAAGGGAAATTAACTTGAAGCACTTCTTCGGGGTTCGAAGCGCTGGGGCAGTTCATATCTAACCATCAGGGTACCGAAATTTCAGGTTTCCCTTCGAGGAAAGTTTTTACAAAAGTCCCGCGGGCTAGGGCAAAATCAGAAACAAAGGAGATGTGTTCCTCTCCACGTCTTCAGAGCTTATCAGAGTTATAGAAGCAGATTTGGGTTTATTTCCCCAACAGTAGGGCGAGCGCAGTACTGTTATCCCCACAGAGTCTGAACAATTGACTTCTTTCCCCTCAGAGTCTAGGTCATTGACTCATTCCTCAAACGGAAGTATTGTTGAGTTTTACCTCATTTTCCCCAAGCAGAGGTTGATGTTGATTCCCTCCTTATCTAATCCCCAGCCAAGGCAGCGGAGTTAATTTTCCTTCCCCACAGAGTGGAACTAACTCAGAGATCGTTCATCTCCATCCCCAGCAGAGATAAGTATGGGATAAGCTCCCAGTAAGTCTTATTCAATATCCCTAGCAGATAGCGGATTCAATCCCCGACAGAAGGAAGCTATTCCTCAGCAATCTGCTGTGTTTCCCCAGTAGAGTTATTCTGGCTAATCATTCATAGCCGATTTCCCCGGTAGGGTGGAGTTGTTGCCTCCGGCCAAGTTGCTTGATCCCCAGAAGAGCTGTAGGCTGATAGGCCATCCGGGACGTTCTCCGCAGCAGAGTTTGATTTGGATCCCCAGCGGAGTGGTTTTGTTCTTAACGGAGCAGTTTACCCAGAAGTTTTCTCAGGGGCCATCCACGGCTTGCATTCCCCAGCATGAGTTTATTTGCGCTAGGCGTATCTAGCTCTGACTCAACGGAGTTGGCTCTTTCTCTTTAGCATTTATTTTGCTAAAGTGGTTTCATTTGCATCTACATACATGCATAGCATCTACCCGAACGCGAAGCATTCCCATTTCGTATGGAGCATTTCGTCATATCCAAACATATGCATGTGAAACATAAGCCCGGTTGTTACCCTTTTGTTTCAAGAGAATCTCGCAGATGATTAATATCTTTGCCCATGTATTGGCTAGACCCAGATTTGTGTTGTTTCCCCAGCGGAGTTCTTTTGTGATTATCACCAATGGATGGTCTTAGTTTTGAGATATTTGTTTTGACGGCGATGTCAAGTGATTGTTCTTCAACGGCGATGTTGAGATATTTGTTTTGACGGCGATGTCAAGTGATTGTTCTTCAACGGCGATGTTGAGAAGTTTGTCTCTGACGGTGATGTCAGATGTTTGGTATTCTTCAACGGCGATGTTGAGATATTTGTTTTGACGGCGATGTCAAGTGATTGTTCTTCAACGGCGATGTTGAGAAGTTTGTCTCTGACGGTGATGTCAGATGTTTGGTATTCTCCAACGGCGATGTTGAGATATTTGTTTTGACGGCGATGTCAAGTGATTGTTCTTCAACGGCGATGTTGAGAAGTTTGTCTCTGACGGTGATGTCAGATGTTTGGTATTCTCCAACGGCGATGTTGAGATATTTGTTTTGACGGCGATGTCAAGTGATTGTTCTTCAACGGCGATGTTGAGAAGTTTGTCTCTGACGGTGATGTCAGATGTTTGGTATTCTCCAACGGCGATGTTGAGATATTTGTTTTGACGGCGATGTCAAGTGATTGTTCTTCAACGGCGATGTTGAGAAGTTTGTCTCTGACGGTGATGTCAGATGTTTGGTATTCTCCAACGGCGATGTTGAGATATTTGTTTTGGCGGCGATGCCAGGTGATTTATTTCTTCAACGGCGATGTGGAGAAGTTTGTTTCTAACGGCGATGTTAGATGGTCTGATTCTTCAGCGGCGAGGTTGAGAATTGTTGGTCTTGACGGCGATGTCAAGTGATTTGGTCTTCAGCGGCGATGTTGAAAGTTTGTGTCTAACGGCGATGTTAGATGATTCGGTTTTTCAGCGGTGATGCTGAATGTTTGTTGACGGCGATGTCAAAATTGATTGCGTTCTTCAACGGCAATGTTGAAAAGTTTGTTTCTGACGGCGATGTTAGATGATCTAGTTTTTCAGCGGTGATGCTGAAGAGTTTGTGTTGACGACGATGTCAAGTAATTTGATTCTTCAACGGCAATGTTGAGAAGTTCGTCTTGACGGCGATGTCAAGTAATTTTGTCCTTCAGTGGCGACGTTGAAAGTAATTGTTATCTTTGAATTTAATGGTTGTTCGTATTTAACGAAAATTGACGGCGAAGTCAGTTGATTTATAATTTTGACGCTAAGAGCTGACGGCGAGGTCAGACGTTCTACTTAATATGGGTACCTGGCGGAGATATCAGAAGTTCGTTTTGCGGTTGCCAAATTTCCGGGTCCTTGGGTATTCAACCGTCTTTTACCTGAATGTTCGAAAGCTGTTCGCTTCTCCTACCTTCAGGTCCAAGTCGCTTGAATAGGGGCAGCTGTTGTACCCCAAAATTTGACTAATCTCTCTGGCTTATGTTTTGTTTCATTGCATCCGCATATTGCATAAAACACTACATGGCATATCATTATTTGCATTTTTACAGGGATCAAGAAATGTATGTGTAAAAAAAAATATATATAGGCCTCATCAAAAGTTTGGGCTCAAATCATCAGAGGCAGGGTATGTGGTTTTTCAGTAGAATGCTTAATAAAGTCATTTTCTTAAGAAAAAAAAAATATAATCAAAGCAATGCGCAAGGTGGGGTTTGAACCCACCACCTTTTGCTATACAACTCCTCACTTTACCACTCCAGCCAAGCGCGCGTTTGTGAATAACAAAGAAAGGAAAAATTACATATTTTAAGAATTGGAAATAAGGCGTACGAATTAATAAAAATGGGGTGGATTCTGTCTCCACCAGGATTCGAACTGAGGACATGATATATAATACGCGCTTGCCTTAACCACTGGGGTGGTGATACATCCGTTGATTATCCCACCCCAAAATGGTTAAGTACTCTATTTCATTTCATGGCTGGGCAAGTTTGAGCAAAATGATTATGCGTGAAGGAGGAGATATTGGGCAAGACACAACCATTTTTGATGAAACGAAATTCAATCCTGCTTATTTTTTTACAAGGTTTAGTTTGGTACATTCAATTTTCATGTTGAAGGAGTATTTCTCAAGTTGCAATTGAAATTGCAAATAGGGAGCAAGAGGTTGGTTTAACCGTGTGTGGATTTGTACTGAGCATTGTCGTTTCTAGGCCAAACACCAAAGGTACTTTGCTCTAGGCGTTTTCTGAATCTATCACCAATATGGGCAAGAGCAAGCAGCCCCTACTGTCTGGCAGCAGCCCTAGTCTCACCTTCCCACTCCAACAAAAAGGACACGAAGGACAAAAGCTCAGCAAGAGACAAATTGGATTGAAAAATTGGAATATAAAAGGATTAGGTTTAGAGCAAACCCTAGCGGCCACACTTTAACAAGAGATCAGAAGAAAACTTGAAGCTCCCTTTGAAGTTTTTCTCAACCAAAAATCGTGTGCAGCTTCAAGGAAGGGAAGAGGTCAAGGTTCTGTTCAAGGAAGATTTCTCAAACTTCTTTGGCTGTTGAGTTTCCTTGCAAGGTATTGAGATCTGAACCTTCTCATTATGGGTACCTAAACCATGTTTGGGCATTATTTTTGCTAAGTTTGTTTTGATTTTTCAAATACTTGAGAAAAAGTGAATATGTCACAGCTATTTATGCTTGGATCCTAACTTATTTTGAGCATGTGTGTGTTGTGTGTTGGCTAACTGTTCTGAGCTTGTTAAGTTTTTTGTATGACTAGAGCACTACCATGTTTGAGTTCACAACTTTTTTTTATTAATTCTGTTTTGGTGCAAACTTGTTGTAACCATTGTTTGGTCATGCTGCTATAAGAGGTACGTCTAACTGTTTGTTGTTTGATTGTTGGAATTTAAATCCCTTGTTGGATTGATTGAGTGGTGTGCTATTAGCATATTTGGTATTTATCTTGTGTGTTACTGCACTGTTGGAGCATGTGTTTTTAGTTGGTCAGCTAAGTTTTGAGAAGTGCATATCTATCATGGCCTGTTAATATTAAAGAGGGCACCAGTTTTTTCTTTTTGAGTCTTGATCTTGGAGGTGTGGTTGATGGCATAGGTATGAGGGTCTGGTCAACATGTTTTTTAAAATGGTTTGCCTCAGTCCTGAAAGCATCACATTGCTATAGTTTTCTTTTTGTTTCAAAGTGATTCTGTCAAGATTGTTTGAGTGCTGTTTGTGTTCAGACCCAACATGGATTTGTTTTAACTCTATGAGCCCGTTGCTAACTTTCTATTTGTGAATCCATCATCTTGGTTTGACAGCATTCAATTATGTCCAGATTTTTCTGATAAGCTGTTTGTTTTAACCCTTGAACATGTTTATGACTGGACCTGCCCATCTTGCAATGTTGTTTTGATTCATACCAGTTAACTTTGTTAAGTTATGCTTTGATTTTGGAAGTGTTTGTTGGAAGTGCTAGCTAATAGTTCCTTTGTTTTTGCTGTTGGTCTGGTTGTGCCAAGTCATGTTGATGGATTAAATTCATTTCTTGTTGAGGACTTATTTTTAAGGTACAGTCATAAGAATGTGCAGGTGTGTGTTAATATGAAATGGACTGTTTCTTTGTTGTGTATGTGTTGTGGTTGTGATAGAAATTATGACATGTAGCAGTAAAACATTTAAGGAGTTTATTGCTTTCCCTCATTCAAAGTGCCTGTTGTTTCGTTTATTCCTTTTTGTGTGTTTGATTGGATTTCATTACACTAGTGTTGGTCTTGGTGGGAATGTGCTCATTTTGTAGTTTTTAGATACTATGATCAGTTGGGTTGTATGCTGCCAGTTTCAGAGGTGCAGTGGTTGAGCATGTCATTAAATTTTGTTTTCATGATTGGCCTTGAGATCAGGTAATGCTGCCCTTGCTGCTGTTGATTTCTTGCATTTTTGTTTGAGTTTTGTTTTGGTCTAAGAGAAGAACTATATGTGTGTATGTTGTGTTTGTGTTGAAAAAGCTGATCCTTAACTGTAAGAGCACACATTGAACTTTGGACTTCCATTCCCATTTGAAACTTGCTGCTCTTTGATTTTGTTGCACACACTAGGTTTGGTCTTTGTGACAATGTGTTCACTTTGTGTTTTTGGGTATTTTTGATCAGTTGGATTGTGTGTTTTGTTAAGATTGCTGCCAAACTTCAGTGAGGTATGATTGAGTATACCAATGAGTGTGTTGTTTTCATGATGGTCTTGGAATCAAATGTATACTGTTGTTGTCTGCTGAGCACAGTAGCATCATTGTTTAAAACTTGTGTTTGTGGCAGAGATTTTTGTTGCTTGAATTATGCCCTGAGCCAGAACCACAGCCAGGTTTTGCTAACTGTTTGGCATGTAGGTTAACGAGATCTTTAGGGCAAGTTGATAACAGGGCTGCTGTGCTATTGTTGTTTTGTTTGCTGTGCATAAGATTATCATCTAACTTTTGTTGAAGCTTTGTTTCTGCTGTACATATGTTTTGCGTTGTGTTTTGCTTGGAGTTATGAATCATGTTCGAATCACTGCTTGGAATTTTGTCAAGATTCAGTTTAGTTGTTTGCTTGTTAATATATGTTGAAATCTCAATTGGTTGCAATTTAAGTTGTGTACAAGATGCTGTCATATAAGTTTAGATCCTAGCTTTGGTTGAATATGAGACTTGTTGTAAGAATGCTTCCATGATATGCAACTTGGTGTCCATTACTTGATTTACTGAAAAGTTGAGTTTGTTCTTTGAACTTAATCCATGAATGTTGAATTTCAAGCATGTATGGACCTCTGTTTGTTCATATTTATATCAGTCCTAGCCTATGGTATTCTTTATGCATTTCAAAAGCTATCTTGCATTTGCTCTCGTATTTTACTTTACAAGCTTCATTTGAATATTTAGATAGCACCATCTTGTTCCTCTCTGAAAAACATGCGAAATGGACTCAAAGTTTGCTCAATTCCATGGAGTTGTGATATACTTTCAATTGCTTTTGCTGTTGATCTTTTGTTGTTTTATTCTTTTTGCCCAGCAATGTTAAATAAATACTATGTATATTATCATTTTCACTTTGAATGTTGGACGTATCACCGCCCCAGCGGTAAAACCATGCGCTTTGTATCACCATGTTCCTGTGTTCGAGTCCTGCTGTGGACAAATTTTTTTTTATCTCCCTTTCCTTTTCTTTCTTTATATCTTTATTTCTTCTCTTTTATATTTTCCTTCCCCTTCCATGTTACAAGCTCGCGCGTGTGCCCCAGTGGTCAAGAGTGCTGGTTGTGAACCAAGAGGAGGTGGGTTCAACTCCCACCTCTTGCTCTTTTTTCTAAATTCATTTCTTCATTTATTTGTTTTAACCATACAAATTCCAAGAGATATAACTTTTGCATATTTAATTATTTTTGATCCATTCTTTTTGCAATTTGCTCATAATAATAATTATTTTCATTTAATAAAACATCATTTCAAATCATTGATGATTTTTAAGACCTTTGACTTACTTGAAGGTTGACCCTCTATTAGGGTTCGCGCGTGATATCTTGTAACATTTCTCAAAAATAACTGTTCTTTGTATTGAATTAAAAATGGAGGATTGGGTGTAGTCCCCTTCTTCTTCGAGTGTTGAGGTGCCCACTGTAGTGAGGGTGATCTCGACACTCGTCTTTCAATACGAAGACGCTCCTAAACTTTTCTCTCCTAAAAACCTCGGTCCCGTACCGAGTCCTTTTCCAAACCATCTTTCTTTTAAAACAATATTCTTTGTATTGAATTAAAGAGAGGGGATTGAGTGTAGTCTTCTTCCTCTCCGAGTGTTGGGATGCCCACTGTAGTGAGGGTGGTCTCGATACTCGTCTTTCAATACGAAGACACGCCTCCTTCCACCTCTCCTTCCGCAACTTCATTCCGTAACCCTTTTCACACCTAAAACCTCGGTCCTGTACCGGGTGCATTTTCAAATCATTTTCATAACAAAAACTTGAATGGTCGTGGAGTGGTTAGGCGTAGGCCTTCTCCCATCCCGAGTGCTGACGTTTACCGTAGGGTTCTCTGTCGCAAAGCACTTACCATTCAAAACCAAAAACATCTCTAATAAGAGAATGAAGTTCTCTTTGCATTGAATTAAAGAGAGAGGATTGGGTGTAGTCTTCTTCCTCTCCGAGTGTCAGGATACTCACTGTAGTGTGTGTGGTCTTGATACTCGTCTTTCAATACGAAGACGCCTCGCTCACCACACCTTTTATAACAAAAACTTTGAGACAAAGAATTGGGTACTACCCGTAGGGGTTACTATCCGAGGACATGTCTCTCCCCCTAAAAAAACAATCCAATCAATCAAACGTGACTTCTTGCCCCGCGCGGCGAAAACTAATCAATCTTTCAAAAGGATATGTTACGTCCGTTCTACCGCAAACAGGTAATGCCTAAGTCTCCAACGAGCGAGCAGCAAAACACCTAACTGCTAGAATGCGCACGATGGCATCATCCATAAAAAACATCAACAAACCGTAGGCCGAACTACGGCTGCTCTGATTTCTCATACCAGATGAGAATACGTAGGCACAAGGGCCACAATCCTTGGCGAGCACAATCCCCCCTATCACCCGTAGTTTCCCGAACTAAGTCGACTCTGACTTTCTCATATCTGTTGAGAATACGTAGGCCTAGGACCGCGAAGTCCTATCGAGTCCTTTCTTTCCCTCGTCACCCCTTGTTTCCCGTTTCTAAACCTTTCCCTTAACCCTTTTGAAACACACTTCTTATAGCATGATATTTAAGCAGATAAATTCACACATCGACAAACAAAAGGTTCCCATCGAGTACGATGGATGCGAGGGGTGCTAATACCTTCCCTTCGCATAACCGGCTTCCGAACCCGTTCATGGTTGCGAGACCATCTTATCCATTTCTTTCTTAAGGTTTTCTCGATATTTTCCTTTCCCCTCATGGGATAAATAAAGTTCGGTGGCGACTCTTCTGTCCTTTCTTTTCGCCTCCCCGTCGTCGCGCGATGCATTTTTCGAGTAGCGACACATACCACTAACAAGTCAGTATACATTTCCCAAAACTACAAAGGAAAAAACCATATGACCAGGTCATAATGGCGAAGGGAACAACGCAGGCGAAAGGCCACCAGAGAAGCGCAAGGACCAAGACAGGGCGAGTCAAGTACGAATCTTGGCAATCAAGGTGAAAAAGCTGAGAAGATGCCTACAAGGCGAAAGCTGTTTGAAGCTCGAAAGGACCAGCCAGTTAAAGAAGTTGAAGACGATGAAAACATGACTGATAATTTCGACAACGAATCAGCAGCCTCTTTAGACATCATAGTGAATGTCGTATATGTCATGCCTAGAGAGTTCAGCCAGGTCATAGAGGTAGAAGATGTAGATCAGAATACTGAGTTGAAATGCTGGCACACAAGCCTGTGTGCTATTATATAATGAACAATGGGTGCGTAGAAGAACAAAATGCTTTCTTTGAATGCCCTACATAGGCTATGTGTCACACCCTAATTTTTGACCACAAGATCCCACCTCCTTCTGCTTATTTCTTGCTAGTTTTTTTTAATACTTTTTATACATATTTATCACGACTAACGAGTGTGTGCAAGATAATTTTGCTTTGAAGACAACTCAGTTGGATTCTTACGACTACATCCCCTCAAGTCAGAGTTTTGTTTCTTCTCAACGTTTCTCTCTTCATCCGAAGAAGCTCTTCAAGACAAGATTCATTTAAGAAATGAGATCACAGTGGTAACAAAGCTCGATTTATATTGCCTTGTAGTCAATTGGTGCTTGGCATGTGGATTAAATTGCTCGGATTAAAAATCAAATCCAAGTTATCGTTTTGGTTCAAATACTCGATTTTTTTGGAATTTACAAATTTAAGATGTAATCATCCAATTATGAGTTCAAACGCACCATTCGCCAATCCAAACTCACTTCAAGTAAATTGAAGTCACCTAGTTTCAAAGATTCAAGATTATATCCATGGTTACTAAAGTATAAGTTACAGGTATTGAAGACAAGCTCATTCAAATGAATCTTTCGAAATCTTTTAGTTGAACATGTTAAAGAAAAACGCCATCCTAAGGTCATGCGGCCAAGTTTACAATACGCCCTGTTTGTTCATCAAGTTCCTCAAATTCAGTTTAAAGTCAATAGGTTTATGGAACCAATCTGGAGTTCAAAAGTGTGAGAATAGCAAGCATATTTGAGGAGTTCATCATTATTTTATCTTTTTATAGTGGACTACTCAGATTTCTTTTTAACTGCATGAAAGTTCAGAACTGAATTTTTATTTCTTGGAAACCTCAAACCAACTTCAAGGATTTTAAATTCATTCTCAAAAACTCAAGCAAAGTACAATAGGTATTGATGTTACAAATAGGACCATAAACTACTGCTACTCATTTGTAACCGCAAGCCTCAGAGCTTCCGTTTTGATAATATCCCGCCTATACTTGCAACTTCTTCTAAGCCTGGTACAGAGCAGCAACACCATGTCACACGGTCATGCCGACAGCATCTTCTACATTTCTCTGTCACCTCAAAGCTTTGGCTCCACCGTCGTAAACATCGTTCGAAACACCGGCAGCCTACCTGCAGTTTTAGACAGGATTAGCGCCATGAAACGGGTCTAAGAAGAAGAAACCAATTGATATTACTGAAATAATTTGAGCAGACAGGAAAAGCACACCGAGATTTAGAGGAGAAGAAAGAGGTCGTACCGTGTTTTTTCCTGCTTTCTCGAAGGAGAGTGATGCCAAGCCTGGAAGTGAAAACCAACGACTAAATCCCATATCAATGTTCGCCTTGTTACATACACATGGAAGAAATTAGAAGTTGTTGTCCTAAATCAAAATTTGAACTTGGTCTTCACAACCATACTTCAGAGTTTCCATAACTTCATTCTAATCTCTCCAAGCACCAAGACTGTTCACCATTTGCCAAATCCGAGCTCCAACGCATCTGTGTCATAAAATGTTAGCAACAGTCTCACTTTAGATTTAGAATATGTTGTCAAAATTCAAAGAAGCTCTTTACCTCATGACCTTCAGAGGAGATGTTCAGGAAATTCAATCAAAACTAAATACATCAGTCACTGCATACAAATGCAGGAGGACGAAATGATAACTCTTGTAGCATGATACACCGCTAGCAGCCTGTATCCCACGCTCGAACTCTAATGCGGAAACCATTCAAATGCTGGCTCTCAGAAGTTCACTTCCGCGTACGTCATCAAGACCGCTCACATCGATGCCAACTTTGTAGAATCATACAACCATAAACCTTAAACTACCTGCATACAACGAGGATTCAGAATATGCTGGTTAGGACCAATAATCAAGTGCATTCAAGGGCACCAGAACCAATTGAAAGAAACAAGTTTGAAATCCACCGAGGTTGGGAGTGAGCAAAACAGTGAAGATCCTTACTCTGTGAAGACTTTAGGCCCAAATGCTAATGCATTCGAAAACGGTGATACGTAGAATAATAATGCTGGAAAGGGTGAAGCTTATGAAAGCACTGAAGTTCAAATTGATAGTAATAAACATTCTGTTAACAAAGCAATGAGATTCAAGGTGGACCCCCCACTGAAGACAAAGCCAAAACTCTCTGAATTGGAAACTGATAAATTGCACAGTGATGATATTCGTACTCCACCTCTGACCTAGGACTGAACCTGCAGCCCCAAATACAAAACCTCGTCAATCCTACAACTACATCTGAAGTAAAGATTGCTGCATAATCCTCATGCTAATCACCACTCAAGGTAAGAAAGCCACCACAAGTGAGGTCAACCCAAATCAGGAAATAAAACCAGTTTCAGACTCAAGAAATGGATCAAAAGGAAATGCCTAATTCGAATCCTGTAATGTGTAAGGAACAGAAGTACTACCTAGCCTTTGTATCAAAGCTGAGTATGCGACGGTTACTCTCGGACCAGCACGATTCGCAAGACCTCTGTGTTCTACACTCTTGAACCTGTCATTTGTTATGAGCTGCAATTCAAATAAACACAGGGTTAATACTGACACAAAGAAATATCATTCATTTCACTTGTGTAAGAGACTAAACAATGCATATTGAGTCTACAAATTCATTCGACATGGTCAATCAACCAACTCTGGTGCAGACCCCAACATTCCCTTCTATGCCGTCTTTGCAAGGTGCTCTGCCTAGTATAATACCTTCAGCTATAATGCACCCTTCGAACAGAGTTAAGTAATCCCTTTCCTGGAATCCGCCTCCCCATCATCGTTGCCCGGATTGGTTTCAATCCATTAAGTCGTGCGCGATAAGATCATTCCTGTGTCACAAAAAAGAGGAGCGCTTCATAAACAACATTCGAATCAATCAGTTCATGGCACTGGTAAACGACACTAAAACTTACATAAACTGATGAAATCCAAGTCTCGCACACCAGGTCGAAACGGAAGCATGCCTTCCTAGCGTAAATTGCCATCAATCGACACTATTATGTACACATGTTCACTATGACTCTTGGATAGTAATGTGGACTTTAAGTAATTAGGTAGGATGAATGGCACATTAGTGTGATTGGTGTATGGACCTGTGAATTTGTGATCAGATATTGTTGGAAAGAGCTTGTTAAAAGGAAATCAACTTCATTAAATTTGACATCCTTGGATAAAAAAATATGCCTTCAGCATTAAGACCTACGACCTTTGTGAGTTGGAAACACCCATAGATACACACATTGACTGCTTCTAAATTGAAGTTTATGTTTGTTATAATGCCTTGTAAATGAAAACATAAGCATCCAAACATATTCAGGGCCATATATTTAAATTTCTAGTTGTATAAGGCATCATAAGGTGAAATGTACTTAGGCAAACCAATTATTGGAAATCTATTGATCAAATGAACAGTTGTAGTAAAACTATGATCCCAATATGAGGCATTGCAACATGAGCAAGGAGAGTGAGTCCCATTTCCATTATCTTCATGTGTTTTCTCTCTGTGGTTCCATTCTGATGTGATGTGTGTGGGCATGTGAGACTATGAACAATGTCTAGAAATTTGAGGAAATTAGTGAATAGCCTGGATTCTCCTCCAAAGACAAATTGGACAACTTTAATTGTTGTGTTGAATTATGTAGTTGCATAATTTTGGAAAAGTATGAAGGCATTAAGAGCATAATTTTTTTCTTGAGTAGATACAACCAAGTATACTTAGAAAAAGCATCAACAAAAGCTAATATAGTAAGAGTATCCATTACTTGAAGGATGGAAAGAAAGCCCCTACAGTTCAGTATGAACAACATCAAAAACATGATTGTAAAGGGTATTGGACAAATAAGCATGTACTCTATGGGATTTTCAAAGATAACATGAATTACAAAACTCTACTAAAACTTTATTCTTGCACTAAATCTTACAAATTTGAAACACATTGAGAATTGCCTTAGAGTTTACATGACCTAGCCTAGCATGCCATAATGAGGCTTTATTAGAAACACAATCTAATACAGTAGTATTATTAACAAAATATGACTTTTTATGTGACTTGGGAATGAAGGTATTGCACGTGTTTGCATGAAAAAGGTTGTTGAAGTAGTACAAGTCACTTCTATCAAGAAAACCTTCAAGGAGAATCAACTTAGATGCATGTGATTTCACATAACATTTGTCATCTTGTAACTTAAAATATGAATCATTATCCTTAACAAACTTTGAAAGTGAAACCAGTTTCTAGTTATTTGAGGGACATGCAATAAATGATTTAGGTTAAAACTAGTTTTGATATGAACTTGGACTTGACATCAGTTTAAGGTGGAAGTTCATGTTATGGATACTAGTAATAGTGAGTGAATGATTCGAAGATCATTAATTATCATTTGACTCGTGATAAGGTAAGGAAGGAGATTATACCATCTCAAATGGACAATTATGCTGGCCTTGGATGTTATTCTATAAATATGGATGAAGGTTTAGAAAACTCAAAAATAGGGACCTTATGGGACACATCCAAAAGTCGATTGAGTCAAATATGGTCGAAGAACCAGGCTTGCGGGCTTGGATGTTATGCTTTGAATGTTGTTGAAGGTTTAGAAAAATTAGGAACATGGACCTTCAGGGATACATCCAAAAATAGGTTGGGTCAAATATGGTTGAAGAAATACTCCCGTGGGTTTGTTAGATTACTTAAGAAGGAAAAAGTTATTGGAAGTAAGTGGCAAAATCAAAGTTCAGTCATGCCTTGAACTTGATAAAATTTGTTGAATGAAGATTCAAATTGAAGAGAGCAGCAACATGGTTGATATGTAAATTGACATCACCACAGTTTAAAATCATGGCAGAGACCTGTAGAAATATGCCTTAAAAGTTTAAGTAATGAAAAGAAAGAAAACATGTTGGCTTAATTGCAACTTTGGTCCCCGTATTTTGTGTTTTTTTGGGTTTTGATCCCCCCATTTTAAAAACCACGATTTTGGTCCCTTTTTTAAGTTTCGAGATTGATATTAGTGCCCTTGCCATTTTAAGTCATGTTTTTAATGATGTGGCACGTTGAATGATGATGTGGCATTTCCATGTCATTTAAAATGGTCTTATTCATTTTAATATCATTTCCATGTCATTTAGGTTTTTTTTATTTAATTTTTAAAAAATTAAAAAACCTAAATGAAAAACCCCAACGCAGAATCTTCAACCCATTTCTTCAACCATTTATTTTTGCCATTTCCATTTCATTTTTCACGAAGAACAACCTATTTCTTCAACCATTTTTGTAGCCATTTCTTCAAACCCAGTCCTCCTTTCCTCAACAAACCCATACCAGTCCTTCTGTAGCCATTAATTTCGAACCCAACATGCCTCCTACTTACCAACATGTTCGAAATGAAATTTTCTTTTTCCTCAACAAATCAGTCTGGGTTTGGTATAAGAAGAAGAGGTAATAGATGTTGGTGTGAGCTTGAGTCACCGTTGATGACGTCATGGACATACGATAATCCCGGAAGAAGATTTCATGGTTGTGGTAATTTTAAGGTGATGAGGAAAAAAGGATGTAATTACTTTTAGTGGGTTGATGAAGACATGAGCAGTCGTGCTAAAGATGTGATAAGATCTTTGAAAGACAAGAATGAGGAGCTTATGGATGTGATTAAGGACATCAAGAAAAATGAAGATTTGTTGAAGATGAAAATTAGATTTATGTATTATTTTTTGGGGTTATCTATGATGTTTGTCTTTTTAATTGTGTTTGCATTAGTTGCAACACATGTACTCAAATGATGTAATGTCAAATGTTGTAGTTACTTTGATGTTTATGTAGTTTCCAAATGAAATAATTTCAAATGAAGAGTTATGATTGTATGTGTTAATAAAGTAGCAGCATAATATTGTAGTAGCATAACCTTGTATTATGCAACATAATATTAAAGTAGCAGCATAATATTATAGTAGCATAACCTTGTATTATGCAGCATAATATTAAAGTAGCAGCATAACATTTCAAATGAAGAGCAGCATAACCTTGTTTATGTATTTGCAAATGAAGTAATTTAAAATTGAGAGCTACTTTGTGTATTTTCAAATGAAGAGTTACTTTGTGCAACATAACATTGTAATAACACTCAAACTGATACTTTATGTATTTTCAAATGAAGAGTTACTTTGAGTAACATGGTTTATTTCAAATGTTAAAGAAGGACTGAAACTGAAGTAGCACTGAAACTGGAACTGAAGTAGCAACATGTTTATTTCAAATGTTAAAGAGCTACTTTGAGTTACTTTGAGCAACATACTTTGAGTAATAACACTAATGTATCATAAGACTGATGTATAAACAACACTGCATTGTAACTTTACATAGCAGGCATCATTACATAATAGCACTACATAACATAACATTGAAGGTTGATGTATAAACAACAATGCATTCTAATAATAAACTGATGTATAAACAACACTGCATTGTATACATAAATAGCACTACATAACATTGTATACATAAACAACACTACATAATAAACTGATGTATAAACAACATTACATAACAACACTACATAACATAACATTGAAGGCTGTTGTATCAAGATTGATGTATCATTACATTGAAGGCAACATTACATAACAGCACTGCATTGTAACTTTACATAGCAGGCAACATTAAAGACAACATATTTTAACAAAAAGACCTTGAGTTTTTTGGTCATGCTATAGCAGCATCACAAAAAGTAAAGTAAAAACAAAGAACTATTCTTGGGTTGGTGGCGGTGCTTGCTATCCTCTGTCTATAACAGTTTGTCCCCCGTCTATAATAGTTTGTCCTGCTTCCTTGCCCGACTTGTCACCCTTTTTTTTTAGGTTTTTTGTTGCCACCTTTAGGAATCACTCTCTCCGCAGCGCGCTTCCCTTTACACGTTCGCTTGTTATGTCCAAAACTCCCACATTTCTCGCACTTGACAATTTGAAGAGTTCTAGGCAGTGTATTTCTTATCCTCGGTTCATCATTCGCCTTGTTACGATTCTTCTTAGGACGGCCGATAGATCTTCGCATGACTGGAGGGCTGATTGGGTTAACAACATTAACAGGCCATAATTGTGGGCCATTGGTTGGCATAATAATATGGTATAAAAGCCAGAACATTAGATTTCCTAGACAAAATAACACAATGATTTTAGTAAGCGTACAAAAAAGATGAATGTAAGTGAACATAATATACGAGTAGGTGATACCTATAGAATGATGAAACATACTCTTCGGGCTCCTTCTTGTTATACCATATGCATGCAGTCGCATGAAAACATGGTATTCCACTTAAATCCCACTTCCTACAACCATATTTCTGTTGAAGCAAGTTCACAACATATGTCTCAATACCGTTTGAAACTCCGAATGTAGCAAAGTCATCATCTGCATGCCATGTTGCAATCCATCCTTTTGCTGCCCTCTTTGTTTTTTCCAAGACTTTTTGAATGTTAGGACTTGTAACACCTATGCACCTACTTAATTTCTCCTTTTGAGTAGAGATTCTCACTATTATGTAATGTTTGATTCCTTCAAGTAGTGAAATGATCGACTTATCTCTATACTCCAAGATTGCGCGATTCAAAGCCTCACACATATTGTTGACTTGTAAATCACATTGTGTATCTACTTTGAAATGAGGCCGATTCCAACATGCAACTGAGAAATCCATCATGTCTTTCCAAGCATTGACATTGAGCTCTTTCATATGATTCATTGCTCTTCCTCATGCAGGAATTGTTGTGGCTCTAGCTGCCCACCATAAAGCCTCCTTCATAAATATCCCAGGATATTTCTTTCTCCAATTGCCATACAAGTGTTTAACACATAGTCTGTGTTCAACATGTTGGCTTGTCTCAAGAATAACCGGTACCAATCCCTAAACATACATCAGCATTTTAACAACATTGTAACAACACATATCAACTAGAAATAACAACACATCATAGCAGCACATAACATCACATAACAACACATCATAACAACACATAACAACACATCAAACAACAATGCATAACAAACAGCAGTAGCACATATCAAGCAGCAGCAGTAGCACAACATAGCAATACATATCAAACAACAGCACCACATATCAACACAACATAGCAGCACATATCAAACAACATTATAAAACCACATAGCAGCATATATCAAACAGCAGTAGCATCACATATCAACACAACATAGTAGCACATATCAAACAACATTGTAAAAGCACATAGCAGCACATATCATACATCAGTAGCATCACATATCAACACAACATAGCAGCACATATCAAACATCATTGTAAAAGCACATAGCATCACAAAACAAATAGAAGTAGCAACACATATCAACACATTATAGCAGCACATAACGAATTGCAAAATAGCATCACATATCATCACAACATAGCAACATATATCAAACAACATTGTAACAGCACATAGCATCACATAACACATATAACAAATAGCAGCACTGTAAAACTAACCTTATGTTGATCTGATATAAATCCATATTTGTTGTCTTGTATAGATTACAAGTCTTCTAGTAACAAATTAAGGAACCATTTCCAAGAGCCTTTCGTTTCAGCTTCCACGATGGCATAAGCGATTGGATAAATCTTGTTATTTCCATCCTTACCAACAACACCTATTAACTGACCTCCAAAGTCCCCTTTAAAAAAACAAGCATCCAGTCCTATTAGGGGCCTACAATTCGTTGCAAATGCTTCCTTATAAGCTTCTAAGCATACATATATTCTTTCAAAGACAGGACCACCATCTGAATCAACACACTTAATTTTAACAGCGGAGTTTGGATTGACTTTAACAACTCCTTACCATAGCTTCTAAGATGTGTGAATTGTTCATGACCAGAACCTTGAATCAATTCCATTTCCTTTTTCTTGGCTCTATAAGCTTGATCCTTTAACAACTTCGCTCCCCACTTCTTAATAGCTTCTACAATCATCCCTTTGGTTTTTATTTCAGGAGTGTGTCTTATGGTGTACACAAATTGGCGACCCAACCAATCCGTTTTTGCTTGTCTATTTTTGGCAGTCCTATGACAACCATGACGATCATTTAAGCTAACAAGTTGCCAATATTGACTGGTAATCCTCATGCTAAACCTAATATGAAATGGACAACCATCTAAATACTTGACAAACATTCTCTTCTTGTCATTTTTCTTGAATACAAGATTCTTCTTGTTCTCCATTGCATACTCCTTTATGGCATCTTTGGTTTATGGTTTATCCTTGAATATCATCCCCACTTCAAGTTTTGTGGGTTCCCTAAAGATTGGAAACTTTGCCATATCACCTTCAGCATCACTATCGGGTGGAGTTTGAAGCACATCTGAATCACTACCATTATCGAAATCACCATCTAACTTTGAAGGTTTTTCTGCTAAAGCATTAGGTAAAACAATCTTCCAATTAATACCAATGTCAGCACCTAAATTCATCACATCAATTTCATCTTCCAAATCTTCATCCTCTTCCTCGTCATCCTCACTGCCCATGCTATAATCTGGATCTGTTTCACTCTCGTCATCTACGTCATCAACATTAACGCTAACCTCTTCATCTACTCCATCAACACTAACCTCTTCATCTACTCCATCGACACTAACCTCTTCATCTGATCCATCAACACTAAACTCTTCATCGTTTGCTCCCTCGACATTAACTTCATCGTTTGCTCTATCGACATTAACTTCATCGTTTTCTCCCTCAATATTAACTTCATCATTTGCTCCCTCGACATCAACATTAACTTCATTGTTTGCTCCCACGACATTAACTTCATCGTTTTCTCCCTCAACATTAACTTCATCATTTACTCCCTCAATATTAACTTCATCATTTGCTCCCTCGACATTAACTTCATCATTTGCTCCCTCGACATTAACTTCACCGTTTGCTCCTTCACCGTTGACTTTTTCACCATTATCCTCCTCAAAAATAACATCCACAATACTTATTTCTTCAATTTTGTGTTCAACATAAAGACCAACTACCTTAAATCCTCTAACATCCTCCATTAACCTTAAGACATCATTATCATTATTCAGAGGCCAAAGTCCACGGAAAAGGAAAATTTAGGATTCCAATACCATAAACACTTTATATTACGATACCCCTCACTTTGGATCAAATCTTCAATTTGCATGTAGGACATCAAGTCCACATCCCAATCCCAATTCATTTCAGTTACAAGCCCACCAACATACAACAGAAATGGATTCTGAATTAAATGTTCCCTATGGTGTACTCTAAATCTGACAGCTTGGGTATCAGAGGGCCTACAAAACACAAACGACAGTTTCTGAATTAAAACATAGATAAAAATGGGAGTTGGTATAAACAAATCATATGTTATGACAGAACAAAAACGCCATTTGCGTGTTTAGGGTTTTTGAATTCAGATGTGAGTTATGAAACATACCTCAACACGTAACTTCAGTTTGCCATTTCAGAGATGACCTAGCTACTACGGCGACAACGGGAAGCGAGCTGCGGTTTGATTTGAAGCGAGCTGCAGTTTAATATAGAATCTTTAATTACGTGCGTGAAAGGGGAAGATTCGTGCGTGAAAGGGGAAAACCAAGAATCTTCATTCCTAAACTGGATTTGAAGAAATGTCGTTTGTCTTCTGCGCTGGGGTTTTACCAAAATTCAATTTGATTTTCTGAAAATGAAATAAAAAAAACCTAAATGACATGGAAATGATATTAAAATGAATAAGACCATTTTAAATGACATGAAAATGCCACATCATCATTCAACACGCCACATCATTAAAAACATGACTTAAAATGGCAAGGGGACTAATATCAATCTCGAAACTTAAAAAAGGGACTAAAATCATGGTTTTTAAAATTGGGGGGGGGGGATCAAAATCTAAAAAAACACAAAATAGGGGGACCAAAGTTGCAAAAAGCCAAACATGTTTTAATATTTCTAAAAATAAAAATACCAAAAAAGTAGTTATAGGTCAGAAGGCGATAAATGTCTGCTCTTCAGGTGGTTGAGATCGGCTCGACCAGAGACAAAGGTTGATTAAGGTCTCTCAGGCGGGTGGTGGGTGATGGAGATCAGATCTGTTGGCGATGGTTGGTCGGCCAGCAATAACGGTCTGCCGACCTATTAGGTGGTAGTCCTCAGACAACAGGTTTGGTTCAAGTAATTTGTAAGTATCGAATTTGGTTGTTTAAGATTGAAAATTTGTTTATTAATGGATTGTTTTTGGGCTTATTAAGATTCTGTTGGGGTTTAGTAGTCATAATGTGTTTGTCTATCATTCTTGTTTCATAATCTTTAGAACTTCAAAGCTGAAGATAGAAAGATGGGTTAGGAATATTATTTAGAAAATTAGAGAGACAATGGTAGAAATTTCATGGATTTTTTAGAATGTTTTAAGCCTTTAGAGGTATCTAAGGGGATTGGAAACACATTTAAATACATTGGGCTTGTGTGATTTATATATAGAGAGTTAGAGAGATTGACAAACACTTGAGTAAAAATAGAATTTGTTCTTGGAAACTAGGGTAACTACTTTTTTGGAAATCTTTTGTTATCTCTTATAACAACTTTTTCAAATGTAGTGAATTTGAGAACTGCTCTTTTAAAATCAAGAAGTTTGAATAACATAAAAGTTTCAGTATCGGGTGAGGATGGTATTAAACAAATTATTTTCCTTCTAGATAAGTCATATGCTCATTAACTAGATGAACTTAAATAACTTAAAAATATCTTTACTAAAATAAAGGGATCCTAAAATCTTAAGGACATGAAAGCCGATGAAATTTGGATGAACACAAAGAATCCTCAAACACTGTAGGACATTACTTCAAATTTGGCCAAAAAATCACACTCTAGAAATAGATATTGATAGATATCATCTTTTTTTAATCCATTTGTACACCTCTTAGAGCATAAAATTATTATTCCATTTTGCTCCAGATTGTCTTTAGTCAGAATCCTATTATTGATCAACTTCCACACAAAGTGAGGCACTTTAAGTGGCATGAATTTGTCTAAAATGAGCTTCTAAATCATTTTTGATCAATCTAATCTTCATGAATATAAACCTTTCATGTAGTATCCAACATAACAATCAGGGGTTCGCTCCATAGCGTCAATAATATTATCATGCAAAATAATGTGATTCAACAAATAAAGATACTTTTATCATACAACCGAAGGAACCTAGAGCAAGTATTTCCTCCAACCAAGGGTCCTTTTCAAAGGAAGTTTCTTCCTCATTACTCGTCGAAAGAGATAAATAAATGCTTAGCTATCATCTAAGGAAGACCCCCTTCCTTGAATCTATATATGTAATTCTATCACATAGATTCCCTACCACATCCACAAGGATGTATACACACATTTTAAACCATAAACCATTCTAGTTGACACGCAATATCCAACATCACTTTCCTGACAAGGCTAAATTAACTTTATGTATCCTCTAAATTCTTAATCCACCTACTTTCCTATTTGAGCACATTTTTTCCCAATTAATTTGATTTATTTTAAACATATTCTCACTCACCCCCTCCTAAGAAGACTAATGAGGTTGTGGTCGGGGAGAAATGCAAGGAAGCAACTAACTGAGAATATGAATGGCACAAGGGGAACGCCAATTTAATGCTTCAGTAACAAGAGGATCCCCTAGGTTAAACAACCCCTCCAAGAGCACAATGAAGAGAAAGATTCTTGAGTTAATGACCATCAGCAAAAAAGAAGGAAGCACCTCGGTCACGAATTCGAAAAGGTCGACCATTGGATTTCGTTATAAAGAGAAGCTCAGAGGAATCCCAAATAAATTTTTTCCCTTGGTGATAACGACAAGAACCGCCAATTGATCTTTCCATGTTTCTAATCGATGGAGGTAGCACCTATGATATCATCTACATGAACCTCTTAGAAAAGATGAGGCTGAAGAAGGAAAAGATGTGTCCATACTAGGGGTCTAATTTATAGGCCTTTAACGACACAGAGATTCACCCTTGAGGCTACATTGAACTTATGGGCACTCTAAAAGGAATTCTCAGCCACGAAAAAAATTTCTTGCACCGACTTGGCCAATTCTTCACAAAGAAAAAGGTTCTCTTTATGCATTGTATCTAGGTCGCTCTCAGATTTCTTATGGTCTTCTTGAGACTCTTTTAAGGACATTTCCATCTCTTCTATCTTTTCTAAGAATGCTCCAAAGACTGGTTCACTTGTTCTAAAGCTTCGCCCCTCTCAGTTGCTTCACATTTTCAACTAGGGCCAAGTTAATAAAAAGGATCCAAAGCTGCTTATATAGCTAAAAACGAATTTGAAGCACCCTAGATCTCTTCCAAATACCAGTTCCACTCAACGGTAAGGCCATCAACCCATTTCTCGAGCTTTTCACTCTCTTGGCGTATACGGTTAGGTAAGACAACCTCTCTTCGACAAGAGACACTAAAATCCAAAAAAATTGATGCCCATAAAGCGTGAAAAGTCGACTCGACCAACTTCTTTTGACGAACTTCTTCTGAGAGTCTCGAGAAGTAATAAAATCTTTATCATACATTGAAGAATAAAATTTTCTATTCGTTTTCGAACCCAGACGTTCCAGCAGTACACGATTCAACTCCACCTGAACAGAAGACCGGCCATATGCGGGTCTAGGCCGAAGACGCATGTGAAGAGGACTATCAGCTCGAACCTTTCAATATCAGGAATAAGGGCATAAGAGGCAGCTGTTTTTGACCGTCCACAAGGCCCAAGAGTACAAATTCCTAATAGCAGCAAAGGCGAACAATGAGGCGCAAAACAAGTGGGCTTCATTTCTACGTCAAGCATGAAAACTCCTCCACGAAGTCTATCCTTGTCGTCCAGATCTATCTGATTGCTGACCGCATTTCATGCCCCATCACGCGTATTCAATTTCTAATAAACTCTCCTATTTAAAGAAGGGACCGTGTCAATTCTCAGGTATTCAAATCCTTCTCTATTCATACTTCGCTTCTTGCTCATTTACTAACTTGAGCATTGAAGTGTTAACTTTACAGGTTAACCTCTTCTCCACTGCATTGGAAGCATCAAACAACCACGACATCATCAACTCAACTTCAATAATTAACATCTAGTTCTATAAAAGAACAAATACCCTTGACAAAAACATATTGAATTTCAAAGATATCATGCCCATAACTCCTTCCACTCTAATATTGTTGGTGACAATACTAATTATTCTGTTTATTCGTTGAGATAACTCCATAAAAGAATTTTGAATCTACACTCCCTCTTTTAGTCAAAACAATTTTGTAGTTGAGTACTAATTAAATCATCTAAAAAAGAGAAAAGTCTACCTAAAATTTAAACTTTTCCGAATAATTTTCTTAATTTTCTAGCTATTAAACAGTTTTATGATACATTTGAATTATCAAACTATAAATTAAAACATCTAACATAAAGAAAGTCTACATATAACACAGTCATGATTTTCACTAAATACAAACTACTAGTACATCTTAGAGGCAAATTAAGTTGGTCAAACCAAGGCATGCAACATTCTAAATTATCTTTTTCTTAAAAAACACGTCAAGTTTTTTGGATGTGGAATATTTATAAAAAAAAAATAGACACCTGAAGGGGTCAAGAGAGAGTAATGAAAGTGGGATTTGTCAATTTTGGTACTTAAACAACCGACAGAAGTCTCCAGCTGCTAGTTTAATTAACGCGCAAATCCCACTGTCCACCAACCATTTTATCCGCACAAGACGGCATGGATCAAACATTATTTTTATACCTTTTCAAACACACGGCCTTTGTTTTTGTTTTTTATTTCTCCTTCCTTTTTTTGGCATTTTCTCCATCACCTTTTCCTTTTTAGAATCATTATTTGGTGTTTCAACTGGTTTGTTTTATTTTCTCATTTATATATTGTAAATATTAGTAAAACTGACCCATTGTTTAATTCATTAGTTAATTATAAATAAACATGATACATTATTTATGAATTATTATTAATATAAAATAGGTAAGAGAATATGATAATAATATTCTTATATAAGAAAGTCAGAGACTATGAACTATGAATAAATAATGTGGTTTTAAAATGTACTATCAAGATTGTATAATATATATATATATAGAAATATTACGCTGATGCGAGATTATTTTATATATAAATATTATTAACACTTTTCCTCAAACTAGATCATATATGTCATATGAGTCAAGTTTGTTACAAATATAATTTACTCGATAACCTATAAGAGACTTTGTAAACATATCGACTAATTGGTCTTTGGATTTTAGGAAATATGTGATGATTTATCTTTATAGTACGACCGTCTATTTCTATGTGCTTGATTCGTTCATGAAAAACCGGATTAGATGCAATGTGGAGTGTTGCTTGATTATCACATATGAGTTTTTGTGTTTTGAAGATCTCATATCTTAAGTTCTAAGAGTACATTTTTCAGCCATGCAAGCTCCTTTGAGGCTGTTGTCATAACACGCTATTTAACTTCAACACTAGATAGTGCAACTGCATTTTGTTTCTTGCTTTTCCATGAGACATGTTGCCTCCGATCAGAACACAATATCTGGATGTGGATCTCCTACCGACGATGGTAGAAATTATCATGATCTAATGCTTCCACTAATCAATCCTCTTCAAAAGTTTTCCCTAAGGGCCTATAGTGACTCAGATTGAGTAGTGATACTGATGATAAAAGCTCAACATCAAGGTCTTATGTTTATTTTGGTCCTAACCTAGTTTCTTAGAGCTCAAAGAAACAATCTCTTGTGGCATGATCAAACAATAAAGAAGAGAGTCAGGCCTTGGCACATACTACCTTTGATTCACTATGGATTGGGCCTTTATTATTTGAACTACACATTAATTATCTTACAACAATATTGTTATATGAAAACCTCAGTGAAATTATGATGTCTCGTAATCTCATACTACATGCTAAGACCAAACACATAAATCTTTACAACCACTTTGTTTTTGAAAGAGTATTAGCCAACGAATTCCTTATTCAACATGGCCCAGGATCAACATAAATAATAGTCGCTCTTAGAAAATATTTCTCATCTAATTTGCTCCAACACTTCAAAACCAGGCTTAAAGTTGTCCCTATTCAACAAATTTTATTTCTGTTGTTCATCCATAGGCCAACGGGAAATATGAATATGCAAACAAGGTGATATTAAAGGATTAAAATGAAGTTAGATGATGACAAAAGACACTGGGAAGGACAAACTCATGAAGTGTTATGGTCATAACACACCACCCTTCATTTAACTACCAAGAATACTCCTTTCACCATGGTATATGGAGCGGAAACCATGTTGCATGTCTAAATAGACACAACCTCTAGAAGATGTTCTCAATTCAACAAGGAAGAAAATTAGGCAGGGCTAAGATATTTTGGTGACCTAATTGACTATACAAGAGTTTTTGCCCACATCTGAGAGTTAAATACCAAGAAAAGGGAAACCAAAAGGTATAACTCCAAAGTAGTAGGAAGGGAAATTCAAGAAGGCGACCTAGTGTTGATGCAAGTCGATGTTCCCGCCCATCATGGGAAACTACAATCCAAATGGGAAGAGTCATATCACATATACCAGAAGTTGTCCCACATAGCCTACTAGCATGAAGAGCTAGATGGAAGTCTCGTCCCCAGAACTTGTAACTCAGTTAACCTAAGATATTATTATAGTTAATTAATTGTTAAAAAGGGCGATTTCCTACCTTTGTATGAATCTTATTGAAAGAAAATTATTTTTTATTTGTAGCAGTTTTATTTGGTTCTACAATCGACTTAAATGGCGGACTTCCACAAGAAGATCCTTACTGCCTCAAAAAGACAATATAAATGTTGAAATTTCACAAAAAGATCTTTGTCTCCCTTAAAGGATATATAAATTCTAGACTTCCACTGGAAGATCATTTCTCCCTTAAAGGCAATAAGAACATTGGATTGCATTGAAAAAGACCATTGCCACCCGCAGGGGCAATATAAATATTGTTTCTACGAGACATCTTCCATATAGACTACTCAACTGAAGTCTCGCATGGGGTACTTAACTAAAGTATCGCTAGAAGGACTCAACTTAAGTATCGCATGAGGGAATTAAATAAAGTCCCACATGAGGGATTCAACTAAAGTACATAATGGAGGGCTCAACTAAAGTCTCACCAGAGGAATTCAAATCAAGTCACGCCCAAAGGGATCAATTAAAGTCCCGCCGAGGGATTCAATTAAAGTCTTGTCAAAGATACTTAAATTAAGTATTTCTTGCTGGACTCAACTAAAGTCTTTCTAGAGGGACTCAACTTTAGTCTTGTCCGAGGGACACAACTAAAGTATTACTTGGGCAATGCAACTAAATTCCATTTAAATTGAATCAACTAAGGTCCCACCAAAAACTCAACTAAAGTCTTTCCCATAGGACTCAACTAAAGTCCAACTATAGGGACTCAACTGAGGTCTCGTAGGAGGGACTCGACTTAAGTCTTACACGACTTACTCCCATTAAGGCTCCAATTGAATGATTCCAGTTAAAGAAAACAAATATAAGTCACTTTGCCCATTCTAAGCCCTCGTGCTTGAGGGACTGTGTATTGATTAGGGTCCATAATTATCGACGTGAGAGCTAAATGATGTAACACCTCAACATCTTCATGATTTCCATTCCCTAGATCAATTGTCATTCCCTAGGCTGGCCTTCTTTGCAACAATGAACCATAGTTATTACTCCATATTTTATTAAACCTTTTAAAAAAAATTGAATCTCACATAAAAGTTTTTACTTATTTTATTTTATGCATGATTTGATTATTTGAAAAATTATTTCTGGAAATATCATTACAGTAAATCACACTGCAACAACTAGAATTCTTTCTTTTCTTCATCAATATAGTGTTGGCCTTATCGATTTTTCCTTAGAAATTTGACTCTTCCCATTGAAGATCAAATCATTAACTTATAGGCTTACAATCAACATTTAATCATATAATCATGCTTCACAAAAATGGTGTATTCATATAGAAATTTATCAAATCCTTCTAGATTGAAACAAGATTCAATTTTCATATACCATACGCTAGGCGGGCTTTAAGCCCATATTTTGTTTTTTCTTCAATTTATAGACCATTTCACCAAATTTGACATCCCTTTGGTTTTTTTTACAAATGCTTCATGAATTTCCCCATGTAAGAGTTCCCTTTTAACATCAAACTGGAATACCTATCATTTGTTGCTTGTATCCAAGGACAATATGGTTGTGATAGTGTCCCATCTTGCTATAGGTGCACAAAATTCTGTATAATCAACTTCATATTATTGATCATACTCCTTAGACACTAGTCTTACTTTTTAATTCTAAAATATTCTATGCTTATTGTACTTTAGCTTAAAAGTATATTTGAGTCCATTTCTTTACTCCATAGGGAAAATTTGTTAGTTTCCAAGTTTGATTACATTCAATAGATTTCCTTTGAAGATCTATAGCCTTCCTTCATACTTCATTCTTTGCAGCCTCTTCATAGGTGATATGATCCTCATGGTGTTGAACACAACCAATTTATGTAGCGAGTTGTCTTTAATTTCTTATCCACCAATGACATAATTAGAGAGATAACTTGACTTTCTCTTGATTCTTGGTGGTAGATCATTTCTTCTACACTATCACTCTGCTCAAGACTATATGGAGTAATTTGATTTATAAATTCATGGTCATAAGGATGAACAAGATGATTACATTCAATAGATTTCATTTGAAGATCTATAGCCTTCCTTCATATTTCCTTCTTTGTAGCCTCTTCATAGGTGACATGATCCTCATAGTGAACACAACCAAGTTATGTAGGGATTTGTACTCAATTTCTTATCCACCAATTACATAATTAGAGAGATAACTTGACTTTCTCTTGATTCTTGGTGGTAGATTATTTTCTTCAACACTATCACTCCGCTCAAGACTTTATGGGGTAATTTGATTTACAAATTTATGGTCATAAGGATGAACAAGATGGTTCACATTATGAGCACGTACGAGTTTTTTCCAATTCAATTATTTTTATTCCTCTAACACAATATTTATACTTGTTCTGGGATGGTCATATCAACCCAGACCGACCACACTAAAGGAATAACAACCCTTCTAAAATCCTCTTAATACACGAGAATTATCCTCATGATGCTACAAAAGATCTCAAGTGTAAGAGCATCTAACGACTCTCCATAATTAACTCTTAACAAATAGATAATTTATGATTCCCTATCTACTATATATAAAGAAGGCACTAATTCAAGTAAAAAATTTCAAACACAATTTCAATTTACTCTTCTTCCTCACATACTGATTTGAGCATTGGAGTGTTAACCTTGCAGGGGCCCCTTTATACCGCACTAGAAGCTCGAATATGCCTTCACTTCTGATCATCACTCCATATTTGGTTCCATAATGAAACAATTACATCGTCTGCGGGAATCGAATTTTGATTCCTGCATTTTTCACAATTTTGCAATCACTTTCTGATTCGTCAATACATAATCTTCTCAAATTATTGAATCAAACACATCCATAATTAAACTTGAGGATCTGGTGCATTAGATATAATCGAGTATCGTTTAAACTTCAATTTCTCAAATTCTCATATCTTTAGTTCCTACAATTTCATGTGATGGATGAATCCAAAGCTACTCGACCCGCTGATGCGCGTGAAGGTGTTGTTGTATCTCAAACAACGGTTAATCAACCACCTATACCTCTACTTCCTCAACAAAACACCGTGAAACTAGAAGTGGTGGTTCCGCTGCATTCATACTTAGTTCAAAATCTTCAAATAGATTGATATGTCCAATTGCCTCCAAATGGACTTCAAATCCCACCTCATGTTGCACAACCGAAAGACTTTCTTGGTTTCTATTTACTATGAGAAAACCATAGGCTAAAAGGTACTAATGATCTATTGAACAACATGTATAATATTGTTCAGAAGTAGAAGTTGTGCGCAGTAGAAGAAAGATTATTGTGCCTCGAAGAGAGCCTTCACCATGCTCATCCACAAGGAAACATTGTCCAGAAGGTCGTATCGAGAAGAAATCATGTTGTTGTTTCGAAGTTTACCAACACAAAAGAAGACGAAGCTCCTAAATCAAGAAATCAATATATGAACAAAATAAATCAAATTCCTTCTCAAAGCCACGAGGGAGACCGAGGTAGTTACACCCCTACCCCGACTTAGGTAGAAAATCAATCAATGAAGATGGAGTCGGAGAATCCATTGTGTATCAAGATTTTGGAAAGCAAGATACCAAAATAAATGGAGAAGCCACCCATGTACTCAATATATTTACAACCCGCTAATGAGCGAATGAACTACTACAATGTCGACAACACATCTAAATGAAAGTTGTTCTCCTTGACCCTGCTCGGGCCAACCATATTATGGTTTAACAACCTTCCCGATGGGTACATTAAATCATGGTATGATTTTTGTGATCAGTTTTTGTGTATTTTAGTGCCTAGAAACGACGGTCAGTGAACGAAGTCACTTTGAGAGGAATTATCCAAGGTAAGAAGGAAAGCATTTGGTTTTACATTTACCTACTTACTCAAGTTGTAGATAAATTCGAAGGAGATAAAAAAGACCTGAAATGTTGACCTTCGAAAAGTTCCTTTTGAAAGATCATCCCTTCAGGTTAAAGATAGGAAGAAAGAAGGTGAAAACCACTCGAGAGATAATGGACATGGTTGAGTCGTACATGATACTGGAAGAAAAGGTGAACACAAAATTCAATAACCCCGTCACCGTTGACACCAACTCCAACCTCCAGACAGGGAAGGAGTCCCACCAAATGAAAGATGACTTTGAGCGAGGTATACAAGAGCGATAAGACAAGTATACTCCTTTGATTTTTTCTTGAGATTAGATCTACCAAGGTTATATTAACAAGTTTCAGGAAGGGCATAATCTGACCCCCCATACCCAGTCAGAGAGATATCTCAGAATGACAAGTTAAAATACTATCGCTTTCATGGAAGTCGTGACTATAAATTGGCGATTACATCCAGCTGAAGGATGCCATTAAAACACTAATCAAGGGTGTCTGACTAACCTAATACATGAAGGGGAGAAAAAGTGACTAGGAAGAGTCAGGGCCAATGGTGTAAGCAAGGAGGCCAACAAAGGCAAGCGCCCATACGTTGTTGCCATCACCAGAGGAGCACCTCAGGAAAACCTCCTATTAAAAGGGACCATGAAGTGGAAGATATATGAGATGTTAGTCGTCCACAAAAAGGATGGAAGTACATCGGTGAGGATTCCTGGTCGGCCTATGTTGGGATTACGGGACTCAGAGAAAATGGGTGGTGTCCTTGATGAAACTTTCCTTTTAGTAATCATAGCCAATAACAAACAGTTCAACGTCTCCTAGATATTTTTTAACAGCGACAGTTCCCACGACATAACGTACTTGTATATGTTTGAAACTATGAACCTCAAAAAGGGAAACTTGTGGTCGTAAGAAGAAAAAGATTTGTATGCATTTAAGGAGACGACCACCCGTCCATGGGGGATACGTGGAGCTGGCGATATCAATAGGCGACGAGAAGAATGTCTAGGATGTCAACTCACAATTCCTTGTCCTTCATTGTAGAAACGTCTATAACTCCATCCTAGGATGACCATTCACTGCCAGGATGGATGTAGTAACCTCTCTGCTACATCTCAAACTTAAATATCATAACCTACAGGGAGAACTGACCATCATCAACATTGATATCAAAGGCGCATAAAGAATCTACCAAGCACTTCAACGAGACTATGTAGAGGGCATGACCATAGAAATCAATGTTGCATCCCTGATTAGCCAGCTCCGAGACATGAATGTCTTCCCACCAAGACGTGGCTGAACCATAAGGAAGCAAGCATGGAATATAATCATTGGTGGGCCGTCTAATTTTGTTTTCTTTTATGTTCTGTACTGAATGATATTCTTCTATAGTCTATCTCTTCATATACGAGGGTTATCTTAAATTATGATTTAAATATGCCAATTTCTAAAATGTTTGTTTGTTTCTGGCTATGAATATTAACAATAAATCCGGGGTGCATCCAACGATATCTACGCCCGACATAAAGAAATCAGGGGTGCTATCAGAGATTCTTTACACATCAGGCTAAAGAAATAAATTCTCCCGCAACGCAAAGCACGCCTAAATTCAAGAGTGCTACTAGAGACGCTTCACACGAATGACTAAAGTAATCAATTACCAACCTAAAGTTAGGGGTGCTGCTAGAGACGTTTTGCACGTTCAACTAAAGCAATCAATTCCCCACCTAAATTCAGAGGTGCTGCTGAAGACCCTTTGCATGTCCGACTAAAGCAATCGATTTTCCACCTAAAGTTGTGGGTGCTTTCAGATATTTTTTGCATGTCTGACTCAACAATTAATCCCCAACAGACAATAACGGTCCAACCCCTTTAGAAGATAGCCACTAGAGGCTGTAGCGAGTTTTCCACATATCTACCTCTGATCGAGTTTTCATTTGGTAGAAGGAAGGAGAATCGACCCTTGGTCGGGAATGGCTTCAGTGACGTGTAATAAACTTTGAGGGAATACCTTGTAAGATCACGATGAATTTAAAGCCTTGTACTCAGGATCATACAAATATACATCTAAAGCCCTCACACTCATGATCACACTAATACACCTTAAATAGGTGAAATTTAATTTCATTCCAAAAATGACAATATATATATACACATATATCCTCCCATTACATCAATATTACATATGAAGTGCATAAAGAAAAAAAAAGTGGCTGACAAAGTTACTTATGTAGAGAAACGATCTTTCCATCTTTGAGCATTTGATCTGCCTGAATTTTCTCCCTCGAGACAACCAAAGGTTGGTGAAATTTCCCCACTTACTGCAAAGCATTCTCAAACAACTACAAACTACCCCAAGAGTAGCGCTCATACTGTCGGCCAACTATTGAGTTAGAGAAGTGTTTTGAAGTTACAAAGACTATAATTCCTCCCTAGCATATGAAAAATTTCCCCGTATAGAAGTTAGAGTATGGTTCTTCTTTGCCACAGTCCTCCTTAGATAGGTCACTTGGTCGGATATCGACTCAGCAAGATTAAGGGGAAACAAGGAATCCTTTACCCCAGTAAGACAAGCAGAAGCTTTCTCTATTTCTTACAGACACTTATCTCATTGATGCTTCAGATAACGTTTGTTCTCCTTTATCTATTGCTTCTTAGCATGATGCTGGTTGGACCAAAGAGCTTCTCAAAGGCGAGATCCTCCAAGGGTCAAAAAAGTATGAGCATGTCAGTTATATCGAGTCAGAGTAGCCAAATCTTCCTCCAGGGAAGACTCAGACAAATTGGCCAGATATTTGCAATCCTCTTACAAAGGAGGGGTTCGTCGATCTCTAGAGGAACAAGAGCTCAACCCCTTCAACAATGGGCAGGTTAGAAGACTTGGCATATTTGGCAGCATCAAAAGCGTATTCAAAGCAACTTCACTCCCTGCTAGCCATATTCCATGTTTCATGAGGCATATATTTACTTCATCCTTCATATGATTTGCACACCATCATTATAAAAAAATGCATCATGAACATGCATGTTAAGGACAAAAATGCAAAGAGTCTCTAGATCTTACAGAAAATGACTTTTCTTTCAACCATGGAATGAGCCTCCATCATAAATTGGACATTAATGAGGTCTTATAAGCATTTCCAATCAACCTCATCCATAGGGGTACCACCCCAAAAGTATTTCGGGTTACTGATAAATCTCATTAACCATTCTTCTGGTACAAATCTTATGTCGTGAGATCATTCTCGTTGTATACGTATATATTGTTGCCCGTGAGAAAGTGGATTTTAATCCAGAACTTGGGAAATAGCTTGGTGCATCTTCCCTCCACTAAATGCCCAACGATGCAAAACATATAATGAGCTTCAGGGCCGATAGGAATTATTAGAAATAACTGATCCTCAAAATTCTGTAACTCAGGAAGACGCCTAAAGCTACTCACATTTGGCTCCAATTAAATAAACCATTTGTTATGCCCCCGAGCCACAAAAATGCGAAAAAATTTAAAAAGATGAAATGAAAGGGTCACAAAAGGCTTTCCTTTCAGATACTCATATAAATAGTGGTAAACCTTCACATATGCCCATCTTGTAGGATGAAGTTGGGAATGAGATATCATCAGATGCTTCAAAACTTCTATCTCTAAGATAGTGAAGGGTAGGCGAGGGCCTTGGACGGAGAAAGTGAACTTGTAAAAGGGAGTGGCACAATCTCCATACTTATTGTATATCCTTTCATCCTCGGTAGGTGTTAAGACTCCCTAGTAAGAAGATATACCAACTTCGATAAAAACGCCATGAAAATTGTCTACTTTAGCGAAAATAGAAACAATAGAAGATTAATCAAAATCCACCAAAAAAATGAAGCATTCTTCTGGGATTTGTGAGCATTCTTCTGTGATTTCTTATCCATTATGCGCTAACTTTTTAGATACAAGTAAGCGAAACCCCAAAGAGGAAGATAACCTCTAAAGTGGGAAAAAATGCAAATAAAATATCACTGACTCTTTAATGACTATATTCTAGCATAAAAAAGGAAATACATCATATCAAACGTGTCAAATAGCTCGCACACAACACTCAAGTGTTTCATTTCTCAATAGTTGTAATGTGACACTTTTGAAAAGACGTTTGAAGTATGGAGCATTAAATGCACGAATGCTCAGAGAACCGAAACATATTCTTTTTATCTTCCGAACATAAAGGAAAGAGACGTCATAGACACAAGTTTAAACACTAAACCAGAATTCTTTCGACCTTACCGAGCATAGGCACGAGCTTAGGGGGCAATTATTTTGGGTCGGTTGTATCGACCCCGACCAACCTCACTGAAGGAACAATAATCCTTTCAGAATCCTCTTAGTACACGAGAACTCTGCTCATGACGCTAACAAAAATCTCAACTGTAAGAGTATCAAATAGCTCTCGCAATTCGCTCCTAACTAAAAGCAAGTTTGTTATTCTCTTTCTACTATATATAGAGAAGACGCCAATTCAGGTAACAAGTTTTAAACAAAATTTCAACTCACTCTTCTTCCTCACTCATATATTTACTTGAGCGTTGGAGTGATAATTTTACAGACCCCATCCACCGCGTCAAAAGCTCAAATCGGCTATCACTTTCTATCATCACTCCATTTATGGTTTCAAAACATGAAAAATACTCATAATTATCTTATTGGTAAACAAATTATACAATTTAAATGCTTTTGACTTATTACTCACCCTAGCAAAACACATCTTATCCTTTTCTCACACTTAAGAGGAAATATATAATTAGATGAACTCACACTTCAGGAAAAATTATCATTATACAAATGTGAGTTAGAAAGTCGTTGAAAAAATGTGCATTAAACAACATATAAGTAAGAGATGTCATATTTTCACCTTAAACCTTAACAAATTAGATTTATAGGTCCTCTCACATATATATTGTTCAAATTACACTTTTCCAAAACAATGTAAAACTCTTAACTCATAATTGTATCATGCCAACCTCTCACTCAAATCTCAAATGCGAGTCTATTCATTTATATATTCCTCATATAATGAAAAGTGTTTTCTCATCCACACACAGTTACTTGTACTTACACTTGTTCGATTGTTAACACATGTTAAAGTAAAAGAGTTCAAATATCATTCTCATTATAGAGCTGGCCTTATCTAGGTCCAATTGATAATATTTAAGACAAACAACAATGTTTAAGGTAGTAATATTTAATGGAATGACTCTCATTTTCAAGTCTCTTAACTTATCAATATCTTAATTCAAGGCAGAGAACAATGTTTTATATTCTCTAACAATAGAATTGAGAGACCAAGTATTAAGACTTAACTATAGCGTTGGAGGCACACTCCATACAAAAACATAGAGAACGACAAGAACTAATGTATAACCTTCAACAAGATAGTTTTAGATTATTCTAACATAAAGCTTAACTAATCTAGTTTTTTCAATAATAAAAAACTAAAGATTTTAATATCTTCATACATGTGTGTTTCTAATAACTCAAGTTGGTTACTCATTCTTCACCCAAACATACATCATACATGCATGCTAAAATCTATAAAAATTGACAAAATTTCTCATAGCCTTAAATCTAATCATCATTAACTTGTCCTTAATTAGTTTACAATAAAAAATTACTACAAAATTCTAAAAAGAATGAATGTGTTTATCATTTAAACCTCAATGTAAAATATAAAAAAATGTAACCCTCATCAAACTAATGAATTAGAACACTCTTTTATGTCACATGAACTCACAAGACCTTTCTCTTGTTCTTGTTCTTCGCTCGAATCGGACGATGTCAGATCCTTCGCCCTTTCTACTTGATTTTCCCAATTGGTACGAAACAAAACAAACAACATTGTCACCATACAAGAACCTTGAGCAGCCAAAAGACCAAACCATAAACCTTTGAAATCAAATCCAGCAACAAAACTCAACCAAACCGCGACAGGCATTCCCACGAGATAAAAACATCCTAAATTAATATTGGCGCCCAACTTCGGCCGAGCAGTCCCTCGCAAAACGCCACAAACGGTTGTTTGTGGACAGTTTCCGAGCTCGCAAAGTCCTATGATAGGTAACACCATTGAAGTTAATGCAATGATTTGTGGATCGTTTGTGAACATGGAAGCCCAAATGTTTCGAACCGAAAATGCAAACAACAGAGCTGAGAAACCCAAAACATAACTAAAACAGAGTCCTACTATGGCTGCAAGTTTTGCTTTCTGTGGATTTTCAGCACCAAGTTCATTACCAACTCTTGTGGAAACGCCGAAACTCAATGAAGAAGGAAAAATGTATATTAATGCAGTTGTTTGAATCAAAACACCCATAGATGCAACAGTTGCATGTGGATTAATCAATAAACCGCAGATTAAAATCATGATCTCGTACCACCACCATTCGAGACAAACTGAAATGCAGCTCGGAATTGCTAAATTCAAAAGCGATTTCCATCCTTTGAAACATGAATATGAAAAGCCATTCCATGTCTTGTTGTGTGTTCCAGAAACCCAAATGTAAATAATCAAGGAAGCAACGAGGTTGAAGTTGGTCCAAACGGAACCTATCGCGATTCCTTTGATTCCTAAGTTGAGGACAGAAACAAGAAAATAGTTTATAGGAAGATGAAGAAGAATGGAGAGAGTAGCACTGTATGTTAAAGGAAGTGTTATAGATTGACTTCGAAGATAGATTCTCAAAGGGTGTAGCAGCGATTGTGCTACGAGATCAGGAAGAGAATAAAGAATGTAGGATTGCGCAACGTTTGCTATATCTTCTTGTTGGCCACATAAAAGCAGAATTCTTTTCATGTTAAGCCACAAGAATGAAATGAAAGTTGATGTTACAAGAAGAAGAATCATTGTTCTTTGCATTGTAAGACCAAGGAGTTTGAATCTTTTAGCACCAAAAGCTTGACCGCATATAGGCTCCATTCCCATGGCAAGACCAGAGAGAATGGAGTAACCGGTTATGTTGGCGAACCCTATAGCAAGTGATCCACCTGCTAAAGCGAGTTCGCCAACACGGCCGAGAAATAACATTGAAATGATGGAACGAGAGTACATTAATAAGCCTGTTAAAACCATAGGTAACGCTATGTTTGCAATGTGTTTGGCTTCATTGATGGCAAGAGAAAAGTGGGTTTTTTTTGTGTGGGTTTCTTGTTGTTTGAATGTTGGGGATTTAGGGATCAATGGTGTAAACATGTCAGGTTTCTTGAGTTTGGTTGTGGATATGTTTGTTTGGTTGTTATTAGTTTCATACAAAGTGGAGACAGAAGAGCTTGATGATGATAACTGGCACATGGTGTGAATAGCATATAAAAACACAACAAAGGACAGAGAAGGAGTTTTGTGTTCTTTTGTTTTAAAACACAAACAAAAATCTTGTGAGCTTTTGTTCTTGCACTTTGTAATAGGAGTAAGAGTTTTGTACTAAAGAGAGGTATTTAAAAGATCTAAAACCCATCACACAAACACGCGCAACAACTGCATAGATTAATCAGACAGACCCAATTAAAAAAAGACCAATACTAATCTGATAAATTTTTTGTTTTGACACTTTATATTTAAAAAAAAATCAAAATTTTATGTTCACAGTTGTAGCGACTAATTTTAATCGGATCGGATCGAATCAGATCGGACCCGATAGTAATATTTGGATGTATATGGATAATGGAGTACAAAGGACGGCCAGTGAAATAGAGAGAGAAAGATAGGGTTGACAGAGTAATAGTATCACCTCATCTCACAACATGTTTTTTTTTTTCAATTTCAAAGCTGTTTTTTATGACCGACCCATATGTTGTTAAATTGGGTCCACTAAAAAAACAAAACAAGATTTTATAAATATATATTATATATGAAAGTGCAATGGAATTGGACATAATATATACTCTATGACTTAGTAATAAGAATTTTATGAACATGATTCAACTATTTGAAGTTAAAAAAGTGTATTGAATAAATAATTAAAAGCTGTAGTTACTATTGTGGAACGTTGAATAATGAATGTAAGTTGTAACCTTAAAATTGCTTTAATTAAATAATTAATTAAAAAAGGTGAAACTGTCTATAGTATAGCATGAAGAACGTGTGGGTTTGGTGTATCCGAATCAAGAGGCAGAAATTGAGTTTACACGACAGTTTTTAGTATTTTTGGCAGCTTGACTTACTGTTGTTAAGTTGAGTTTTGGGTTTTTTATGGTTGAAATTTATGTGGAATCAATGGCTTGTCGGAATTAATTAATTTGATGATGCAATAGAATTTGAATCCTTGTTGTTTTTGATTTGGTAACAAAATGGACATTGTTTTTTAATCTTAGCCGGTTAAGTTTGATTTTAGGAAAAAACTAGGATTTTGTTTCAATGTTAGACAAATAATATTATTATGTTGGACAGTTTAATAAGCATAAGCATTCATGTCCCTTTTCACAAGAACCTGGTTTTAAATTCCTTTGATGATGTTAGTAAAAATTTCTGGTCGATAATACAAAAATAGTTTTATAATTTTTTTTGTTGAAATGTTTTTTCATAGCTAGATAAAGTCACAATAATCTGTATAACATCTAAATAACTAAAAAGTTTCATTCTGTACAAATATAAAAATTATGAAGTTTCAAATTTGAATCTAATTGATAAAATATTTTTTAGAATTATTCTTTATTTTATTGATTTTAACTTTTTAATCTCTTAATTTAAAATTTTGTTTTGGATTAATTCACAATCTTTGAAAATTCTTTTAGTCCTTCATTTTTACACATATAACTTTTTATTTATTTATTATGTGGTACTGTAGAGGGAAAAAAATGGCTGCACAATATTAATTAATTGAATAATATTTTTAAAACTAAATTAATTATAATTCATATTTTAAATTAGTTTTAATTTTTCAAACCTAAAATGATTTTTAGTTCGCCTCTTCTTTCTCCTTTCTATGAATCCTAATTTTTATGAAAGCTCATCCCTACCATAATCAATATTAATCTTTGGAGTATTCGAAACTCATCCCTCAATCGTCTATTCTTTTGTTTGTTTTCTTGGTTCTCATGACCTTTGAAGTAATATAAGCTTACACAAAGCTTAGTTTGTCAATTATTTAAAAATGAAGAAATTGTCTTCCTTTTGGGATAGTAATGAAGAAGTGAGTATTGTGTCATATATGTATTCTTGTTTCTCTTCTTGTTTGTTTATTATGTGACCCCACTTCTTGTTTGTATATTATCTGGTCCTACTTGTTTCATGGTGTATGTAGTTGTTTATGTTTTCTTGTGCTCCCACTTGTTTTCTTGTCTAATAGTTGCATTGTGATCCGAACGTTATTAAGTAAGTCATTTTGTTTTAATTGTTTACTAGGACAGTTCAAAGTCAAAAGATTAAGAACTATAGTAATAAAATTTAATCCTGAAGTAATCGAAGCTCGTCCCTCAATTGTCCATTGTTTTGTTTGTTTTCTTGGTTCTCACGACCTTTGAAGTAATCGAAGCTTACACAAAGCTTAGTTTGCCAATTCTTCAAAAATGAAGAAACCGCCTTCACTGTGTGATAGTAGTGAAAAAGTGAGTATTGTGTCAGGTATGTATTCTTGTGTGTTTATTATGTGGTCCCTCTTCTTGTTTGTTTATTGTCAGGTCATTCATGTTTCATGGTGCATGTAGTTGTTTATGTTTTCTTGTGGTCCCACTTGTTTTCTTGTCAAATAGTTGCGTTGAGTCCGAATACTATTAACTAAGTCATTTTATTTTTTAATTGTCTCTCAAGCCAGTACAAAGTCAAAATATTAGGTTAAAGATACATCATATGGGGAAATAGTTGAGACACATGTTAAATGGTATGTTAATGAGGAGGTGTCTGAAATGAATTGAAAGTGAAATGTTGATTATGTCATGTATACAATGTGTTAAATCCAATGGTAATCATGTGTTTGAGAGTATCTAGATCTGTTTAAAGGCTTGTGAGGCTACATTTTCACAGACATGTAGGCCTCTCATTGGTTTATATGCTTGTTTTTTGAAAGGAGACTATGATGGAAAAGTAATGTTTGTAGAGGTAGGGATTGAAATAATCAAATATTTCCAGTAGCATATGTTATTGTAAAAGTTGAGACCAATGACTCGTGGGAATGGTTCTTATACCTTTTCCATGAAGATTTACAAGAATTCAATATGAGATCATATACATTTATCTCGGACAAACCGAATGTATTATTTTAACTGCATTTTTTATTACTGCTGAATTATTTTAAGCGTCTCACTTTATTATTGTGTCTAAGTATACTTACACATGTGGTAGGGGCTGGTTCATGCAGTTTAAGGGATTATTGTTAATTATGTGGAACAAAGATTGTTTGTAACACATCTCTATGGTAATTGGAAGAAGAAGTGCCTTGGATTTGAATTAAAAGAGGTATTATAGATAGTGTGAGACATTGGATCGAACTCTAGTGTGGTCGAAGTCTGTTCGCAAGTAATGCGTGTTGTAGTCGAAGTTTGTTCTAACATGCATGAGTAAATATTGCTAAGGTTGTTAGCATGAGTAAATATTGCTAAGGTTGTTAGCATGAGTAAATATTGCTAGGGTTGTTAGAATGTGCTATTTTATTATAAATAGGATGCTAGTTTCTCAATCTTGGCATAAGGAAAAATAGGAAGATAAAATCCTAATTTCAAGGGAGAGAGGTTATTTTGTTATTCTTGTATACTTGTAATATTGTTCTAAGAGAAAGGAAAGAATAGCAGTTTAATAACCAATCCTTGTTGTTCCTTGTTATTTTACCTTGTCTTCTTTATTAACCCTAACCCTTGTGTGTTTCTTGATAAGAAACCGTTTATACTTTGTTATAAGGTATCCGATTTACAACAAATTGGTGCGGTGAGCGTGGAGAAGATGCCTTCAACAAAGTATGAGATTGAAAAGTTCACCGGAGTGAACGACTTTGGTCTGTGGCGCTTGAAGATGAAAGCCCTATTGGTTCAGCAGGGTTGTTTGGAAGCGTTGAAGGGTGAGGCAGCCATGGACACTGCGTTAACGGCAAAAGAAAAGACGGGCATGATCGAAAAAGCCCACAGCGCAATATTATTGAGCCTTGGTGATAAGGTTCTTCGACAGGTATCAAAGGAGACTACAGCATCGGGATTATGGGTGAAACTTGAAAGTTTGTACATGACCAAATCTCTGGTGAATCGACTATACCTGAAGCAAGCTTTATATTCATTCAAGATGAGTGAAGACAAAGTGTTGGCTGAGCAGTTGGATATGTTCAACAAGCTGATTCTTGATCTTGAAAATATTGATGTGAAGATCGATGATGAAGATCAAGCACTATTGCTGCTGTGTGCTTTGCCCAGAACACATGCTCACTTCAAAGAAACTCTCTTGTATGGAAGGGAGTCCCTGACCTTTGAAGAAGTTCAATCAGCCTTGTATTCTAAGGACTTGAACGAACGAAAGGAGCATAAACCTTCGACGGTGGGCGAAGGTTTGGCCGTTAAGGGAAAATTCTTGCGAAAGGATGGTAAGTTCGACAAGAAAAAAGGTAAAAGTCAACAGAAGTCTTATAGTGGCGAAACATCTAGTATTCGATGTTACCACTGTAAGAAGGAGGGTCACATAAGAAAGCTGTGCCCTGAACGCCTGAAAGATCATGGAGGTAATGGCAATGCAGCCATTGTTCAAGATGACTTCGACTCATCTGATGTTCTTGTGGTTTCAAGTGGCGACTCGAGGAAAGAGTGGATTATGGATTCAGGTTGCACTTGGCACATGACTCCAAACAGAGAATCGTTCGAGGAGCTATGTGATCAAGATGGTGGATCTGTGCTGTTAGGAAACAACAAATCTTGCAAAATTGCAGGTATTGGATCTGTGAGATTCAAGCTCCATGATGAGTCAATAAGGTTATTGACTGAAGTCAAGTACGTACCTGACTTGAAGATAAATTTGATTTCTCTTGGTGAATTCGACAGAAAAGGATATGTTTTTCAAGGAGAGAAAAGTATCCTAAGAGTCATGAAGGGGTCGAAGGAAGTCTTGAGAGGCGTGAAGAAACAAGGCTTGTATACCCTTGAGGCTGAGGTTGTAAGTGGTTCGACAAATGTTGTATCCACGAAATCTATGTCGAAGACAGAATTATGGCACATGAGATTGAGCCATGTCAGCGAAAGAGGCCTGGTCGAATTGGGGAAGCAGAACCTGCTAGGAGGTGACAAAGTCGAAAAGTTGGAATTTTGTGAATCTTGTGTATTTGGTAAATCCTGTAGGGCGAAGTTTAACAAAGGCAAGCAAAGAACACATGGATCCCTGGATTACATTCATGCTGATCTTTGGGGGCCTGCAAGGAATGCTTCACACTCAGGTGCAAGGTATTTTCTATCCATCGTTGATGACTATTCCAGAAAACTATGGGTATTCATTCAGAAGACGAAGGATGAAACTTTTGAGAATTTCAAAAGTTGGAAGATTCTAGTCGAAACTCAGACTGGCAGAAAGGTTAAGAGGTTGAGAACCGACAATGGCCTTGAATTTTGCAACGAAGCTTTCGACAGTTACTGTGTTGGGTCTGGGATTGCAAGGCATAAGACTGTAGCAGATACTCCTCAACAAAATGGCTTAGCTGAGAGATTCAATCGAACAATCCTTGAAAGGGTTAGATGCATGTTGGTTAGTGCTGGATTGAAGAAGGTGTTTTGGGCGGAAGCTGTTTCGACAGCAGCTTACCTGATAAATAGATGTCCCTCGACTGCCTTGGGAATGAAGACACCTGAAGAAGTTTGGTCGGGACATCCACCTAGTCTCGACAGACTGAGAGTATTTGGTTGTGTGGCTTATGCTCATATTAGGCAAGACAAGGTCGAACCTAGAGCTCTGAAATGCATGTTCATGGGATACCCTGAAGGAGTCAAAGCTTATAGGCTATGGTGCCTAGAGCCAGGTCACAGGAGGTGTATCACCAGTCGAGATGTAGTTTTCAACGAAGCAGAGATGGCTTTCAAGAAAACTGATGATGCTGACGAAGAGCTGGAACAGGGAGAGATTCCTGTTGAGGTGGAGCATGTTGATGCTGAATTGCTTACCCCAGATGAAGTCGAAGAAGACACAGAAGATGTTGTCGAAGATGAGGAGACTGATAATGACTACCTGCTAGCAAGAGACAGGTCGAGGAGAGTCATCAAGCCACCTCAGAGACTTGGGTATGCAGATCTTATAGCTTATGCCTTAATCTCTGCAAGTGAGGTTCTAGACGAAGAACCTAGAGACTATAAGGAAGTTATGAGGAATCAAAAGAAGACAAATTGGTCTTTGATGTATGCTATGGTCTGTACTAGACCCGACATAGCATATGCAGTAAGTCTTGTAAGCAGGTACATGGTGAATCCTGGAAAGGCTCACTGGCAAGCATTGAAGTGGATTTTAAGATACATAAATGGGTCTCTAAATAGAGTCCTAATTTATGGTGGAGCCTTGGGTGAAGATAGTAAAGCAGTAATCGAAGGATATGTCGACTCTGATTATGCAGGTTGTATAGATTCTAGAAAATCTATCTCCGGATATGTGTTCACTATGTTTGGGACAGCAATCAGTTGGAAAGCAACACTTCAGAAGGTCGTTGCCTTATCAACCACTGAAGCGGAGTATATTGCTCTAACTGAAGCTGTGAAGGAAGCATTGTGGCTTGAAGGTTTTGTAAAGGAGCTAAAACTTCAAGGTCGAGTTATCACTGTTAAATGTGATAGTCAAAGTGCAATACACCTGTCGAAGAATTCAGCCTATCATGAGCGAACCAAGCACATTGATGTGAGGCTGCATTTCATCAGAGGGGTAATCGAGCGTGGAGAAGTCCAAGTGCTGAAAGTTTCGACAGATCATAATGCTGCTGATATGATCACCAAAACATTGCCCAGTTGCAAGTTTTTCCACTGTATGCAGTTAATAAATCTGCATGAAGAAAGCTAGTTTCTTGATGTTATAGAGTTAGATCCAAGGTGGAGATTTGTGAGACATTGGATCGAACTCTAGTGTGGTCGAAGTCTGTTCGCAAGTAATGCGTGTTGTAGTCGAAGTTTGTTCTAACATGCATGAGTAAATATTGCTAAGGTTGTTAGCATGAGTAAATATTGCTAAGGTTGTTAGCATGAGTAAATATTGCTAAGGTTGTTAGCATGAGTAAATATTGCTAGGGTTGTTAGCATGTGCTATTTTATTATAAATAGGATGTTAGTTTCTCAATCTTGGCATAAGGAAAAATAGGAAGATAAAATCCTAATTTCAAGGGAGAGAGGTTATTTTGTTATTCTTGTATACTTGTAATCTTGTTCTAAGAGAAAGGAAAGAATAGCAGTTTAATAACCAATCCTTGTTGTTCCTTGTTATTTTACCTTGTCTTCTTTATTAACCATAACCCTTGTGTGTTTCTTGATAAGAAACCGTTTATACTTTGTTATAAGGTATCCGATTTACAACAGATAGCTCCTAGGGAAACTACAATACCAACATGTGATGTGGAAATGTTAAGAATGAAAGCTTTGAATGAAGGTTCATAGAAGGTAATGTTGAAATTCCCTACACAATATTTAAGAATGTCACACTTTAAGACATATACAAAATGTGACTTGCAGGTAAACAACATGTGCGAGGCCAAAAGGTGGTAACAAGCCTAAAGAAGGCAAAAAAAAATTCAAAGGATGGAAAAAGTAAAGAAAAATCAAGGGAAACCCGACAAAATTTGGCAATGATCATAAGCTCCACAATTTTCTAAACCTACTCAAGATTATAATATTTCGATGTTATAAGTAAGTGATGAATAATTTAATGTTTTGGATCAATTACATAATAGTTTTTTCTTATGTATCAAGAATTAGTTTAACTTATGAGTCAATTATAAAGTACTTTGGTGTAGTGAACAAATATTAGTTTGATGAAATAAATATTCTACTATTATATGTTCAATTATGGTCATATGTTATATATATTAAACTACTATAGTTTCATATGTTATATATATATATTAAACTACTATAGTTTCATAGGTTTAAAATAGATTACGATAAAATTTGACAGATGTTGTTTTGTCCATATTTTAACATATTATGTCAATAGTTTAAATGGTAATACGGTAGATATTGTTGTGACAAAAACATGCTATTGTTGTGAAAGAAACATAAATTTCCTCATTCATAATCCAAACTAGTTATATAGTCAACACATAATCAATACATAGGTACTACATAATCCACTAGTCCAACTCTTAAATGTAATGAACAACAAATTTCTTGATTAGTACCTATTTCATTAGTGTTGAATCAACTAAGGCAAACAACATAATGAAAGTCATGAACTTCAACTAATTTTTCATAAACTTCATATTCGTCTTAATCTCGCCATCTTTGACTTTGGCATAAATAACTTTTTGTTTCTCTTCATTTAACTTCTGGTATAATAATGTGATTTAATCATTTGCTCTAGGGCTAATTTTTTCATCCAACTAAACAAAATGGCTACATATTTCATGGCCTTGCATCTAGAAAAATAAATCGAGATGAAAGAGGATTAATGAATTGGAAAAAATTTGGGCTATCATTAAATCAAAATTTGCAGCAATGTAAAACATCACTAACTTACCTTATACATCCAAAACCCATAAAAACAATGACATGGGTTCGAATTAGTTCATTCCTTCATCAAGGGAGTATCAGTATCACATTTTCATTCGTACCTAAGAGGATGAGATTTATTTTCCGTGGTTGAAAATATGTAATATGACATAGAGAAAACTAAGATTGATTAAAGACGAGACAAACAGAGATGAAGACGATGATTGAAGCTAAGATGAATGAAAAAGTAGACGATGATTGAAGTTGAAACAAACGAAGAAGAAGATAATGAAGGTCGCCTAAAGTTCATGTGCAATTAGAGAAAGACGATGGACGGGAACAAAGAAGAAACATGTTATAGTTTTAAATAATAAATTAAATAATTAAAAGTAATACCACTTTAGTAAAAAAAATTCAATTAATCATTTCAATTATATGACATGGCCATTTTTTCTTACTAGGCGCTACACTGGAAGCACCACCTATTGAATGAAAAATCTACATCTGCAAAAAGGGAGGGGGACCAAAAATATTCTAAGGATTATGAAATATAAGGATCAAAAGGATGAGTTTTAAGCTAAGGGGACAAAAGTATTAAATCCATAAAAATAAGTCGACAAAAAATGCATTTAAATTTAATTTGTAATACTCTAAAATTTCAAAGTAAAACTGGTCTAATTTTTTTAAATTATTGTTGGTGGCCGACGCTACTAGATTGAGGGCAACTAGGTTAGTCATATGTATTAAGGCACTAACGAGCATGGTACTCTTTGGGTTATAGAGAGTGTGTATGACTTAAAGTCTGAAACCCCCACCCGCCTTTATGGGAAGAGGTATTTATAGAGGTTTCTTTGAGCCTAGGAGTTTTACCCCCTTTCGTGGCCTTAACTATTCCTTTCTTACTATGGGAAGTTATTGATCACATATCTTCTAGGAGTTAGTGGGGACTCTCTCTTCCTTGACATCTACGTTGTGGATTCCTATGGGCGGGTCCCCTAGATTTCTCCTAGGAGACAATGTTGTTAGGTGAGTGCACCCTATTTTAGGACCCCCTACAAGTATAACACTACTAAACTCATATAAATGATACTCATAAAAATGAATCTCAAACTACAAAGGGAAAAAATAAAATAAAATAAAGAGGTGTTACAATGATGGCTAGATTAAAAAAATTCCACAACTCGGGTAACAAATTGTGGATCGAGTTTAATTCCATAACTTGGACATGTTATGGTGAAAATTATTCGCTTTTTAGGAGTTATGTTACATTTCTTGGACGTAGAAAAGTGAACATTTTGATTGATGATTGGACCCAAGTATCAGAAAATGTGAAAAAAGGACATGGACAGACATTAAGGTATTAATTTGAATTTACATAATTTAATAATATTTTTAACAATTACTAATACATACTTATTAATGTATATGTAATCGGCTTTTGAGTTTATTGATAATGATAATTTGAAGAAAAATTGGATCACTTATACTGGTAAGTGTTGAAGAAGCTTTAAGTCACATCTCATGCGTAACTACATTATGAATTCTAAGGTTGATCTTGAGCATCCAATTTTGAAATATAATTTTATTGGCAAGTAGGTATGGGTAAAGTTTGTGAAATCTCATAGTTCTGTTGATTTCGCTATTAGTATATTAATCTTATTTTTTGATAATTTTATGTTTATGCTTTATAGATGAAATCATACAAATTAATATTTTCACTATGTTTATAACAGGTTAAAAGTGAATCAAGAAATCAAAATAAAGACTAATTGGAGAGTTCACTTCACATGCCCCACGAGAAGTCGCTAAGAAAATTGTAAGTAAGATTTGTTGTGTATATGATTTGTTATTTGTAATTTAAATATTGCTTTGGCAACAAAACAATTTATCTTATTCATGTTGTGTAGGATTCATTGATTAAAATGATCAGTCAAGGTACATTTGTTTCACAACCACAACATGATATATTAGTTGAAGCAATCAGTACAAAGGAGCATAGTGGTCACGTACATGTTGTTGGAGAAGGCATCAATATGAGATTGTGGTTCGGTACATCGAGAAAAATAACACACATGCAAAAGAAACAGATGTACAATATTGTTGAGAAGAAGTTAGCAAGTGAACGTGAATCGCAAAAGAAATATTTGGAAAATTTAGATGCATTTTACGGTAAGAAGTTGGAATATGCATTAGCACATGAGCGGGAAATTCACAAGAAATAGATGGTGTAACTCGTTGAGGTATGTGAAAATAGTGTTTTATCTGGATAAATAGGATTTTAGAGTTTGAACTAAAATGTAGGATATGTTGTGTTAAATCTGTTTTGTGTGACTGTTATTTTTTGTGATGTAGAGATTGAGTGGCTTCGTCCAACGGTGTACAAATGAAGATGATGACCAATTTCATGTAAGAGTTATTTTAAGTGGTGCAAGCATAAGAGGAAGTTGTTCACTCGTTCATACTGATACCCATAATGAGACATTAGTTCCTTCTAAACATTAAATTAACCAATTGATATGTCATGTTATAGATAAGAAAGATCTAATTCATCTTCAATTAGATCATGATCGAGAGTTAGAGGTTTTCTATGTTGTTCTTAAATATATAAGGGATTTTATGTTTGTAAATGAGGGTTGGACGTAGGGATACTACATTTTTGGTGCATGTAAGTATATAATTAAATATCTCATCATAGTACATTTGTCGTGTTTTTATAGAACTAATTCATCACTTATTTTTTGCAGTCTGTTTAGCCATTTAGGTACCTTCAGTCACACCCTAAATTTTATCCACCATTTCATCCGTTCTTTCTATTTTAGGTCACATGTTTGTGTCACTTGTGTTATATGAGACATTGGGCCTATGACTATGTTATTTGCACTTTATCTGAGTCTTTGGTCCTTGACTGAGTCTTTGTGATTCATCTGAGTCATTTTGGTGCATCTAGGTCTTTAGGTTATTGATTGAGTCATAGTCAATTCATCAGAGACACGTGTTGTTGTTTGAGTATGCTTGCGTTTTGTCTGAGTCAAAGGTAAACTTAGTTGAGTAAATGTCAAAGGGGACCATTTTGACTTGTATCCATTTCTTTTATCTTTATTTTATTTACTAAAATCATTTTTATTTATTTATACATTTATTCATAGTTTTCATTTATTATTATTGTTATGTTATTTTATTTTTATTATTTTCTTATTATTATTACTTTGGTTTTTTTGTTTTTTATTTTATCATTATTATTATTTTGTGTTGGAAATTCACCTCACACCCTATGAAGAATTCCCTTCAATCTTGATTTCAAGATTGATGAACAAACCCACAATATGATAATGATGGTAATAACAAGTAATTATCAAGAACAACAAAAGAGAAGAAGAATAACAAACAAGAAAGAGAAGAATGAGAGAAGAAGTATTTGGAGAGAATGTGTTACCCACAACTGTGGGATTTCTTATTGAACTTTCACTTGCTAACTGCAACTGTGAAATATGTTCTGTTGTGATGTAGAATACAAAGCAAGGCGCCCTATTTATAGTTTTAGGCTTACACTAGCCCAAAACATAAAAGGCCCAAAATATTCTAAATCAAATCTAATCATATGATATCAAATCTAATCATATGATATCAAATCTAATCATATGATATCTAATCATATCATATCAAATTAATCATATGATATCAAATCTAATCATATGATATCAAATCTAATCATATCAAATCATAATGAATTATATTTAACACACCACCTAATCCGTTGTGTCTAAACTGTCTACATTCATCATGGCCCTTAGTCTTCTGAAGGCTTCGACCTGCACTCCCTTCGTCATGATATCTGCAATCTGATTCTCAGTTCTGCAGTGTTCCAACTTCATCCTCCCTTCTGCTACCCGCTCTCGGAGATAATGGAACCTCATTTCGATGTGCTTGCTTCGACCATGAGCTATTGGATTCTTTGCCAAGTTGATAGCTGACATGTTGTCTATCTTCATGGTAATTGCTCCATGGTTCTTCCCTGTGATTTCTTCGACCAAGTTCACCATCCAAGTTGCTTGACATGCACAAAGGGAAGCAACTATATATTCTGCTTCGCATGATGATAATGCCACCACTGGTTCCTTTCTCGAATTCCAAGCAACTGGTGCACCACCTAACATAAACACATATCCAGCTGTGGATTTTCGATCCTCAGCATCACTACACCAACTGGAGTCTGTGTATCCCACTAACTTGCATTCTTTTCCTTCATCAGCTTCTGGAAACAAAATGCCATAGTCGAGAGTTCCTTTCAGATACCTCAGTATCCTCTTCGCCGTTGCTAGGTGTGATACCTTTGGTTTCTGCATGAATCTACTTATCATACCAACACTGTATGCTAAGTCAGGCCTTGTGTGGCAAAGGTATCTAAGTGACCCAATAAGTCTTCTGTATTGGGTTGGGTCGACATTATCTTTATCTGAATCCTTCGACAGTTGCAATCTGGGCTCAGCTAGAGTCGAAGTTTGGTTGCAATATTGCATCTCAAATCTCTTGAGTATCTCGCCTGCATATCTTCTTTGGTGCATCATCAAACCTCTACTTGTCTTGTAGAATTCGATGCCAAGGAAATATGAGAGATTTCCCAAGTCTGACATTTCAAACTCCTTACTTAGGTCATGTTTGAAATCTTCGATCTCCTTCTTGGAACTCCCTGTTATCAACAAATCATCAACATAGAGACATAGTATAAGCAATTCACCATTGCTTCTTCTTACATATACTCCATACTCAGTTGTACACTTCACAAATTCCTTCTCCCTTAAGAAGCTGTCAATTTTCTTATTCCAAGCTCTTGGAGCTTGCTTAAGTCCATACAGGGCTTTATGAAGCCTGTACATCTTTCTTTCTTCGCCTTGTTTCACAAACCCAGCTGGTTGTGAAACATAAACTTCTTCTTCTAAGGGGCCATTAAGGAATGCACACTTCACGTCCATCTGACATGTGTGCCAATTGTTCATATTTGCTAGACCAACAACCAACCTGATTGTTTCGATTCTAGCAACAGGTGCGAATACTTCATCGAAGTCGATTCCTTCCTTCTGAAGAAATCCTTTCGCCACAAGCCTCGCTTTGTGTCGAGTTACTTCTCCTTTAGGATTTACCTTCACCTTGTAAACCCACCTCACATCAATTGCCTTCTTGCCTTGCGGCAATTCGACAAGTGACCAGGTATCATTGACTTTGATGGACTCTAACTCTTCAATCATTGCTTTCACCCACTTCGAATCTTTCAATGCCTCAGCTGCATTGACTGGTTTGACATCTGCGTAGAAAGCATAACGTACCAGCTCACCCTCTTCATCAACTACATCATCTGATGTGATTACACATTCTTGCAGCCTTGCAGGCATGTGTCTAGTTCGTCGAGGTCTGCTTGAACCTGCTTCATCTGCAACTGGTTCCTGTCGAACTTCTATTTCGACTTCAGTGGCTGCAGTTGCTAAACACTTGTGCTCCATCACATTGAGTCCAATCTTGAAGGTCCTATTCTGAGACATTGGAGCCTTCAAGATTAGTCTACCACCTGCGTCGAGGACTCTCATCATCTTGTCTTCGACAACTACCTTGTAGTTCTTTTCGACAAGCTGCCCTATACTGAGCAAATTACTCTTCATGCCTGGTATGTACAACACATTGGAAATTGTTGACCTTTTGCCATCTTTCCTCATAATCAGAACATCACCAACACCTTCAGCTGCTAGAGTGTTGTCATTTGCAAACTTCACTGTATTCTTTGACGAGGGCTTCATGTTGACAAACCAATCTTTCCTTCCAGTCATGTGTGATGAGCATCCTGAGTCCAAGTACCACTGATCTTGGAATCTTTCTTCATCGTTTTTTGTGACCATTAGCAACGTTTCTTCTTCTTCATGTTTCGCCAGCTTTGCATCAGTCTCTTGATTTCTCTTCTTTTCTGGACAATCACTAACATAATGACCATACTTCTGGCAATTGAAACATTGAATGTGGCTTTTGTCTGTCTTTCGATCACCACCTCTTCCTTTACCTGCAGCACCACCTCTTTGGTTGCCTTGGTTCCAAGGTTTCTTTTGATTCGACTGGTTTCCTCCTTTGTTGCCATTCCAGCTACCTTTGCCTTTTCTCTCCTTTTCCGTTTGTGCCTGCAAAGCCATATCTTTCGACTTTCCTGCAGCTCTCTCAATCATCCTCTGTTCATGAGACTCAAGAGTCCATTGAAGCTCTTCCTTCGTCAACACTGACAGATCTTTCGACTCTTCTATGGCAACTACCACGTGGTCGAATTTTGGAGCCAACGATCTCAAAATCTTTGAGACAACTGCTTTCGTCGTCAGCGTTTCTCCACATACGTTGATTTGATTCACCAACCTTGTAACTCTGGTGAAGAAATCTGTAATGCTTTCATTGTCTTCCATCTGAAGCAACTCATAGGTTCTCTTGTGAGTTTGTAACCTCACCTCTTTCACCTTCTCTGCGCCTCCAAACGACTTTTCAAGAATCTCCCATGCTTCTTTTGCTGAATCAACATCACTAACCTTTTCAAAGTTATCAGGATCGACACACTGATGAATTATAAAGAGCGATTTATAATCCTTCTTCTTCAATTCTTTGTGCGCAGCCTTTTCCGCCTCCGTCACGTTCTCCCCAAGCGATGTTACTCCATCCTTCACAAGATCCCAAAGATCTTGATAACAGAAAATCACCTTAATCTGCTTGCACCAATTCTCATAATTGTCTTTCTTGAGAATTGGCAGGGTCGCCGGAAAGTTTTCGTTCGGATAATTCATCGCCATCACTATCTTCCTTCCTTGAATCTCTCAACCGGAGCTCTAGATACCAGATGTTGGAAATTCACCTCACACCCTATGAAGAATTCCCTTCAATCTTGATCTCAAGATTGATGAACAAACCCACAATATGATAATGATGGTAATAACAAGTAATTATCAAGAACAACAAAAGAGAAGAAGAATAACAAACAAGAAAGAGAAGAATGAGAGAAGAAGTATTTGGAGAGAATGTGTTACCCACAACTGTGGGATTTCTTATTGAACTTTCACTTGCTAACTGCAACTGTGAAATCTGTTCTGTTGTGATGTAGAATACAAAACAAGGCGCCCTATTTATAGTTTTAGGTTTACACTAGCCCAAAACATAAAAGGCCCAAAATATTCTAAATCAAATCTAATCATATGATATCAAATCTAATCATATGATATCAAATCTAATCATATGATATCTAATCATATCATATCAAATTAATCATATGATATCAAATCTAATCATATCAAATCACAATGAATTATATTTAACATTTTGTTGTATTTTGAGTCCAAAAAACCACAAACATAAAAAACGTTGTCATACCCTAAATTTTATCCTGAATTTTTTCACTTGCATCAGCATAACGTAATCATTTTATTTGATCATACATTCCTTCAGTCAAAAGCATTCATTAGGATTTAGATGAAAAGTAAGGAGTTTTTGAATTTTATCGGGTCTTGATGACATTCATTCAATGGTGATTAAGAAATCAAAAGACTTGGTTTCTTAGTCTCAGTGCACCATCCATTCTATTGCATTAAGTTTTAGAGGATCAGAGGGACGAAAATCTAGAGTATTGTTGTCATATGAATCTTTGTAAGGTCTTGATTATCATTATAATTGAGAATTAGAAGCAAAAGGTCCAATAGTTGATTAGTTTGCATCTGACTATATGTTCATAATTCTTCAATCAATAAATCAATACATTCACAAGACATATGCATTATCTACTCATCACAACATGTCTTTCATTCTACATAATGCTTAAAAGATCAACCATAATATATTTTTGGATCTGCATACAGAGTGGTTGGATCATTTTCAAATGTATATAGAATTAAAGAGCGAAAAATTTCAAAGTTGAGCTTGCAGATGTCAGTGTTCTTAATCTATGGTTCATGTAGTTTAACTTGGTGTGCTCATTTTTTTACTACTTTTTCAATCATTTTTCACTTTAAAATTTGATCAAAACCTGTCTGTTTTATAGAGATTTATTTTGTGCTGATCATTTTAGTGCATTCATTTTGATTTTTCGAGCATTTTTACGTCTTATTTTTATTCTTTTTTAATCTATTTATTATTGTTTTTTAGTCAAAATAATCATTGGAATTACCTAGAATTAACTGTGTTTTTGGTTCGATTTTAAGTTATGTTGTTTGTTTTTTACTTTAATTAGTAAAGGCTTATTTTCATAATTTTTTTAAAGAAGTTGAATTGAAAATAAAATAAAAAGAGAGAGCCATAGAGATGGGGATACCTCATTCTCATTTTTTCATGGACCACTTATTCTCTCGTTTTCAAATCTCTCTCTCTCTCTCTCTCTCTCTCTCTCTCTCTCTCTCTCTCTCTCTCTCTCTCTCTCTCTCTCTCACGTGGGAAAAGAGAGATGGATTAGGAACAAAAATCATGATTTCCCACATCAATATCTCCACCCTCTCTTTGTTCATTTTCACCACTACCCACTTGATATTTCCTCTCTCTCGCTCTCTTCCAAAATTCAAGTAGAAAAAGAAACTAAAGTAGCTTTTTTTTTTGCAAATGTTTTTCGGATAGTACAAACAAACACTCCATAAAATTTTCCATACACACCTTCTTTTTTAAAAGCCAACCCACACTATTTTTCTTCACTTTCCTCCATCTCTACTTATTCATCTCCCTTCTTCAACCTCTCAACTTTACACCACCGCAACCCAACCATCCTCTGCCACGGTTCATACTTTGGTTGGCCCACATACTCCCTCCGCCTAGAGCATCTCCACACTATCATCTTCTCCCCCAAGCTCGCATAAACCGAACTTGCATCTCATAAGCTAGTCTTCCATTTTCGAACTTCACCGACAAAATATCTATAGCTCTAAACAGGCATCATCTTACCATCGTGAACCACCATTGTGCATCCTCCATGCTAACATTCTGTGAGATGTTGGATCGAACTCTAGTATGGTCGAAAGTTAGCTTCTGGTTTGACAAGCATTAAGCATGAGGTCGAAGTATATTCGCATGCTGCTATCGGAGTAATGTGTGTTGTAGTCGAAGTTTGTTTTAACATGCATTAGTCAATATTGTTAGGGTTGCTAGCATGTTAAATTGGGTCTTACTTGTAAGCCCAATTGTTTAAGTTAGCTTGTAATGGGTAAATGTTAAAAAGCCCATTAGGTTAGTGTGCTATTTTTCTTATAAATAGGATGCTAGTTTCTCAATCTTGGCATAAGGAAAAACGGAAGATAAAATCCTAATTTCAAGAGAATGAGGTTATATTGTTATTCCTGTATACTTGTAATCTTGTTCTAAGAGTAAGGAAAGAATATCAGTTTATAACTAATCCTTGTTGTTCCTTTTTGTTTTACCTTGTTATCTTTGTTAACCCTAACCCTTGTGTGTTTCTTGATCATAAAGAAATCGTTTATACTTTGTTTCAAGATATCTGATTCATAACACATTCAAATAACAACAACAAAAACAACAATGCCACTCCCTTCCGTCATTCCTCTGGCGTCTTGTTCGTTTTTTGGTAGCTTTTTATTTCCTCTTCTTGCTTTTTTTGTCTCCTTGTTTATACTTATTTATCTATGTTGAATATGTTTGTTTTAGTTTTAGAGATGAACTTTGTTTGAGTTATTGGATTATCTTGAAAGAGGGAGTTTGAGTTAACATTTGGTTTCTTCATGGTTATCACATAAACAAAGAGAGGTGGGTTTGTTTCTACTATAAAATGTTGGTTGTTGTTTTGATCATGGAGGAGATGAGGAAGGAGAGACTTTAGTTTTATTTTTTTCTCTTCCTCCACCACGTGTCACAAAATGAGTTGGAATTTTGATTTTGAAAAAATTCATAAAACTCTCCTTGTCCACACGAGCGCTCCCTCGCCTCTATTTTGTTTTTTTTTCATTTGTTTTGTTTATGATTATGTTAGGAAAGATGAATATATTTTAATTAGGATTTGTTAGGGTTGTGGGTCTTGGGCCCAAAATTTCTTTTACACCACATGTTCATTTATGCACCCTTTTTTTTATCTCTTTTATTTTTTTTTCTTTTTGATTTGTTTAATTTTAATTAGTAATTAATTAGTTGATTTAGATCTTAATTAACTAATTATTTTTTCTTTTTCATTGCTTTGCAATTTTGGAGTTTTAAATCTAATTTAGATTCCGAAAATTTATTGGATGCATAGATTTTTTGTTCAGATTCTGATAGAGTGAATCCTCCATGAATCCACCTTAAGTTATCTTATAGATAAACTCATTACTTTAAGTTTGGTTTATTTTACCAATGTAAATGTTGTAAGTAGTTTATCGAGTTGCTAGATTTTTCACTACGTTGCGATTTTGGAGTTTAAACTTTAATTTAGCTTCCGAAAATCGCTAGGACGCATAGATTTTTTCTCGGTATCTTATAGAGTGATTCCTACATGAATCCACCTTAATTTATCTTATATCTAAATTTATTACTTTAAGTTCAGTTTATTTTACCGTTGTAACTGTTGAATATAGTTTATGGAGTTGTTGGATTCTTCTTTATGTTGCATATTCGACTTTGTAATATAATTTTTTGCTCGACTTCTTATAGAGCAATTCCTATATGAATCCAATTTAAGTTAGCTTATAGCTAAATTTATTACTTTAAATTTGATTTATTTATAGTCCATTGGCCTTCTCTTGGGTCTTTTTACAACAAGTTTCTTGTCTGCTTACAGTTGTTTAATGGGATTGTATTTTAATCGATTTATTATATCCCCATTTGACAAAATACACCCCAATTCCCATGACATGTAATAATTTTATAGTTTTCCTTTAGTTTGTTCTTATTGTGTTAGTTAATTTTTAACTCAAAATTAAAAAAATAACCACTTTCAGAAAAGAATAATAATAATGCTTGATCCAATGTCAATTCCTTTCCTTAAACAAAATTCGAATTGAATGCAACGCGAGTGCTTGATCCAACGTTAAGTATCTCTCCTGATTAGTTTAAAATATTTTGACAAATCAACTTCAAATGCTTGATCCAACGTCAAGTGATATTTTCCTCTGATCATTCAAATGCTTTCATAATCAAACACTTGATCCAGCATCAAGTCGTTTTTTTCATGCTTTTCATATTTAAGTTCTGGTAGAATTTTCTTCTTGCTTTCAGATTTGATAAATCAGTTGAAATACAAATATTTCATAAGCTCTTAAAGTTACTCTTCTATCAACGGATATCACAATCCATTCAGCCAGTTATGGAAGTCCTTCTAACAAGAAACCTAAGTTTCTCATCATTACGTATTCCAAAGCACTTAAAATAAAAAGAGAAGGTGATCTGTTGAATAGTTTTTCATCATCCAACTTCATTTCTTTCCTTTGAAGATGGCAGGACAAACCTTCATAACACAACAGATTCAAGATGTAAACATAAAAAAAAAACATGACTTTAAATTTAAGTCAAGGAACAATCTTCTTAGAATTCGCTTGAAAATATTAGATGAAATGTAACTACTTCAAGCTTCAAAAACTGATCCCCACAAACCCAAGCACAAGACTTTAAAGATAGTCCAAGCATCAGACATATCAATGATATTGATATACTCAGAAATAAGATAATGCATATACCAGAATACAACTACCTCTGAAGATATTCAATATGCATCTTCTGAGTTGGTGAAAGAGATTTTCAAGATGATCATTTTTAACACCATTAACTTCTATAGCAATACCTTTTTTAAGGATATTCTATAAACTTTCAACAACACTATATCAAGTCCAATGAGTTAAAAATATGTTTAACTTTTCCATCATTTAAATTCAATGGAATCACCCATTTGAATATAGTAGGAAAAGTCGTATGATATTTTTCATGTGGCACTTGATTCCTTCTTGAAGAAGAAATATTCTTTTCTTATTGGATCAATATTTTCACCACTGTTAATTATTAAGAACAAACCATGCTCTGATACCAATAAAGGTGTGGAAAGTACACAAGAAGGGGGGGTTGAATTGTGTTTCGTGTTTTCTTATTATTTATCTCTGATAAGAGTTTCAGAATCAGAACTGATATTCAGATTCTGAGTTAATTCGTTTTGCAGCAGATATAATAGAAGTAAATAAAATAACAGCAGACAAAAGATTTATATTAGTTCTTCCCCTATATGAGAGTAGTCCAATCCCCTTGCCTCGAAAGAGATTTTCATTATAACCACTTTATGATTACAATCGCTTATGCTTCTGTATAATACTTTACAACTAATCAGACCAAATGTCTGAGACTTCCGTTGCTTAGAGCACATGTCTAAGACTTACTCTTTTCTCACACCATCTGACTGAGCCGCTTACTCATCTGTCTTCTGGTTGAGACTTCCTTTTTCTTAGAGCCCATGTCTAATACTTACCCTTTTCTCACACCATTTGACTGAGTCGCCTGCTCATTTGTCTTCTGGTTGATATTTCCCTTTGCTTAGAGCACATGTCTAAGACTTCTTTTGTTCACAACCTCTGGCCGAGCCACCTACTCTTCTGGCCATCCAGACTGAGACTTCCCTTGCTCAACCAGACTAATTGAATAAGAATTTCACAGCTCAAGCACTTAAGCAATGAGACTTGCGTGGATTAAGCATTTTGGCTCAAGACTTGTTACTTGAATCCCAAAGAGACAAGACTTTTTGCTCCAACACATAGTAGGAGATTAATCTAAACTACTGAAGGCTCAGCAAAGATCACCATAACAAAGACCTAAAGCACTTAAGATTTCTAAATATATACGGGGGTAAGAAATCTTAAGGCTTTTACAATTACAACCAAAAACATAAAATCTTCATATTACATAGATTTGATAATTTCTTGATCTTGCTACTCCTTCAACAGAAGAATCCTTGTTAAAATTCAAGCTTGAATCTTCATCCATATATATAGCCTTATTATTTGCTTTTTCTTCATAGTACAAGATACATTGAAGATCAAACAAAAATGAAAAACAAATAATAAATTTATATTCTTATTTTTTTTAATTAAATAAAAATATGGGTAATAAAACAATATTTTTTATATTTATAATTATGTGAGTTCTAAAGTATAGATTAAATACTATATTCATAGTAGTATTTAAAATTAAATAATCAATAAAACTATATCAGTCCTATAAATAAAACACATTATTTGCGTATTCTATTATTGTGATTATTTTAAATAAAATACATTATTAATTTATTACTTATATTATTTTGCAAGTTAACTTATTGTGATCATTTTAAGTTAAAATACATTATTTATTTATCACATATGTTTTCATTTGATTAAATATATTGAATAATGTAAACTTATATCCTATATTTAAATTTATTTTATTTATTAATGTTTAAGATTAATAAGATATTTGAGAAAATTTTACTATTATGATCATTTAAAATAAATGATTTTAATCTCATTGTATTCTAATAATTATAGCAAATAGAAAATATTCTGAAAATAATTATCTATATATAGAATTTTTATATTTTAAGTATAATATTCGAAAATTCACTAAATTGGTCTTTATATAAAGTTAATAAATCTTAAATATTAATTACAAATTAAAAAAAAATATGAACCGGAAGACTTCCAAAAAATCTTCCGGTAAACAAACGAAAAAATATGAACCGGAAGACTTCCAAAAAATCTTCCGGTAAACATACGAAAAAAAATGTGAACCGGAAGACTTCCAAAAAGTCTTCCGGTAAACAAATAAAAAAATATAAAAAAATTAAAAAATAATAAATTTTTATACGAGGATATTTTAGTCCAAAATTTTTTAATGTAGGGGTATAGGTACAAGTGTAGGGGTATGAGGTAAAACTTCCGTTAAAAAGATGGATCAAAGACATGGGCTAATAACTAAAGGCCCAAAGAGTTTCATTTAAAATTTTGATTAATTAATTATTTATAAAAATTAATAATAAAATATTAATCATTAATTAATTAATTAATTAAAATAATATTAATAAGTTAATTATCCTAGTCAATAAAAAAAGTCTTAAATTAATTTTTTTTAAATGACCTGGCATTAGACATGTCATTTTATATAGTGCTACATCATTACAAAAAATTAAAATTGGAGAGGAGACTAAAATCAAACTCAAAACTTAAAAAAGAGACCAAAATCGTGGTTTTTAAAATGGGGAGACCAAAATCCAAAAAAATCCAAAATATGGGGACTGTCGCGGTGAAAATTTGATATCAAGCTATTAATTAACTTGAACCGTATTTCTTTTACAACCGGTCTTTAATTTATCCAAAGGATAGGTCTAAAGAAAGAAAGAACCTTTTTCGCGATGTAACAACAACGCTTAAGAGATTCGGGGATTCGGGGGTTGGTTATATCTAGGGAAGGTATTAGCACCCTAAATATCTGTAGTACTCTACAGGAATCTTCTGTTCATTGCTTGCTAAGGCTGTGAAACATGCATCGGTTTAATTGGGGAATTGGGATAAAAATAAAATAAAGGCCTAAGTGGTTTTCTAAGTTTGCTCGCAAAGGCGTTGCACCTTTTGCCTACGTATCCTGACTAGGATAGAATCAGAGCAATCGTAGTTCACCTCACAAGGGAACAGAACACTTGATGACGATCAAGGTTCAGGGGGGAACAAACATGATAATGCTTGTGTGGAGTTGACAAACTCCCTAAGCTACATCGAAGGGTAGTAAGATATCATGACGATGATTCTTACACAGAGTTGACGAACTCTGTCCTAGGGTTCTAGGTGAAGAACACTCCTAGTACGGGCAGGTTTCTTAGACTTCAAGCAAAGTCTAAAGGTTATGAAATCAGGTTTAAATTGACTTGACAAAGTCGAGGGTATGATTGAAATTGTTTTTTGGTCCGAGACAATTGATTTGTCAATAGGACAGACTTTTCCTTTGGAGGACAGTAATATTGGCGATTGGACGTGCTTCGGCGCTTGGGGTCACATACAAACATTACAGGAATAAATATTGCAACATACAAACATTAAAAATAAATTAATTATTACAACCATATCGAATAATTGGAATAAAAAATAGAGAGATTAAAATATCAGGCTTGGTACGCTGACAGTCTGTACCTGAAACGACTGTTAGTAGACAGATGAAAAAACGAAAAATAACAATTCAAGGAAAATATTTTAATATGTTGACAAACATATCAAAACATGATATCAATCGAAATTTCCGACGAACGTGAGTGGAACAGTTCTAAATTTCATCTGCAGCTGCTTATAATTAATACTGTCAGTGCGCGGATCGCGCGAAATTCAAAGTGATCAAAAATGGAAATTGATTACATATTATGAAACTACAATTTAAATCAAGCATAACAAAAAAAGAACGGATGAAAAACGATAAAAAATGAGAAAGTTATGATACTGTGAAGTTTTGAATCTGTACTGTCAGTAGGGTAAAAGTACACTGTCTAGTCAAATACGGTTTGTATCATAACTTTCTAACCGTTTATCGAAACGAGACAAAATTTATATGGATTTGGGGTAGAATGATGAGAGGAAGATGATGGTGGTGTTGGTTTTCTCAAATTCTTTTCCCTGCTCAAAACCCGATAGGGTACAAATTTCATGCTTTTGGCTTGCAAATTGATGTGGAAAACTTGATACAAGCATGTTACAACTCAGGTAAGGGCACATACACATCATACATATCACATATAACATGTAGCAAGCAAGAAATGAGCCAAAGCATGAGTGATTATGACTGTTACATGAAAGTTGCAAATTACATATCATGAAATGCATAACAAAGATGATTTTTTGTTTCTGGTTGTTTCAAGTGATTTTAATCATTCTAATAGCTCAAACATGTTATATAAAGTATGTGTAGATAGAAAAATCAGATCTGGAACACATGTACAAACATTTGTCATTCAATTTGCAAATTGCCAAATATGGAAATGCATGATAAAAGTGATTTTTGGTTCTGAGATGTTTCAAGCAATTCCACCTGTTCTAACACCTTAAATACATCATATGGAGTGTGTATATATTAAAAAATCAGAACTGGAACATAGGTATGAGTATGTAGTATTCATTTTGCAAGTTAAAGCATTATGTGAATCATGAAGCATTATGTGATGTAACTCATTGTGCAGTCAAGTTTTGGTACTTTAAATCATTTGAACATATCATATGTGACCTTGTGGAGCTGTAGGAACAGTAACATACCATGTACAAGCAAGGGAAATCATATTGGTATGCAAGCATGAAGCATGATAAACATCCAATATTCATGAACTTTCAAAATATCCTATAATGCTTAAAATGTCAAACCATGGATATATATGCAAGAGGACTAAAGTATAGGCCACATACCTGTTAGCAAGTTGATAAGCAAGCCAAAAGGTTGAGAAAAACCAGAGATTGCTGAACCAAGAATTTGGTGTACGAGCTTACTTGAACTTGAAGTAACAACTCCAAATGAGATGCTAAAATGAATTCCGGAGATTCTTGATGATCAATGATGGTTTGGACAGCACATATATATGATATTTGAGGTGTACAAAGGTTCAAAACATCAAGGAAGTGTTTGGATCAGATTTTGGAAGATTTTGAGGGTTTAGGTCAAAGAAGGCTCCATGAAATGTTGACTTTTTGATATGGTGATTTTTTTGGGTGGTTTAATGGTTGGTACACCTCATATATATGGTTTAGAGAGTGTATGGATGGTTGTTTGAGGTTTAGAGAGTGTAGAACTCAGTATGGCATCAAAAGTACAAATGCTGAATTTTGCTCATTTTTGGCTACTTTTGTGATTTTGCAATTTGTGAATAAGAGAGAGGTATAGTGAGGTGCTTGCTTCTAACAGGTTTTCAGAATGATCTTCAGGTCCTAAATGAGGAGTTAGAGGTCTCTATTTATAGGAAAAATGAGTGAGGAGCTTGCTTGTTGATTTTGCTTCACCATGAAGAAACCTTGATATTTTCCATCCATTTGGCTACTTGCTTCTCTTTTTCTGATTGCTAGCTGTTTCTTTGCATTGATTAGCAAGTTTTCATGATGTTTTTACAGAGATTTCAATGCCTAGAGGTGTGATAGAGTGGCTGGAGCAGAGGTTGCTTTACACCTCATGCTTTGAAAGGTCAAAAAATGCAACTTAGGCAATGAACTTGCTAAATTAATTTCCATGAGCTTCCCTTGCTATTTCTTTGGTTCAACCTGCTAAAGATGGTTAGTATATCAGATAGAAGGAGTTTGTCACATTGAAATTGATCCACTTGAGTGCTAGAGGTGTTTTTGCAAAATTCATCAATGTGGGACAAAAGTGACAAATTGCCAACTTTGAACACATGTATCTCTCAGCTCATAAATCCCCTTGAGATGTACTTGTACTTTTTAGAAAGCCCTCACATAGTACTAAAACTTTCATGTTGGCCAGAAATCTTGATTCTATTTGAAACTAGGTGAAAAACCCCCTTGAAGTTGGCTGATTTTAGCTTTTAAGGTGAAAATAACTTAGAAATTTTCTAAGTTATTTTCCCTTCTAGGAATGTTTTTGCTTATATCTCAAAAAGTATGCATTTTCTGGTTGTGGACTAGTATGGGACTTTTGTAGGACTTGTCAAGAGCTTTCAAATGAGACTAGAACCAACTCAATTGGATGTGTGGTTAAGGAGATACGGTTTAGCCCTTTTCAAAACCCTAATTTCCCGATTTCTCGATTACTCTCTCATTTTTGATCCAATGACCATGAAAATTGATATGCAAGTCCATTATGACATAAGGAACAACTTTGATTCACAACTTGGATTCCAATTCTCAAAATTCGAGGAGTTGACTTTTCGGTCAACCGTACGATCGATCGGTGCCGATCGAGTCGCCTGTTGATATTCTGGACATCCTGGGACTTTGACACTTCTTGAATAGTCTTTAATAGCCTATATTAACTTCATGGACCTCACTCCCACCATTAAAACATTTCCCAACATCAAAGTCAAACCACAGTTGACTTTCCACTGGTTAAAAACCCTAATCGGGGCCTCCTGACTGCACTGTTCTTGATTCTGAAACAATTTCTTCAAATTGACTTCCCATTTGACTTTGATATTGTCTTTGATTTCATTCCATGATTGAATTGGCCCAAATCATTGGTTGATCCTTCCTTGATTGTTTTGAATTTGTCGGTGCGAGAACCCTGATTTCATCTGTAACTTCACAATGAAACTTTGAACTGGATTAGTGTTAGATAAATTCATGATGTATGATTCTAATATGATTATGAGGATCTAAGGTGGTCAAAATTTGGGGTATGACAGTTGCCCCTATTTAAATATCTTCACTAGATGAACTGGGGATGGCAATCCTCGGAGAATCGTAGTGAGAGGTATTTAAATACAGAAGAACCAAAAATTTTGCACCTTAGATCCGATGCTATGCAAAGGATAAATGTTCAAATGCTATGCTTCCTACATGATGATTTATGATGCATGAAGATGCAAGGCACGCAAAAGGTAAAACAGACTGCTATCCACTGGGGAATAGTCTCAGAAGACTCGACACACTGGGAATGTCCTTATAGAAGGACACGCACTGGGGAAAGAGAGACTGGATATCAGATAGTTCAGACATGACTAAATGATGACAACTGAGAATATAACTTGACTGGAGGAGCGGGACCTGACGAGGACGACCGTTCACTGGGGAAAAGGGGTATTTCACCGGGGAAAGAGATGCGTTCCACTGGGGAAAAGATAACTTTACCGGGGAAAGGGTGACTCCACATGGGGAAACAAAGGAAAATGAGTCAAACCTTGCTGGGAATGATCAGTCAAGGCCTTCCTATAGTGAAGAGTTCAAACGGGATCTTCAGGAATGGACTATAAACAAGAACCGGACACACGGGGGATACTAGTGACTACTAGACCTCCAGGACCAGACTGGAAAAGCAAAGACATGCCGGGATAAGGGTGACTACCCATCCAGAGCAAAAGGTAAGGAATGCCAGTGACAACTGGACTTTAGCTAACTGTATCGGTGACGACCGAATGGATAAACAACAATACCGGTTACAACTGGATTTTCACAGAATTTGGTAACGACCAATAGTGCTGTCGGATAAGGATGCCAGTGACAACTGGACTTACTGGGGAAATCTGAGTAACAACCACAAATGACAATTTGGGTGAGAATGCCAGTTACGACTGGACTTCAATGGGGAGGTTGGTGACGACCAACACAAGATACCAATGACAATTGGATTTAATGATGCCAGTGACAACTGGACTTCACGGGGATTTAATAACAACAATTACAAACCACGGTTCGGTTGGAGGTTGCCAGTTACAACTGGACTTGACTGGGGACGTTGGTGACTACCAACAAACGATACCAATGACAATTGGATTTTGCGGTGCCAGTGACAACTGGACTTTACTAGGAAAGGTTGGTGACGACCAACAGAAATATCAGGTGCCAGTGACGACTGGACTTCAAAAGGGAATGTTGGTGACGACCAACAAACACACGGTGCCAGTGACAACTGGACTTTGAAAAGCTGTAGTGACAACTACGAGATAAAATATATGGATGCCAGTGACAACTGGACTTGAAGTAACAAACAAATAATGAGATAACACAACACTGGGGGGCAGGGAAAACCACACTGAATCCAGGCCGAGTGGTAAATAATCTGAAACTGTACTGAGGAATGGAGCTTTAATCAAGTCAATCCGCAATGTACAAGTGATCACTGTCTTTTGATAACCCTGTCGAGGGTGAGTTCTTCAACCTTCACATGATGGTTTCTTTAGTCTTGGTTACTACACATGACCAAAGGCGATCCTAAGTGAACGAATTTGTTAATGCTTCAACTGGGGGAATGACACACATGTATATCAATGCTCCTGCCACCTCGAGACATCAGGGGGCATATGATCGGGCTGAGTGTCTCACAAGTTAAAGCGTTTGTTTTTGCAAATCTTTTTCAAGTTTTATTATGAAAAATCTTGACCTCTTACGTTTTTCAAAGCTATCATCTGATAAATGAACAACGCTTTGCATAACAGAAATGATAAAGGAAAGTAATAGTTGTAAACAAAAGAATGGCTCAAGACTGATTTTATTTAAGAGGGAGATCTTGCCAATGGCTAGATTCCATAGAACATTGTACAAGCGAAAAATGGCAATTGTGGAAAGGTTACATTGAATCCCATGACCATTTATCCCCTAAAGACCAGAATTCATCAACATCCTTGCTTCTGACGAGAGCGATGGGAAGTGAGTTTTCTTTGTGTAACTTGCTGCATTGGTGACAACCTTCTGATGCAGTGAAACGCCTTTGTCCCTAATTTTTGCCTGGATCGCCCTTTCGGGTTTTCAATCCACCGGGACGCTCATTTTTGCCTAAGCCGCCCTTTCGGGTTTTCAACTTAGCGAGCTTTCAATTCTTTTCTCTTTTTCTCTTTTTCCTTTTTACCCTAACTTTTGCATAAGCCGCTCTCGCGAGTTTTCGACTTATCGGGCTTTCTTTTAGGCGTAATATTTTCTGACTGCATCAGAATTTATTGGATGAGTAAGTTGCTCTCCATCCATGGTTGTAAGGATTAATGATCCTCCTGAGAAAACTGTTTTCACAATGAAAGGGCCATCGTAATTGGGCATCCACTTCCCTCTGGCGTCTTTGTGAACTGGTAAGATCTTTTTTAGTACAAGCTCGCCTTCTCGGAACTCCCGGATACGAACCTTCTTGTCAAAGGCTCTCTTGATCCTTTTCTGGTATATCTGACCATGACACATTGCTGATATACGCTTTTCATCAATTAAATTCAGTTGGTCAAACCTTTCTCTGACCCACTCTGCTTCTTCCAGTTTTGCTTCCATGATAACCCTTAACGAAGGGATCTCAACTTCAATCGGGAGTACGGCATCCATCCCGTATACTAATGAGAAAGGGGTTGCCCCTGTTGAAGTACGGACAGATGTTCGGTATCCGTGCAGGGCAAACGGTAGCATTTCATGCCAGTCTTTGTAGGTTTTCACCATCTTTTGCAAGATTTTTTTGATATTTTTGTTAGCTGCCTCAACAGCTCCGTTCATCTTCGGACGGTAGGGAGAAGAGTTATGATGCTCAATCTTGAACTCATCGCATAATTCTTTCATCACTTTGTTGTTCAGATTGGTTCCGTTGTCTGTTATGATTCGGTTGGGAATCCCGTACCGGCAGATTATTTCTTTCTTAATAAAGCGTGCCACCACCTGTCGAGTCACGTTGGTGTAGGAAGCAGCTTCGACCCATTTGGTAAAGTAATCAATGGCGACCAGGATGAAGCGGTGCCCGTTGGAAGCTTTCGGCTCAATTGCCCCAATCATGTCGATGCCCCACATTGAGAATGGCCACGGTGATGACAGTACATTTAACAATGTCGGAGGTACATGCATTTTATCTGCGTAGATTTGACATTTGTGGCACTTCCTGGAGAATTGGATGCAATCATTTTCTAATGTCAGCCAGTAGTATCCGGCTCTCAAGATTTTTCTGGACATTGCGTACCCGTTGGCGTGAGTGCCGAAGATTCCTTCGTGGACATCTTTCATTAATAAATCTGCTTCTCTTTTGTCAACGCATCTGAGCAGAACCATGTCATGATTTCTTTTATAGAGTATACCATTGCTGATGAAGAACTTTGACGCTAATCTTCTCAGAGTTTTCTTGTCGAGAGACGTAGCATTTGTCGGATATTCTTGTGTTAACAGAAAGTTCTTTATGTCGTGATACCACGGTTTACCATCTGTCTCTTCATCGATCATCTGACAGTAAGCAGGTTCTGTTTTTCGCTCAATCCTGATGAGGGTGGCATCATTAACATCCCTGACTTTCCACATGGAAGCTAACATGGCTAAAGCATCTGCAATGTGATTTTCAGCCCTGGGTACATGCTTGAAGGTGATCTCCTCAAAGTATTCGATCATATCGACAATGTAAGCCCTATACGGAATCAAGTTTTCATGCCGGGTTTCCCAGTCACCTGTAACTTGGTAAATGACCAGTGCTGAATCTCCACTCACCTCTAGAGTTTTGATTTTGAGGTCAATGGCTGCTTCAAGACCAAGGATACATGCTTCGTATTCTGCGATGTTATTTGTACAATCAAAATCCAAACGCGCTGTGAACGGCGTGTAACCACCTTCAGGATTCATTAAGACTGCCCCTACTCCATGTCCGCTGTAATTTGAAGAACCGTCAAACATCATCTTCCAAGGAGAACTTGGTGGTGGGTCTTCAACAGGATCAACCCTTTCACAATCTTTTACTGCCATAATGTCTTCATCAGGAAAATCGAGCTTAACAGACTCATCGTCTTCAACTGGCTGTTCGGCAAGGTAATCTGACAAGATACTGCCTTTGATAGATTTTTGAGTTACATATTGGATGTCGTATTCTGACAATAGCATGTGCCATCTGGCAAGTCTTCCGGTCTGAGCGGGCTTTTCAAAGATATACTTGATAGGATCCATTTTTGCAATTAGTAGAGTTGTATGGCAGACCATGTACTGTCTTAGTCTTTTGGCGGCCCATGCTAATGCACAACATGTCTTCTCAAGGAGCGAATAACGGCTTTCACAATCAGTAAACTTTTTGCTCAAGTAGTAAATGGCGTGCTCTCTTCGTCCAGATTCGTCTTGTTGGCCCAACATACAGCCCATAGAATTTTCAAGGACAGTAAGGTACATAAATAATGGCCTCCCCGGGACCGGGGGTATCAGGATAGGTGGTTCTTGCAAATATCCTTTGATTTTGTCAAAGGCCTGCTGACAGTCTTCGTTCCAAACCACTGGCTGATCTTTGCGCAACAGTTTGAAGATGGGTTCACAGGTTGGTGTCATGTTAGAAATGAACCGAGATATGTAATTCAGTCTTCCCAGAAAACCTCTGACTTGTTTTTCAGTTTGAGGAGCCGGCATGTCTTGAATGGCACGGACTTTATCCGGATCTACTTCAATTCCTCGTTGACTAACAATGAAACCAAGCAGCTTTCCTGATCTTACCCCAAAGGTACATTTGGCAGGATTCAACCTCAGTTGGTACTTTCGGAGCCTTTTGAATAATTTTAACAGATGTTCGAGATGACCCTCTTCACTTTGGGATTTGGCAATCATGTCATCCACGTAGACTTCGATTTCTTTATGCATCATGTCGTGGAACAGAGTGACCATGGCCCGTTGGTAGGTGGCACCAGCATTCTTTAAACCGAACGGCATGACTTTGTAACAGTAAGTTCCCCACGGGGTGATGAAAGTAGTCTTTTCCATATCATCGGGATCCATCTTGATCTGATTGTACCCAGAGAAACCATCCATAAAAGAGAAAACTTCGAAACGAGCAGTGTTGTCTACTAACGTATCAATGTGAGGTAACGGGAAATCATCCTTTGGACTGGCCTTGTTTAAATCTCTGTAATCTACGCACATCCGGACTTTACCATCCTTCTTAGGCACTGGGACAATGTTGGCTACCCATTCGGGATATTTGGATACAGCCAAGAACCCTGCATCTACCTGCTTTTTTACTTCATCTCTGATTTTGAGTGCCATGTCTGGTCTGGTTCTGCGGAGTTTCTGTTTTACTGGCGGGCACTCTGGCTTGAGCGGAAGCTTGTGAACCACTATGTCAGTGTTTAGACCCGGCATATCTTGATAGGACCAAGCAAACACATCCACATATTCCTTCAAAAGTTCTTTTAATTGCTGTTTGATATTCGTCTCTAGACTTGCCCCAATCTTGACTTCTTTCCTGTCATCTTCTGAACCCAAGTTGATGACTTCAACCTGTTCTTTGTAAGGCTCGAGCTTTCTGTCTTCGTCTTGAGTTAGTCTTACCAGTTCATCAGGTATTTCAAAGTTTTCGCCCTCCTCTTCAGCTTGGTAAACTGGTGAATCAAAGTCAGGAGGAGATGCCTGGTCATGGGCGTCAATGGGTTTTTGAATGCGGCTGCAGGTGGGAACGGTTTAATTTTATTAAACATGCACAGATAAATGCAGCACACAAAAGAGAAGATTGTTTTTGGGTTTTTTATGATTGCCAATTTTTCTTTTAAAAGTGAAAACGATAAAAGCACCAAAAGAAATGAAGGATTTTAGCAAAACAGTCCATTTTCATTGATATTCTTTGAAATTTCGGGGCCCGTACAAAATATTCCTATGACCTTGGGCACGGTCATGGAGTTTTTGAAATAACAAAACAAGAAAAAGACACAAAGCAAATTACTTTAACTCGTGACACACTACAGGGATGTCAACAGCCTCCCAGTTGTTCAAGGGGGAGTTGCACTGATATACTAAGTGTCTGATATCTTCACTTTCTTCTTCGTCCCCTATTGCATTAATTTGGGACCCTCCGCTGATGAATACTTCCTGGATTGTTCTGGGACGCTTTTGGCCAGTTGTTGTATCTTCATCCTGAGTTGGTTTGTAACCCAACCCTTGTCTGTTCATTTTGGGATGCACTTCAATAATCTTTCCCCATCCTGCAGGAATGCCTTCTTTCAATGCTGACCTGATGCCCTGGGCTGAAACGAACGACGGATTACCCTTGGCTACTGTTTCTTCTACCATTACCGCGTGAGCAATTTCTAAAGCTTGAAATGAGGTTTCCAGCGCGCCTTCTTCTGCTTCAATGTATCTGAAGGATGATAGGTTACTCACCATAAAGTCTTCTTCGCCGTGAACAATTATTAGCTGATCATTTACCACATACTTTAACCGCTGATGTAGAGTAGATGTCACCGCCCCGGCTTCATGTATCCATGGTCGGCCCAGTAAACAGCTGAAGGCGGGATTAATATCCATTACCTGGAATGTTATATCAAACACGTGTGGCCCTACCATGATGGGTAATTCTACTTCTCCAATAACAGCCCTTCTTGACCCATCGAAAGCTTTCACAATCAAGGAAGTAGGTCTCATTTCTGCCCCTACATAGGCCAATCTCGCAAGTGACCTTGCGGGCAACACATTCAAAGATGATCCGTTATCTACTAAGACTCGTGCGAGTGTATCTTCCTGGCACTTTATGGATATATGTAAGGCTTTGTTGTGGTTACGACCTTCTTTTGGCAATTCAGCGTCACTGAAACTCAACGTATTGCATGCTGTGATATTGGCTACTACCGAATCAAATTGCCCCAGTGTTATATCTCTGGTTACATGGGCTTGTTGGAGTATCTTCTGCAGTGCCTCCCGATGAGCGGGGGAATCTATCAATAGAGACAGGACAGATATCTTGGCTGGCGTTTGGTGGAGCTGATCTACCACCTTGTAATCGCTTTTTCGGATAATCCTCAAAAACTCATCATCTTCTTTTTCGGGACCTGTCACTTCTCTGTTCTGTGTTTCCACCGGGGTAGTGGGCTTCGGAGTCACTATCGTAATTTTGGGTTGATAAATCCGACCGCTGCGGGTCATCTTGCTCGTGCCCACGATGTTCGTAACATCGTCTTGCTCTTTCTGTTCTTTCTTTTCTTGGTCCGCATTTCTAGGTGTCACTGTTAAACCATATTTCCAAGGAACTGCTTTTGGATCATTGTACGGAAATGGCTTCGGCCTTTGAATTACAATGGCTCGGCGTTGAGAGATCTCTGATCTGTTGAATACAGGTTCTGCACTTTTGGGTGCTTGAATCCATTTGTCTTTGTTGGGTTGATCAAACGATGGTTTTATCACGGCAATATTTTCACTTTTGACCTTACTGCACACTTGTAATAATCCTTCATCAATCAAACTTTGGATGTCTTTCTGTACTGTACCACAAACCTCAGCATTGACAGAACATTCCCCACAGTCGTTGTGATTACCCTGGATATAACCTGTTTTCACCAGTTTTTCATGCAACATCTTTAATGGTGTTTTGATCTCTGATACTTCAGTAATTAGCCTTTCAGTTGAGGACTCATCCACAGCGTTAACCCCTCCATGGTTCGGTAGCGGGTTACTCTTGACATTGGGTGGAATATCATTAAATGACAGGATCTTTTTCTCAATCAATTCCCTCACCAAATGCTTCAAGGCAAAGCAACTTTCTAGATCATGGCCAGCGGCTCCTTCATGGAATGCGCAGTGGGCGCTTGGATTGTAAAAGGGAGATGTTGTATCAGGGTTTAGGGGCCTTGTAGTCACCAAACCTTCCTGGACCAATGAAGGGTATAATTCTGTGTAAGTCATCGGGATCTGCGGGAAATTTGGCTTGTTTGTCGGTCTTCTATTTTGAAAGCCCTGGCGGGGTGCCGGAGCTCGAGGTTGTTGTTGTTGTAGTTGTAGGAGAGGCGGAGCGTTGGGCGCTCGTTGTTGCCTTTGCTGAAACGGTTGATATCCGGGAGCAGGTTGTGTTGCCTGGTAGTTGGGACGAGTGAAAGCAGGGGTAACAGCTGCCACATAGGGTTGTGCGGCATACTGTGGTGGATATATTGCTCCGGGGTAACCTTGTTGCATATAACTTGGCTGTATTGGTTGATTGTAATTCAGATAAGGTTGCTGTTGGTAAGGTTGTTTTTGCGTATGTCTACTTTTTCCGCTGGTGATGGCGTTGGTCTCGCCTTCCTTCTTCTTGTGGAATGGATTACCAGTTTTCTTAACCTGACCACTTGAACTGCTGGAACTGCCTGTAACTCTTCCGTTTTTCAGTCCTAGCTCTACTCGGACTCCCACGGCTACAATATCCGAGAAGCTGGCAGATACACTACTGATCATCTTCTCATAGAACTCTGGTCGGACAGTGTCAACAAACCAATCAGTCAATTCTTTCTCACTAAGCGGAGGTTCCACTTGTGAAGCTACCTCTCTCCATCGTTGAGCGTACTCTTTGAAGGATTCAGAACTTTTTTGGGACATACTCAGTAATTGCCTTCGATCAGGCGCCAAATCCATGTTATATTTGTAATGTCTCATGAAAGCATTGGCCAAGTCTTGGAAGCTGAGAATTTTAGTCTGATCCAAACCCAAATACCATTTTGTCGGTGCACCTTTCAAACTGTCCTGGAAACAATGTATCATCAATTTGTCATTTTCAACATAAGCCGCCATCCTGCGGCAATACATGAGAAGATGTGTTCGTGGGCAGGAAGCCCCTGAATATTGGTCAAAATTTGGAACTTTGAATTTTGGCGGAATTATCAGCCCAGATACCAAGCACATATCCCGGGTGTCTGCCCCAAATATATCATTTCCTTCCATAGCTTTTAACTTTCTTCCCATGGTCTCGACACTTTCCTTCAACCTCTCGTGTTCTTCATTCTCTCCTTCATACTCTTCTTGATCTTCGACCACTGGTTGATAATTATGAAACATTGGGCGCACTTGCGCTTGCACAGCTGCTGGAGCATAAGTAGGGATAGCCTGGGGCATTTCCCCTCTCAAAGGAACATTCTGCTGATTTACTGGAGTTGGATGTAGAAAATCCGGGTGTAAGCCGTACGGTGGATTGTTGGCGATGGTGTCGGCCGTTGGAACTGGATCTATAGCAGCACTAGTAATCTCAGAAACTACAGTAGCCTGGGTATCCATCTTCGCTTTTATCACCTGTAAAGCTTCCATAATCTGCTTGAATCCGCCTCGGAGATCTCCGAGCTCGTCGTCAATTCTTACAATCTCTTGATTTTGGGCCTCCATTAGTTGACGGGCTCTGGCTCTCGTGTTGTACTTGTGTGTTGGATTCAGTGTGCTTTCCTCTGTTTGAAGATCAGACAGCGGGGTGAGACACGACACAGGAAACAACACTTACGATATGCTTATGACATGTTTATGATATGCTTATGATATGCAGACATGCGGATGCAATATTTCGAACATTCAAGGGGTTCTTAGAAGTCATTCATAGATATTAAAAAGGGGAACATTACAATCATTTTTTTTTATCCCTCTACTGGGGAGCTTACAACAGTTGGAAATTGAAATACAAAACAGCGATTACATCATCACACAGTGATCTCTAACTTGAAGGTCCTCCCTCTTCTGGTTGATTTCTTCCTCTACCCTGGAGAGCTTCCTTTTCTTGCATAGCCAAGAAATACTTGTTCCTCCATGTCTTTCCTTCTTCTTCTGCTTTTACCAATGTAGTCTGCAATTCTTCCTCGAGTGTGGGTTCTGTTGATTCGGGTTCGAATCGGGTATAGAACATTTTCAGAGAAGCCTCTTTCACCCATGCTAGGTAGGAGTCTGATACAGCCGTGTCAGGGTAGTCTAAAACAGTCATGCCCCTGACGTTGATACGGCGCCAAGCGTAGATGATCCTGGCTTTGTATTCTCGGTCTTTTCCGTCTCGAATGCAGAAACTCCTCATCAAGTTGAAATCTGGTTCGCCCATCATTGGATACCCTAACTGTCTGCGAGCAAGGATCGGGTTGTAGCTGATGCACCCTTTGGTACCTATGAGTGGTACATTCGGGAAGTCTCCACAACTCTGGATCATGGGGATCCCTCCATAAGTGGGGTCGTACCATTGAATGTCGGTGTGCTGGAGTAACAGTATCCTCTCAGTCCATGGGTTACTGTTTCGTATATCCCACAGTGCTGGATATCTTGGCAAGCGTGAAATGAACCATTTGTAGAGGAGAGTGGAGCAACATTCAATCGGTCCGGCCTCATACAAGTGTCGGCGGTGAATCGCGTAGTAGGTATCAGCCAGGAGAGTAGGAACGGGATTTCGGAGCAGGAACAAGTTGACTGCGTTTTTGTGGATGAAACTGTTGTCAGACGGGAACAAGAAAAGTCCGTAGATTAACAACACCAATAGAGCTTCAAATGCCTCCCAGTTCTTGGCTTCGGCGTGAAACTGTGCTTTTTCAAACAAGCATCTGGTAGGTAGATCGTAAGGGTGTCCTTGAGCGGTCATTAGGGTTCGTACTTCAGCTACTTCAAGATGAATAGCTTCGGCGATAGTTCTTTCATCAGGGAAACTTTCTCTTCCCGAAAACGGGCTCGGAGTAACATTTAATCCCGTCAACACTGAGTATTCTTCCAAGGTTGGCAACAGCTGGAAATCTGGGAAAGTGAAACAGTGATAGGTTGAATCGTAGAACTTGACGAGCGCGGATAATATTTCCTCATCTACCTGAATCTCAAGTAAGGATAATATCTTTCCGTGTCGGGTTTTGAAGGTTTCAGGATCTTCTACCATTCTTCCCAATATTCTCAGATTCTCCAGATCTGGTTGTCGGAACTTGAACTCTGCGGTTGATTTTCTTCTTGGATCCATTTTTTTAATACCTGTGAAATGGTTTTAAAACCCCTTGAATGTTTAAAATACAAATGTGGATGCAAATGCGTAAAGTTTTATAGGAACTCAGATCTCGGGATTCAAAACGTCACGGATTTCATTTAATTTTTCGATGTTGCACTACAAAATTTTTTAGTACACATTACAAGAAAACTAAACAGTGCTAAAGGAAATCCTCTGACAGAAACTCCACTGTGGCATTTGCTTTTTGCAGTTCTTCCTCCACTCGAATCTTTTCTTCCATGAGTTTCTCAACCATTGTCTTCCACGGAGTAGACTGATTACTGAAGTAGAACAAGTTTTCCTGGGCCTTTCTTTTCTTACTTGCCTTTATTTCCTCCTCCTTTTCTTGAAGCTGCTTGCGGAGCATTTCATTTTCTTCCATTACCACCTGATATTTATACCTCCAAGATACCTCCGTCTGTTGTGATTTCCTTAATGCAATCTTCAGTTTTTCCTCCTCAGAGAAGAAAATCAACGGGCGTTCTTCTTTTAGGACCATGGGTTCCTGCAAGGCATAAGGCATCTTCAACTGAATAGCTCTCTTTCGAACCCATTGGAGATAAGGGTTGAAAGAAACACAGTTCTGTTTTCCCAAGCTTTCCTTTCCTCTTTTGTGAATATGTTTCCAAGCTTCCAGAAATTCTCCTTTCAATTCAGATTCTCCCAAAAAGAACAAGCTTTCAACACGAGCACTGTTAGGGCGGTCTTTCAGTGGATACCCGAGTTGTCGTCGGGCGAGGACTGGATTATAGCTGATTCCTCCATCTGTAGTAAGGAGGGGTACGTTGCCAAAGTTTCCACAGCTGTCAATAATTTTTATACCGTCGTAATCTCTACTGTACCATTCAATATCGGAATGTGACAGTGCCATGATCTTCTCAGACCACCAACCTTCTCTCCAGAATACATGAGCCTTGGGCATATGAGAGTGGAACCACTTGTACAACAACGGGACACAACAGATGATCATACCACCCTTGTGAAGATTCCTGAGGTGAATGGAATGATGAGCACTACCCAGCAAAGTTGGTACTGGATTCTTCTTCAAAAAGATCTTAATAGCATTGAGATCCACAAAGTTGTCGATGTTGGGGAATAGGAAGATCCCATAGATAAGCAAGGCTAAGATTGCCTCGAATGCGTCCATGCTCAGGTGGTCTGCATAATACTGTGCTTTCTTGATCAAGAACCCAGCAGGTAAACCAGAGATTCCTCCTTTTGTAGTCATGTTTTCCTGTATATCTTTTATTCCCACGCATATTGCTCTGGCGATCTCTTCCTTCTTAGGGTCCTTCTCCGTGAATGGAAAAGGAGAATCTTCAAGGATGGGCAACCCGATTAGGCAAGAATACTCTTCAAGTGTTGGTACGAGCTGATAGTCTGGAAATGTGAAGCAATGATAGAGCGGGTCGTAAAACTGTAACAAGGTGGAGAGGAGCCCCAAATCCATCTTCTTCTTAGTTCTCAGTAGTGACAACAAGTTACCATATCTGCTCTTGAAACCCTCTACATCTGTGATATAAGTGCTCAACCTTTCGATGTCATCCAGCTTAGGACTCTTGTATGTGTACTTGATTGTTTTCTTTTTTGTTTGATCCATGATGTTCCTAAAATTTTAAAATGAGAGACTGAGTTCCATAAAACTTTTATGTTATGATGTTATGAATGCATGGATGCAGCAAACACAAGTATTCACATATACACATCAAGTTTTGGTTTAGGGAAATTCAATCAGGAGCCAAGGTCTACCCTTTCCAATAAGGAGTGTACTAGGGCTTTCTTCCACCTGTAGAACAAGGTTCTAAAAAGTTCCCAGAGTCCTAGACCCATCTTTCGGATATTATCAACTGCCCAAATAACTCGAGGGTCAATAATATTCTCAAGAGAGTCTCGTCTGAGTGTAGTATCGCGTATCAACTATTCAGAAATACTCCCTCATAGTTATCGCACTACATCCTAATAAGGCCAAGTGGGGTAATGTGTTCTAAAGGTCCTCAATGTCATGGGCCCCTTATAGAAAGTAACATTGTTTTCACGAATACTCGATCAACAACATTACCCTCTAAAAGGACCTTCATTGAGCAGCGGTTTTCAAGTTGGCTTATTCGGGAATCAACTCCTTATAAACCTCCTTGAATATACCACCTTCCTACCATAAGTACGCTCAAGCACGGGTATAGTGCTGTCTTACCATTTTTCATTTCCCAAAAGCCAAAAGAACAAGTCTGCACATATTCACAAATATTCACAAATAGCAAGTATATAAGCAGAATAGGTTAAACCCTCAAACAATAAAAACACTCCCCAGTGAAGTCGCCATTTTCTGTCGCGGTGAAAATTTGATATCAAGCTATTAATTAACTTGAACCGTATTTCTTTTACAACCGGTCTTTAATTTATCCAAAGGATAGGTCTAAAGAAAGAAAGAACCTTTTTCGCGATGTAACAACAACGCTTAAGAGATTCGGGGATTCGGGGGTTGGTTATATCTAGGGAAGGTATTAGCACCCTAAATATCTGTAGTACTCTACAGGAACCTTCTGTTCATTGCTTGCTAAGGCTGTGAAACATGCATCGGTTTAATTGGGGAATTGGGATAAAAATAAAATAAAGGCCTAAGTGGTTTTCTAAGTTTGCTCGCAAAGGCGTTGCACCTTTTGCCTACGTATCCTGACTAGGATAGAATCAGAGCAATCGTAGTTCACCTCACAAGGGAACAGAACACTTGATGACGATCAAGGTTCAGGGGGGAACAAACATGATAATGCTTGTGTGGAGTTGACAAACTCCCTAAGCTACATCGAAGGGTAGTAAGATATCATGACGATGATTCTTACACAGAGTTGACGAACTCTGTCCTAGGGTTCTAGGTGAAGAACACTCCTAGTACGGGCAGGTTTCTTAGACTTCAAGCAAAGTCTAAAGGTTATGAAATCAGGTTTAAATTGACTTGACAAAGTCGAGGGTATGATTGAAATTGTTTTTTGGTCCGAGACAATTGATTTGTCAATAGGACAGACTTTTCCTTTGGAGGACAGTAATATTGGCGATTGGACGTGCTTCGGCGCTTGGGGTCACATACAAACATTACAGGAATAAATATTGCAACATACAAACATTAAAAATAAATTAATTATTACAACCATATCGAATAATTGGAATAAAAAATAGAGAGATTAAAATATCAGGCTTGGTACGCTGACAGTCTGTACCTGAAACGACTGTTAGTAGACAGATGAAAAAACGAAAAATAACAATTCAAGGAAAATATTTTAATATGTTGACAAACATATCAAAACATGATATCAATCGAAATTTCCGACGAACGTGAGTGGAACAGTTCTAAATTTCATCTGCAGCTGCTTATAATTAATACTGTCAGTGCGCGGATCGCGCGAAATTCAAAGTGATCAAAAATGGAAATTGATTACATATTATGAAACTACAATTTAAATCAAGCATAACAAAAAAAGAACGGATGAAAAACGATAAAAAATGAGAAAGTTATGATACTGTGAAGTTTTGAATCTGTACTGTCAGTAGGGTAAAAGTACACTGTCTAGTCAAATACGGTTTGTATCATAACTTTCTAACCGTTTATCGAAACGAGACAAAATTTATATGGATTTGGGGTAGAATGATGAGAGGAAGATGATGGTGGTGTTGGTTTTCTCAAATTCTTTTCCCTGCTCAAAACCCGATAGGGTACAAATTTCATGCTTTTGGCTTGCAAATTGATGTGGAAAACTTGATACAAGCATGTTACAACTCAGGTAAGGGCACATACACATCATACATATCACATATAACATGTAGCAAGCAAGAAATGAGCCAAAGCATGAGTGATTATGACTGTTACATGAAAGTTGCAAATTACATATCATGAAATGCATAACAAAGATGATTTTTTGTTTCTGGTTGTTTCAAGTGATTTTAATCATTCTAATAGCTCAAACATGTTATATAAAGTATGTGTAGATAGAAAAATCAGATCTGGAACACATGTACAAACATTTGTCATTCAATTTGCAAATTGCCAAATATGGAAATGCATGATAAAAGTGATTTTTGGTTCTGAGATGTTTCAAGCAATTCCACCTGTTCTAACACCTTAAATACATCATATGGAGTGTGTATATATTAAAAAATCAGAACTGGAACATAGGTATGAGTATGTAGTATTCATTTTGCAAGTTAAAGCATTATGTGAATCATGAAGCATTATGTGATGTAACTCATTGTGCAGTCAAGTTTTGGTACTTTAAATCATTTGAACATATCATATGTGACCTTGTGGAGCTGTAGGAACAGTAACATACCATGTACAAGCAAGGGAAATCATATTGGTATGCAAGCATGAAGCATGATAAACATCCAATATTCATGAACTTTCAAAATATCCTATAATGCTTAAAATGTCAAACCATGGATATATATGCAAGAGGACTAAAGTATAGGCCACATACCTGTTAGCAAGTTGATAAGCAAGCCAAAAGGTTGAGAAAAACCAGAGATTGCTGAACCAAGAATTTGGTGTACGAGCTTACTTGAACTTGAAGTAACAACTCCAAATGAGATGCTAAAATGAATTCCGGAGATTCTTGATGATCAATGATGGTTTGGACAGCACATATATATGATATTTGAGGTGTACAAAGGTTCAAAACATCAAGGAAGTGTTTGGATCAGATTTTGGAAGATTTTGAGGGTTTAGGTCAAAGAAGGCTCCATGAAATGTTGACTTTTTGATATGGTGATTTTTTTGGGTGGTTTAATGGTTGGTACACCTCATATATATGGTTTAGAGAGTGTATGGATGGTTGTTTGAGGTTTAGAGAGTGTAGAACTCAGTATGGCATCAAAAGTACAAATGCTGAATTTTGCTCATTTTTGGCTACTTTTGTGATTTTGCAATTTGTGAATAAGAGAGAGGTATAGTGAGGTGCTTGCTTCTAACAGGTTTTCAGAATGATCTTCAGGTCCTAAATGAGGAGTTAGAGGTCTCTATTTATAGGAAAAATGAGTGAGGAGCTTGCTTGTTGATTTTGCTTCACCATGAAGAAACCTTGATATTTTCCATCCATTTGGCTACTTGCTTCTCTTTTTCTGATTGCTAGCTGTTTCTTTGCATTGATTAGCAAGTTTTCATGATGTTTTTACAGAGATTTCAATGCCTAGAGGTGTGATAGAGTGGCTGGAGCAGAGGTTGCTTTACACCTCATGCTTTGAAAGGTCAAAAAATGCAACTTAGACAATGAACTTGCTAAATTAATTTCCATGAGCTTCCCTTGCTATTTCTTTGGTTCAACCTGCTAAAGATGGTTAGTATATCAGATAGAAGGAGTTTGTCACATTGAAATTGATCCACTTGAGTGCTAGAGGTGTTTTTGCAAAATTCATCAATGTGGGACAAAAGTGACAAATTGCCAACTTTGAACACATGTATCTCTCAGCTCATAAATCCCCTTGAGATGTACTTGTACTTTTTAGAAAGCCCTCACATAGTACTAAAACTTTCATGTTGGCCAGAAATCTTGATTCTATTTGAAACTAGGTGAAAACCCCCTTGAAGTTGGCTGATTTTAGCTTTTAAGGTGAAAATAACTTAGAAATTTTCTAAGTTATTTTCCCTTCTAGGAATGTTTTTGCTTATATCTCAAAAAGTATGCATTTTCTGGTTGTGGACTAGTATGGGACTTTTGTAGGACTTGTCAAGAGCTTTCAAATGAGACTAGAACCAACTCAATTGGATGTGTGGTTAAGGAGATACGGTTTAGCCCTTTTCAAAACCCTAATTTCCCGATTTCTCGATTACTCTCTCATTTTTGATCCAATGACCATGAAAATTGATATGCAAGTCCATTATGACATAAGGAACAACTTTGATTCACAACTTGGATTCCAATTCTCAAAATTCGAGGAGTTGACTTTTCGGTCAACCGTACGATCGATCGGTGCCGATCGAGTCGCCTGTTGATATTCTGGACATCCTGGGACTTTGACACTTCTTGAATAGTCTTTAATAGCCTATATTAACTTCATGGACCTCACTCCCACCATTAAAACATTTCCCAACATCAAAGTCAAACCACAGTTGACTTTCCACTGGTTAAAAACCCTAATCGGGGCCTCCTGACTGCACTGTTCTTGATTCTGAAACAATTTCTTCAAATTGACTTCCCATTTGACTTTGATATTGTCTTTGATTTCATTCCATGATTGAATTGGCCCAAATCATTGGTTGATCCTTCCTTGATTGTTTTGAATTTGTCGGTGCGAGAACCCTGATTTCATCTGTAACTTCACAATGAAACTTTGAACTGGATTAGTGTTAGATAAATTCATGATGTATGATTCTAATATGATTATGAGGATCTAAGGTGGTCAAAATTTGGGGTATGACAGGGACCATAGTTGCAATTAAGCCTAATACTGATGATAATAATAATAATAATAATAAATATCAAAATATTAAGAAGATTAAAAATAAAATTTATAAAAAATGGAAAAATATAGTTTTTTCTTTTTAAAATTAAATCCCTTTAATAATGTTCTAATTAATAAGGGGGAATGAGTGAATGTACATTCCCCTGATTTTTTTAATGATCGAGGGCTTTGCGCACACTTCGTCTGAATGATCGTTTAGCTTGCACAAACAATATTCCTAATAAACTTAAAATTAATATTAACTCATCAAAATATTTTTTTCCTAGTACACTTAAAATAAACTTTTCATAAAAATAATGGTTTTTGACTTATTTCCATTCTGGGATCATACAAGCAGATGTTTAAGCGCTTGAACGACTTAAACACTATTCTCTAAAACAACCAACAAACAAACATTTTATACAAATAATTATGTAGCCTTGAGTTGCCTGTCGCAACTGGAAATACGTAGAAGCGAGATTCAACATCTCGTCAGGCCCATTAATAAAAAACTAAAAGTTTCCCCTTTTATAATTATTTTTAATGAACATAAAAACTTTAAAGAGTATATGATAAACATTTCACCTAACTAATTAGACGGTTTCCGTTGAGTACAACAGATGTAAGGGGTGCTAATACTTTCCCGTCGCATAACTGACTCTAGAACCTGAAATTGGTTGTGACGACCATGCTTTCGTCCTTTAAGGGTTTTATCAAAGTTTTCTTTAAAAATAAAAAACTTTGGTGACAACTATGTAGTTATTTTAAGAGTTAGTAGGCTCGGGCATTTTTTGCGCTGCAAGACTTTCGTCGTGCTTGTATAGAATTAAATGAATCGGATATTTATGGATTCTTGGATCTATTTAGTATTCAATTTATAAATTATTCTTCAAAAGTGTTTGAAACATTCATATCATCACATTTAAGTGAGGAGAATAAAGACCGTTACTTAGCACCACTTATCGATGAGTGAGTAATTTTAAAATTACGGTTTCACTATCGTATTTATTTTCCATGTTTTATCAAATACGTACTAATTACGATTGTGTTCACTCAGTGGCCATTGTCAATTGATCATCATCTCTCTTCGGATGAATATGATATTACACTATGTTCCTTAGGCAAACCACTTAGACAAAAGATTAAACATAGTATTTCTACGTAAGTTTATATGAGACTTTTGGTAATATTTTCTTTGACTTAATACTTAGTTTAACGTGTAATATGTTTAAATCCTTTAATATATACAAGTTGTGGAGCGACACAATAAGTTTAAAGAAGTTAGAAGGAAAAATCTCGCATTTTGTACGCCTTCGATAAGTGGATTACTTGTGATATTCATTTATATATAGTTACATGTATGTATGGTTATATATTCATGAAATATTTAAATTTATAGAAGAGAAAACATAAATAAGGATACGAGTGTGGTTTTTTTTGTCATGAAACACATCTTAAACATGTCTCTATTGACATTGTTAATTCTTAGGATCAGGTATATATATTTACAACAACATTTTAGTTTTTAAGTTTGCTATTATTTCAAATCATGTAATATTTAATTTCATTCACTTTTTTATATATATTTAAAACACTATACCATTTTCACAAGAAAACTTTAAAGACGTTCGCATACATCAGACATTTTGCTTCAATGTGCTTTATAGGCAAGGTTGATCACACTTGAGTCTGTAATATAAACTTTCTATATTTTTGTATTTTATGTAAATAATATTTATTTTAGTTACATTTTGATATAGTCATATTTTGTAAATATATGTTTATTGTAATTTTTGGGTTTGATGTAAATATATTATAGCCATATTTTGGTTAGAAAGATATGCGTATTTGCTGGTTTTGTTGTGGCAAAATATAGCGTATAAAATACAGGTACTAAAAAAACGGGGCATATATGGAATAATTAAAAAACTTATTTAAAAAAATAAAGTATTTCACCATGATTGATTAAGATGGTCGTGATCAGGCACGGGTCCAAGTTACTGCCATTGGGGGCATCTGCCCTCACAAAATTAAATAGTTAATCATAAGTTTTATAACAATTTTATGTTTTCCTACACAAAAATGATATGTTGCCACTAGTAAAAACTATTTATTCTTTTTATCAGCAAAAAAACTTAAATTGCAATAATGTTATGAGATATAAATTGTAGAATTATTATTTGATTATTTATGGAAAAAAATGATTATTTATGAAAAAAATGATTATTTAGTCATAAATAGATAAAAATATTTTGGAAAATAAAAAAGTAACTAAATTTTCTAATTATAAAAACACTTATAAATCAATCATAATTTTAAAATTTTATGTCCATTATACTAATATAACTTTATAATCTCTAAACTTTTGATTAGTAATAATATTATGATCTTGCCCCCACAATTTAGAATTTCTAAATCCGTTTCTGACCGTGGTGATAGGTAGAGCGTGAATTATTATATACCATGTTATGGCTGGGAATCAAACCCATGAACTTTATATATTTAACCACGATTGTTTGAGAGAATCATTGTGATATGTAGTGCACGTCATAGTTTATTATTAGGGTCACACGTACGTGGTGGAAAGCACCATACTTACTATCACCACATACCTTATCATAGTTGGTCAACCGTGATGACATCTATTTTCTAACCGTGGTGATATGCCTTTTACATAGTAGTAAAAAGTCATTAAAGTGACATCTTTTATAGAAATTACTTATAAGAAATGTTAAATTTTTATTTCTTTTGTGTGTGTGTGTTTATCCATGCATGTATCAACAGATCCAAATGACAGTTGATGTTTAGACGGATTTTATACGCATGTGTGATGGTAAACATGTGATAATTATAAGGTTTCACATGTGAATGATAAATCAATCCAAAAGGGGTTTATTATTCGACAAGTTTTATTATCAATGTTTGACAGTTCTTACAAGAGTACCACTAGCAGTTAATATTAGTGTCCAAAGACTCGATATTGATGGTGCACTAGGTATCTTGATATGAGTTAATGCCATTATTTGAACATATTGATGATTTAGTTTTTATTTTTATTTGAGTATATTGATAATTTTTATTTTTTTCTATTTTCAACAACAATTGCTTCAATGTATGCTAATCTGAATTCGGTTCTGATCCTTAATGGGACAAATTTTAACGACTGAAAGAAGAACATGGAAATTGTTCTAGGCTGCATGGATCTTGACATTACATTAAGGATGGAGCAAACACCTCCTACGAAATCTAGCACCTCTGAACAGAGGAAAGAATATGAGAAGTGGGATCGCTTTAATCGTGTGAGTCTTATGATCATTAAACACAAATTTTCGAGGCCTTTAAGGGTACTATCTTGGAAGAGATTGAAAAACACTGTGCAAAAAGAAATAAGGTGGAAACAAGTACTCTTCTTCAGAACTTGATTTCTATGAAGTATCAAGGCAAAGGAAATATAAGGGAATATATTATGGGCATATCAAACCTTTTTTTCTAAACTTAAGGAACTAAAGCTTTAGTTGTCAGAAGACTTATTCATTAATTTAGTATTACTTTCTCTTTCTTTATATTGCAGTCAATTTAAGATATCTTATAGATGTCAAATGAAAAATGGTCTCTTAATGAACTAATTTCATTTTGTGTGCAAGAAGAGGAAAAGTTGAAGTAATAAAAGACAATAAATTCTTATTTTGTTAGCACCTCTAAGGACAAGGGCAAAAAAATCTAATGAGCCCAAGAATGAAGTTGCAAAAGCTTTGGTCTGTTTGTGGTTAATTTGGCTCTAGTACCTAGAAATACTTGGTGGTTAGACTCTGGTGCAACTACTAACATTTGTGTTTCAATTAAGGGTTTCCTGAACTACCATAAGCTAAATGATGTTGAAAGATACATCTATGTTGGAGATGGCGACTCGGTGGAGGTGGAAGTTGTATGGCATTTTAGATTATTATTGTATAATGGATTTTATTTAGATTTGAAAGACACTTTTTTGGTACCGGCATTTAGTTAAATTTTAATATCGATTTCTTATTTGGATAAATTAGGTTATTTATGTTCATTTGGAAACAACATATTTAAGTTGTCTTTTAATTCATATATGATTAGAATTGGTTCACTTATGAGTCATGATAATTTATATTTACTTGACATAATAGCTACCTATATTGAATCTTTAAATGTGAAATCATGTGGTACTAAGTTTAAAATTAATAGTAATAAATCAAGAGTATTATGACACAAACATCTAGGCCACATCTCTAAAAATAGAGTTGAGCGACTAGTGTCAAATGGAATTTTGGATTTCATTGACTTCACAAACTTTAATGTTTGTGTTGAGTGTGTTAAAGTTAAATAGACCAAAACAAAGAAACTTAGTGCATAAAGAGATACAAATGTCTTGGAATTGATACATACAGACATTTGTAGACCATTTCCCACACCTTCTTGGAATGGTAAGCAATATTTTATATCATTTATAGATGATTACTCTAGATATACATACATATTTCTTATACATGAAAAGTCTCAAACATTGGATGTGTCCAAATCATTTAAGGATGAAGTTGAGAATCAACTTAACAAAAGAATTAAGAGTATCAAATATGACCATGGTGGTGAATATTACGGAAGTTGTGATGGTTTAAGTGACAACATCTGGGACCTTTTTCCAATGCCTAGAGGAATGTGGAACTGTCCCACATTACACCATGCCAGAGTCACCTAACATGAATGGTGTAGCTAAAAGAAAAAACTAGATTCTTAAGGATATTGTAAAGAGTATGATTTGTCATTCTACCTTGCTAGAGCCACTCTAGGGAGAGACACTAAAGACTGTAACTTACCTTTTAAATAGAGTTCCATCCAAGGGAACTGCCAAAACACCTTATGAGCTTTGGACTAGGAGAAAGCCTAGTTTGAAACATTTTCATGTACGGGGATGTCCAAGCGAGGCAAGGCCTTATAGGCCAAATGAAAAGAAATTGGACTCCTGAAAAATGAGCAACTACATTATTGGTTATTCTAAAAGATCTAGAGGCTACACATTTTATGATCCTAAATTAAAATCAACTTTTAAGATGGGAACAACCATATTCTTCAAAGATGTTGAGTTTTGGAATTGGAGGGAGAGGGATTGTAAGAACAGAGTATGCCTAAGAGGGGGGGTGAATTAGGACTTTTGAAATTTTTCCGGTTTTTATGGTATCTTGAAATATTACTGGTTTGTGTTTTTGGTTATGAAAGCAGAAGAAGAAAAATAAAAGAACAATGGACACCAGGATTTATAGTGGTTCCCCTCACAATCCGAGAGTACTCCACTCCCCTTTCAACATGAAAGAGAATTTTCACTATTGTTTAATAAAGTACAACCTATCACACCATCAACCGGTGAGGCCTACTATCAAACAATAAAACTAACAAGTGTACAAGAACAATCCTCTTGTAAACACTCACCCTTGTGTCCAACAATCCTGGATCACAAGTCAATATACACAAGTTTGTAAAGATTTGAATTTGAGAGTAATGATATCAAAGTTGATCTTCTCCAAATGATCAGAATTCACTCTTACAATTTTCAATACAAGTGTTCAAGGATGAATATGAAATTTATGCACATATGAACACTTAATGAAAGTTTTTGAAAATGGTGAATTTGATTCTAAGACAATTTGAAAATGAATGTAGAAAGTGTTTGGAGATTGAAAAGTTTTTGTGTTATGTTCTATATGGTGTTTTTCAAAATTGAAAAACTCAGAATTTATATGAGTAAAATACCCTTTCAAAAAGGTACATTGAGTAGACATCAAAAATATGAAATGGTATAATTTTTAAATAATTTTTGAACTTGAAACAAAGCAATTTTTCACTGCACGTTCAGTGTTAATCGGTTAACCCATATGGTTAATCGGTTAACACTGGTACGTTAGCCCAGAAAATTCAAAATTCAAATTGGTTAACCGGTTAACCTATATGGTTAATCGGTTAACACTGCTAATTTTTAGAAAAATGCTTTTTAAAATTAATGTTATACCATTTTTAAGGTTTCAAAAACATGCTTATGTATTATGCAAAAATGCTTGATGTTTTTGAACACTTGTATATCAAATTATAAGGGTAGAATTTGATATACCAGTAATGCAACCAAGTCTGGAAGAATCATAGTTCCATATGTAGCTTGACTTGAAAGATAGCTTGACTTGATCTTGATAACTTTGAACGACTTGTCTTTTTGCAATCAAGAGATGACCTTGAGTAGTATTGACATCATCAAAACTTGAGACTGAAGCATGCTTCTACATTCTCCCCCTTTTTGATGATGGCAATCAAAAAATGTTGTGCGATATCTCTTGGTTCTTGATCTGGTTCTCCCCTTATGTCTAGCAACTCCCCCTATCTTAACGGAGGAAAAAAAATCTGCACACAGAGAGACATTAACAGAACCAAGCTCTTCTCCCCCTTTGACATCAGCAAAAAGGAAGAGCTTTCAAAGAAATCACAAGATAGCAGCATATATAGTAATAATCACATGCAAAGCCAAGTAAACACAAAGCACAAACAGTAGTACATATAAAATGCAGCAAATAGAAATTGTACTTGTTACAATAAAACATAGTTCAAATGAAAGCATAAAAACTTAAGACTAGAAAGCAAAGCAATAAAAATAGCAGCAACAGCATATTCTCTAAAAATCCTCATCCTCCATATCCTCCTCCTCTTCTTCCTCTTGTCCTTCATTTTCTTCATCAGATACAACAGGGCTGTCAGGGTTGGTGTGGTGAGAAGAAAGTACAAGGTTCCGGAGAGAAGCAATGGCCCAGGAGGTTTCTCTATGCTGAGTCATGATAGTTTGGTAAAGGAACTCGTTTTTGATGCCTTCTTCAGGTACGGGAAATGCCTGGTTAGCATTGGCTCCTTCTTCTAAATACTTGTAAGTACCGTCATTATCCTTAAAAATTCTAGTATTTTTGACAATTGTAATCTCGTTGATCTCATTGGTGGTTGATTTCATCTTGATGGTTGGTTCACGGTTAAGATCCAAAGTAGTCAATTCCAAGATTCTTGGTACCATCCGTGCATAAGGAAGATGGGTCGACAGAGATAGTTGTTGTTGAAGGTGATACATGATGGTTAGAATCCAATTGACACGAATCTTGTTCTTGATGGCGAAAAGAAGTTGCATTTCCAGATCATTAATTTGTGCATGATTCGAATCCTTGGGAATCAGCACATAGCAGATTATGTAGTGAAGCATCCGATCAGAGACGGTAAGATTCTTTGCATAGCACAACAGACGAGCAGTACGTTGGTTGGCGATAATCATCTCCTTTGGAAATCTGCAGATCTGATAATAGAACTCCATCTTGTCGTAGTTGGACCACGGCCCTTCCACGTGGTTAACTCCCTTTCTCAGAAAGTACCCAGATGATGGTATGTTCAGCATTGCAGCAACATCAGACAGATTTTCTTCAACAACACAGTCTCTAACAATTGTTTTCATAATATGCTCATCATTTGCATTTAGAAACACAGACAGTTTATGCAAAAAGGATTTGACAAGATCCGGGTAGCAGTTTCCAGAATCAGACACAAATTTATCGATCCTCTGATATTTGAGCAAAGCAGGAAAATCAAAAGATGATGTGGGAAAAACCTTAAGATTCACATACTTTACCGGAAGGATAGAACGAACTCGGACTTTGAAATCCATTCTGCGCTTCTTGGTTGTTTCCATAGGAATATCTTCATCAGATGCAGAGTGATGTTCTGGAAGTTTTCCCTTGCCACAGTTTGATGCTGAAGCCATGGATGGAGGTTTGAGAGAACTGGGGTTGTGGGTTCTGAGGAAGTTAGGGTTTGAGAAGTTGTGGGGAGTTTTTCCAACTTTTGAGAGTGGGAGAGAGAAGTTAGGATTTTAAGAGGGAATATGGATTTTGGATATGGATTTGGATATTTAAGAGAATATGGACCACACAAAATATATTAAAAAATATACAATTTTTCAAAAATTTTAATTAATTTTTGTTTCTGATTTTTTTTTGAAAAATTAACAGTGTTAATCGGTTAACCATATAGGTTAATCGGTTAACACATTAAAAAATTTAATCAGAATTGAAAATTCAACAGTGTTAATCGGTTAACCCATATGGTTAATCGATTAACATGCTCGAATTTTTGAAAAATACATAAAAACAGAATGCATACACATGAAAACAGATCACAAATAATGCATACATATGATAGAGAAAAAGTCAGATGTCACCTTCATCAAGAATCCCAAGTTCTCTCCGAATTTTGTAGAATGGTTCTTTTGCCAAAGGCTTGGTGAAGATGTCGGCGAGTTGGTTGTGTGTGTCGACGAAAGTAACATCAACATCTCTGTTTAATACGTGATCTCGAAGGAAATGATGTCGGATATCGATGTGCTTTGTTCTGGAATGCATAACCGGATTCTTTATGATATTTATGGCACTAGATTGTCACATCGTAGAGGAATGCATCCGAGGTCAACACCATAATCCAGAAGTTGTTGTTTCAGCCATAAAATTTGTGCACAGCAACTTCCTGCGGCGATGTATTCTGCTTCGGCGGTGCTGAGTGCTACACAAGCTTGCTTCTTGCAGGCCCATGATACTAGAGCATTTCCGAGAATATGACATGTACCACTTGTACTTTTTCTATCGGTTTTGCATCCTGCATAGTCAGCGTCAGAATAACCAACTAAAGAACAAATACTACCTTTAGGATACCATAATCCTACGTTGGTCGTTCCTTTGAGATACTTGATAATTCTCTTCACAGCAGTGAGATGCGATTCCTTCGGATTTGCTTGGAAGCGCGCACACAAACAAACATTAAACATAATGTCAGGACGACTTGCCGTCAAATATAGTAATGAACCAATCATACCTCGATATTTAGTAATATCAATTGGAGTACCAGATTCATCTTGATCAACATGCGTTCCGGATCCCATAGGAGTAGACATCATCTTGCAACTATCCATATCGAATTTCTTTATTAATTCCTTACAGTACTTGGATTGGTTAAGAAAGATTCCATCCTTGGTTTGCTTGATTTGTAGTCCAAGAAAATAATTTAACTTTCCCATCATGGACATCTCGAATTCTTCTCGCATCATGAGTGAGAATTCTTCGCAGAGTTCTTTGTTTGTTGATCCAAAAATGATGTCGTCGACGTAGACTTGTACTAACAAGGTGTTACCCTTGATCTTCTTTATAAACAGCGTCTTGTCAACCTTTCCTTTTGTAAATCCTTTCTCACATAAGAAGCTGCTAAGGCGATCATACCATGCTCATGGTGCTTGTTTTAAACCGTAGAGAGCCTTCTTCAGTTTGAAAACATGTGAGGGATTTTTGAAGTCTTCAAAACCCGGAGGTTTTTTGACGTAGACTTCCTCATTAATGTACCCATTCAGGAAAACGTTTTTGACATCCATCTGGAATAACTGAAAATTCATAGAACAAGCGTAAGCAAGTAGTAATCTTATTGCTTCTAACCTTGCTACCGGAGCGAATGTTTCATCAAAATCAATTCCTTCCTCCTGGTTGTAGCCTTGTGCGACCAATCTTGCCTTGTTACGAACTATAATCCCATTTTCGTCAAGTTTGTTCTTGAACACTCATCTGGTTCCTATAATATGCTTATTGTCTGGTCTTGGTACAAGGGTCCAAACTTGATTTCTTTCAAATTGATTAAGTTCTTCTTGCATTGCTATAATCCATTGGTCGTCGCCTAAAGCTTCATCGATCTTTGATGGTTCGATTTGAGATACAAACGCCATGTTGAGACAAGCATCCTTTAAATTAAGTCGAGTTGTAACGCCTTGACTGATATCACCAATAACTTTATCAATTGGGTGATCTCTGTGTGTTCTCCATTCTTTCGGAAGATCTTGATTTTCTTGAGTAACATCTTCTCGTAATATTGTTTGATCATTTGAAACAATTTCTTCATTTTGTGGAGTATCTACAAAATCATCATCATCATCCAAAACAATATTATCCTCTTTCGAGGGGTTAGTCTCATCAAACGAAACATGAATGGACTCTTCAATGGTAAGAGTTCTTTTATTAAAAATTCTAAAAGCTTTACTATAAAGAGAGTAACCAAGAAAGATACCTTCGTCGGACTTCTCATCAAACTTACCGATATTGTCCTTATTGTTGAAGCATTTGCAGCCAAATATGTGGAAGAATGATATATTTGGTTTCCTTCCCTTGAACAACTCATACGGAGTCTTTTTGAGTAGCGGTCGAATATTCACGCGGTTGCTTACAAAGCATGCCGTGCTTACTGCTTCTGCCCAAAAATATTTTGGAAGATTTGTGTCGCTGAGCATTGTTCTAGCAAGTTCAACTAGTGAACGATTCTTCCGTTCTACGACGCTATTTTGTTGAGGAGTTCTTGGTGCCGAAAAATTATGAGAAATTCCATGTTCTTCGCAAAATTCTTCAAAGTCTGAATTTTGAAATTCTCCACCGTGGTCGCTTCTTATGGAGGCTATAGTGAGTGACTTCTCGTTTTGAATTCGTTTTGCATACTTTTTGAATGCTTTAAACGCATCATTTTTCTGCACTAAAAACATTGTCCAGGTATATCGAGAAAAATCATCAACAATAACTAAAGCATAAATACTACCTCCAAAGCTCTTCGTTCTTGATGGACCAAAAAGATCCATGTGCAACAATTGAAGTGGTCTTGATGTAGAAACCACTTGCTTGGATTTGAAAGTTGTCTTGGTCTGTTTTCCCTTTTGACATGCATCGCATAATTTATCCTTGATGAATTTTATCTTCGGAAGCCCAACAACCAGATCATGCTTGATTAATTTGTTTAAATGCTCCATGTGAATGTGAGCAAATCTTTTATGCCAAAGCCATGCCTCGTTGTTGTTCGCCATAAGACACTTTACCTTCAAGGAAGAGTCATCAAAAGAAATCATAAAAATGTTATTATATCTTTTACCTTTTAGCAGAATCTCATGAGTGACTTCGTGTTCGATCAAGCATTCCTCCTTTGTGAAGTTGATTTTGAACCCTCTGTCACACAATTGACTGATGCTAAGCAGGTTATGCTTAAGGCCTTCAACAAAAAGAACGTCTTCGATAATTGTACATGGAGGTGCACCAATGGTTCCAACTCCAAGGATTTTTACTTTATTATCATCACCGTAAGTGACATATCCTTTGGCCTTTAATGATAGACTTGAAAATTTGTTTATATCTCCCGTCATATGCTTCGAGCAGCCACTATCAAGATACCATTGATTTGTGGTTGTCTTCAAGCATACCTACAAAACAAAATTAGGTAGTGTTAGGTACCCAAATTGCTTTGGGTCCTTGATAGTTAGTACCCTTTTCCACCCACACATAATGCCCCTTTGCAATACCAATATTACGTACATAGCAGGCATTAGGTGTGTGCCCTTTAATACCACAATAAAAACATGTAGGTTGAAAATGACTTCTATATCTAGGAATATAATTCTTTTTCTTATTAAATCTTTTCTTGTTATGATTTTGATGCTGAATTTTAGAAGTGCTTGTCTCTTCCTTAACAATTTGTTCACTTGCTCTTACGAAAATGGTCTTATTGGTGCTTGGTTTTGAAAATTTAGAATATCCCAATCCACTTTTATCATTAGGATACCTTTGATGTTTAATAATCTCTTCCAAACCAATTTGACCTTTTTCGTATCTTTCTAAAACTCTTTTAAGTTGAACAATTTGAAAAGACAAAGACTCACAATTCTTACATACAAGACTTTGTTTTTCATCCATCACTTTTTGTTTTTCATCTTCAAGACTTTTTAAGAGATCAGAATTTTGTTTTTCTAAAATTAAAATTCTTTTCTTTTGTGATGAGATGTCTTTATACAAAGTCTTGCACTCTTTTAGAAGTTCATCTATAACTTCTTGTGCATCATTATCATAGACAGAAAAATTACTACTAACCTCATTTTCGTCATCGGAATGGTGAGAGGCCATTAAGGCAATATTTGCGCTTTCATCGCTATCTGATTCCGATGATGAACTCACTTCGTTGTCGTCCCATGCGACATAAGCCTTCTTTGTTTTGAAATCCTTCTTGCCCTTGAATTTTCCTTTATTTGCGAGTTTTGGGCAATCTGGCTTTATGTGACCTTGTTTTCCACATTCGTAACATGTAATTTCTTGGTTTGATGTGGATGCCTCCTTTTTCCTGAAATGTCTATTCTTTTTAGAAAAAGAAGAAGTTTTATTATTATTAAAAAACTTACCAAGCTTCTTTACTAGAAGCATGAAATTTTCGTCTTCGGAAGATTCGTCAATTTTGTCATCCTTTGTGTCAGTCTTCAAGGCAATTCCTTTGGACTTCTTGTCTTGACTTTCATGTTTCTCAAGCCTTCCAAGTTCCAGTTCATGCTCTTGAAGTTTCCCGAATAATGAAGCGGATGTCATTGTTGAAATACTTTTCTTTTCCGAAATGGCGGTCACCTTTGGTTGCCATTCTCTTGTCAAGGATCTTAGGACTTTTAAGTTGAGATCATCGTTGGTGAAGGTCTTCCCAAGAGCAATCAGGTGATTTGTTAGATGAACGAACCTATTTTGCAAGGCAACAATAGATTCACCGGGCTGCATACGGAACATCTCATATTCTTGACTTAACGTGTTAAGTCTTGATCTTTTTACTTCTGCTGTTCCTTCATGCGTTTCTACCAAGGTATCCCAAATCTGTTTTGCCGATTGACACTGTGATATGCGAAAGAATTCATCCATACTGAGAGCGCTTTGAAGTATGTTGATTGCTTTCTTCTCATCCAAGATTCTCTTCTTGTCATCTTCATCATATGAGGATTTAATCTTTGGGGTTCCAACACCATTTACCACACTTGTAGGAACATGTGGACCAGTTTCAACGGTTTCCCATATACCATCTCCTTGAGCCTCAAGATGTGCCTTCATACGGATTTTCCAAAAATCAAAGTATTCTCCAGAAAAGAGTGGTGGCTTGTTACTACTTCCACCATCTTTGAAAACCGGGTTGGTACTTGCGGAAGCCATACTTAATCGTTAGGAACAGGTTACCTTAACCTGCTCTGATGCCAATTGTAAGAACAGAGTATGCCTAAGAGGGGGGTGAATTAGGACTTTTGAAATTTTTCCGGTGTTTATGGTATCTTGAAATATTACTGGTTTGTGTTTTTGGTTATGAAAGCAGAAGAAGAAAAATAAAAGAACAATGGACACCAGGATTTATAGTGGTTCCCCTCACAATTCGAGAGTACTCCACTCCCCTTTCAACATGAAAGAGAATTTTCACTATTGTTTAATAAAGTACAACCTATCACACCATCAACCGGTGAGGCCTACTATCAAACAATAAAACTAACAAGTGTACAAGAACAATCCTCTTGTAAACACTCACCCTTGTGTCCAACAATTCTGGATCACAAGTCAATATACACAAGTTTGTAAAGATTTGAATTTGAGAGTAATGATATCAAAGTTGATCTTCTCCAAATGATCAGAATTCACTCTTACAATTTTCAATACAAGTGTTCAAGGATGAATATGAAATTTATGCACATATGAACACTTAATGAAAGTTTTTGAAAATGGTGAATTTGATTCTAAGACAATTTGAAAATGAATGTAGAAAGTGTTTGGAGATTGAAAAGTTTTTGTGTTATGTTCTATATGGTGTTTTTCAAAATTGAAAAACTCAGAATTTATATGAGTAAAATACCCTTTCAAAAAGGTACATTGAGTAGACATCAAAAATATGAAATGGTATAATTTTTAAATAATTTTTGAACTTGAAACAAAGCAATTTTTCACTGCACGTTCAGTGTTAATCGGTTAACCCATATGGTTAATCGGTTAACACTGGTACGTTAGCCCAGAAAATTCAAAATTCAAATTGGTTAACCGGTTAACCTATATGGTTAATCGATTAACACTGCTAATTTTCAGAAAAATGCTTTTTAAAATTAATGTTATACCATTTTTAAGGTTTCAAAAACATGCTTATGTATTATGCAAAAATGCTTGATGTTTTTGAACACTTGTATATCAAATTATAAGGGTAGAATTTGATATACCAGTAATGCAACCAAGTCTGGAAGAATCATAGTTCCATATGTAGCTTGACTTGAAAGATAGCTTGACTTGATCTTGATAACTTTGAACGGCTTGTCTTTTTGCAATCAAGAGATGACCTTGAGTAGTATTGACATCATCAAAACTTGAGACTGAAGCATGCTTCTACAGGGATAAGGTTAGAGACTTTGTTTTATAAGAAGAATCGATAACAATTCCATAACCAATTTATATAACTTCTTTTGATGAAAAAAATATGGAACCTCGACAAGGCATTAGTGAATTTTCTCCTACTCAAGATCATTTAGTAATTCATGAAGAAAAATTGAAGATCCTCTAGAACAAGTGTTACAGGAACCAATACCTTTGCGGATATCCACTAGAGAAAAGAGAAATTCTATTCTGAATGATTAAGTAGTCTTTCTCCAAGAATATGAGGAAAATAATGGTATGATGGAAGCTGAACCAATCAACTTTTGCCAAGCTATGGAGGATTCCAACTCGGAAAAGTGGATTGAAGCAATGAAGAAGGAGGATAAATCCATGAAAGGCGATAAGGTTTAGAAACTTGTCCTGTTACCAGAAGGTGTAAAACCCATTGGTTGCAAATGGATTTATAAGACTAAGCAAGACTCTAACAGTAATGTGGAGAGGTATAAGACTCGTCTTGTGGCTAAGGGTTATCCCCAAAAGGAAGAGATTGACTTTAAAGAGACATTATCTCTGATTTCATCAAAAGATCCTTTTATGAAAATCATGAATCTTGTTGCACATTATGATTTAGAACTCCATCAAATAGATGTCAAGATAACATTTATCAGTGGTAACTCTGATTAGACAATATATATGGCGCAACCATAAAACTTTGTGTCAGGAGACTTAAAGAATATGGTTTGCAAATTGACCAAATTCATTTATGAACTAGAGCAGACGTCTCGCCAGTGGTACCACAAGTTTCATGAAGTAATTCTCTCATTTGGTTTTGAGGTGAATGTTATTGAAGATTTTGTGTATCACAAATTCAATGGGAACAAGTACGTTTTCCTGGTCTCATATATTAATGAGATACTGCTTGCGACTAATGACATATGCATGATGCACAAAACAATAATTTTATATCAAGAAAATTTGAAAAGAAATATCTTGGCTATGCCTTCTTTATATTAGGAATTCAGATGCACTTAGACTATCTCGAGGTATTATAGGATTATCACAAAAGAGTTATATCAAACTAGTACTTAAAAGGTTTGACATGTAGAAATTTAAATCAGGGGATACTCCAGTTGCTAAGGGAGACAAATTTAGTCTTAGTCAGTTTCCAAAAGGAAACTTAGAAATTCAAGAAATGCAAAAGATTTCTTATGCGTCAGTTGTAAGAAGCTGATATATACCCAAGACTGTACACGTCTGAATATTGCATTCATAGTTGGGATGTTGTGGATATATTTAAGAAATCTAGAAATGGATCATTAGAAAGCAACCAAAAAGGTTATAAGGTATTTAAAGAGAACAAAATATGCTCATATATCAGAGGTCAGACCAGTTGGAGATTACTGGATATTTTGACTCTGATTTTGCTGGATGTCATGATAGTAAAAGATCCACTTCAGACTATATCAACAGGTTGGCTAGGGTGCAGTTTCTTGGCGTAGTGCCAAGCAAACTCTCATTGCGCCATCCACCATGACAGTGAAATTTATAGCATGTTTTGAGGCATCTAACACGAGATTTGGTTGACGAGCCTTGTCATTAGGCTGCGAATTGTGGAAGGAATTGAAAAACAACTTAAGTTATATTGTGATGATAAATAAGTTGTCCTATATTCAAACAATAATAGAAGCCCGACTAAATCAAAACATAATGATATCAAGTTCTTAGTTGTTAAGAAAATGGTACAAAATGAATAGATTTTTATATAACAGTTATGGACAAACTCCATGATAGCAGACCCTCTTACAAAAGGTCTTTCATCATCACACTTCTCACATGAGTGTTTTATGGTTTGAGGAATTTTTAGTTTAGTGGGAGTTAATCATTTATGAATTTTGTGTTCTATGTTTGGTATTATGTATGCATACTCTAGTTTTGAATATTATTTTTTTTCGGTTTATAAAGTTTCATATTCAAGTATTTATACTTTGTACAATAAGGTTATCAAATGATCTCACCAAAGTAAAGTAGGACCAATTGAAAATCGACATGTACAAGCCACATTCGTGTGATTTTAATGCTACATATCTCATGATAAATATATGTCATTTATTTATGTCACTATTAATAATTGTTGATGAGTTTAGTTATGATTGATATAAAGAAAATCACTTTGGTTATATGTACTCGCATAACTAATTGACGAGATTATTTGGATATGGTTGAAAAATATAATGACAAATTTTGAGTTCATTAAGTCTAACATATATGTAAAATTACATATGTGATTAGTGAGAGATGGTTAGAATTTTAGTTAACAAATATAATATTTAATGTGTTAAAATTATTATCTAATTAACCAAAATTAAAATAGTCTAATTCATATTAATTTTAAGGCTAAGGACACATATGTCTTAAAATTTTATTGTGTAAATACTATAAATCAATGACGAAAGGACAGATTTAAAATATTAAAATATGATTAGTAATTTTAAGACACTTACTTGTATGGATTATAGATTCTATTTGTAGATAAACGAAATCACAGTAAACAATAGATTACCGCGGTAATCTCTCATTTTTATTTTATATTATTTTTACACAAAAAGCATGTTAGAAAATGACTAAAGTTACCTAAAGTCATTGTCATAGGAGGCAAAATTACTTAATCATTCTCCTATAATGTGACCTATAATATGAATGAATATATGATAATCTTATCGATATCAAACTTCCTTGGCTTATAAAGAAAATTTTGCAGCATTCTTGGTGTACAATTCTTGTTTGTTTTTCTCTTCAACACTGCCTATAGCGTGTCATGCACACAATTACAACAAAAATTCAAGTGTGAAAACAGAAAAGTAAAAATCAGGAAATCAAATACGATTAAAACTTCCATAAATCTCATTAGAGCATAAATCATTTTCCCACACACGTGTCTATGTATTACAAATTTCGTTGAATATTTATTATATTTAAACAAAATATAAATAAGTGCTTAAGAATTGCTTAATAATGATGTGACATTATGAGACCTTTTTAAGTGTTTATATGCAACTCAATGTGAATTGAAAATTTTTTTTCTCCCATTCCGCGTATTTGCAACTAAATATTTTGAAACAATCAACACAGAAAAGAAATTAATGGCAATTATTCTAGAAACTCTCGCAATTAATTATTTTTGTTCTTTCTAAATTTAATGTTATGCAATCCACTGAAAATTTGACCGTTGTCATGTTTGGGTTTTCCACTAAAAATCGGTCAAACGTTTATTGAAATTAATCGTTTACTTTTAGATAGAATAATGAGCTTTCTAACTTAAAATGTCAATATAAGTATCAAAGAAATGTCATTAATATTTCAACAACTTTTAGCTAGAAACAATCTATAGGAGCACTTATTGGCTTAATGATAACTTGGCTTATATCCACCACTTCTTGTTTTTGATCCCACCCTATGATGCTTTAGACTTGGTCAAATCGAAAGCTTCCACTATAGATTCAAGACTGCATCATGCTTTCAGCAATATGACTTGGAAGTTTTAATGTGATTTTCATTTTAATGTGTTTTAAGAGTATAAGTTAAGAAATTTATTTATAATAAATTTGTATTAAAAAAATTTAAAAATTAATTTTATATTTTTATTAAAGCCTATACGCAATTTTTAAAACAATACTTTTGAATTTAATTCTTAAGTTATGTTATTAGGACACAAGTTAGAATTATCTTTTCTTTATAAATTTAAATTTAATATGAAACTCTCAAGTTGAACTTGAACTTTTATCGATGAATGGATATCATACGAATAGATTGGAAACAGATATTTATATTGATTAAAAAATTAAAATCAACTAATTAAAATTGCTAGTTTCACAATTTACTTGTGTTGCAAGTAAGGATGAAGATATGGCAAACCAACCTACAGGGGCTTATAGTTTTGCATATTTAAGGACATGTCATATCAGATATATTTAATAAAAAAAAGTCAAACTTAGATTTTTTTAAAAGTCTATTTAATTAAATAGGTCAGACCTAAACTATTAAAAAAAAGTCTATGAAATCTTATAGGCCGACTTATATTTTCATATGTATGAAAAATAGTCTAAATTGACATATATATATATATATATATATATATATATATATATATATATATATATATATATATATATATATATATATATATATATATATATATATATATATATATATATATATATATATATATATATATATATATATATATATATATATATATATATATATATATATATATATATATATATATATATATATATATATATATATATATATATATATATATATATATATATATATATATATATATATATATATATATATATATATATATATATATATATATATATATATATATATATATATATATATATATATATATATATATATATATATATATATATATATATATATATATATATATATAAGAAAAAAATGTTAAATAGGTTGGCCTATATATACATATATATTAGAGAAAATGCTAAATAAGTCAGCTTATATATACATATATAAACCGACGTATAAAACTTCTGAAGTAATATGGATTAATTGAAAACCTTAAAAATGAAACGTGTTTTTAAATAGGCTTTCAGACCAGGTCAAATTTTTAAAAAAGTCAGGTCAGACAAAAAAAGAGAGAGCATATAGTAGGCCATAGGTCATGCTCAGGCCTTGTAAGTTTATCGTATGCCAGATTTAGGCCTTCTAAATCCTAGTCTAGCCTAGCCTATTTCCACCCCTAGTTGCAAGTCACATTTGCAAGAATTTTAAAATGTCAATAACAATAATGCATAAAATTGAATTATATATAATACCATTCCTAATTCAAATTCTCTAAACTCCTCATTTCCATCAACTTTTTAAATCTTTCAAATCTTTCATGTTTCAAGGGTTTTGTCAAGATATCGGCTAATTGCAACTAAGTTTTGCAATATTCAAATCTCAACCTCTCTTGACCAATTTCCCCCTAAGAAAATGGTATATTCTTTCTATGTGTTTGCTCGAGAAGTGATTCTCTCTAGTGTGATTTCCACTGGAGAGGGAGAAATGTGAATCTAAACCTTTAAAATTTTCAATCTCATTAAATTTTGTAATTTTAAATGGATAGGATTTAACTGCATGATCATTTCATGGGAGAGAATCCCTTCCCGTGTTTGCTCCTACTATAAAATTAATTATGGTTTGCCAAATCAATTGTTGACTGATTGTCCACTAGAAACTTGATTTGCACACAATTGCTCACATTTAACTCTTCAAGCAACATGTCTAACCAAAATGCTTGACATGCACCATAGGAGGTTGTAATATAATCTACCTCACATGAAGACAAAGTCATAATTCCTTGCTTCTTTGAACATTGTGACATTACTGCTAATCCAAGCATGAGCAAGTAAGCACTTGCGCTCTTTCTTTAATCTTGATCACAACTCCAATATGAATTAGAATAACCATACACATTGACTTCCATTCTTGTGTTTTGTTAATTTTTCATGATTACTCCACGATCAATTGTACCTATAATGTACCTTAGGCCCCTACTCGCTGCAAGTAGATGACATAGCCGTAGTGAAGGGATTTAATAGGGATTTAAAAAAATGATCCTCTTAGTGGAACAATTTCGATGAACGAATTTTAATTAAACCATTAGTCACAAATCAAACACCAAAGGGATTCAAGAAGTACCTCTTAAAGCGTGTTTTATCTTTGATCATGAATGTCGGAAGATACCGACGTGTATATGTAGTCCACACGAGCACAAAATGAAACGTGGTGCTAACCTTTTTCTGAAGAAAAAAAAAGATAATTAGGATTTTAAAAGAAAGAACTTTTCTATTTATTGAGGGCTACTAAAGTCATAATGCTCTTATTATGGAATTTTACAAAATAAGCTCAATCTTATTAATTAAGCTATGTTAATTAAATAAATATTATTTATATCTAATTAAACGCTTTTAATTAAATTAAACTAAATAAATAATAATTAAATTAAATCATATTTAATGTAATTAAATATGAATTATCTTTGATTTAATTAAATCATATTCAATAATATATATATATATATATATATATATATATATATATATATATATATATATATATATATATATATATATATATATATATATATATATATATATATATATATATATATATATATATATATATATATATATATATATATATATATATATATATATATATATATGTTAAAATATTAAATACTTTGAATACTATTAACACATAATTAAATTAAATCATATTTAATTTTAATAATTCATTCAACTATCGTTACTCTATGTGTGTGATCTGATAGGTTCTCGTAACATTGACAATAATACTAAATCACTTATTTAACAATATAAATAGTGAGTGATATCTAGCAATACATCACCATTACCTAAGTGATGAGAATGTCATGTGATCCACATAAACCTTTCTATGATAATGACAATGTGTATAATTACTCTTTTGCCCTTTATTTGTATATTGAACACAAGACATAGAATGTTGAAACAAACTTTGTTCATACCACTTATACTCTAAGATTTTGATGATAACAAAGTATTTGAAGAACAATTAGGATTTCTAACTAGCTGATTTATTTGTATAGAATTCAATTTACTTGATGAAATCGGTTCTATCACGAAAGAAGCTATGTTTCGATTCTGATCAGTTTCTTGTGAGAGAGTCTGACTAGAAAAATATCTTTTGCACAATTTAGAATCAGAAGCGTGTTAACCCTGCCTCTGAAATTGATGGATGTCAACTTAAGCTCAAAAATCATGGGACTCGAGAGTAGTTAATATTATCTTCAAAAGATTGTGTTGTACTTATTTCATTGAAGAGTTCTCTAGACAAAGGCATGTTCAGTGGGTAATTACTTGGCTACGAGTTCCAACGCCTGCTTTATTGAAAAAGAATATACGCAAAAAGATGTGATCTGAATATAGCCGCTAGGTTACTTCAACGGCTCTATTTCTTCATCTTTAAAAGGGGCAGAAGAATTAAAGATCAACCAAGAGAATAACACTGCAACTACAACTAGAATATACACGCACTTCACACCATTTATATCAGCTCAAGAAAAGTTAATCCATTAAGAGTTCTTATTCTTATATATCTTAATAATCCTTAGTGTTAAAGTGCGTTGCATTATTCTTATATATCTTAATAATCCTTAGTGTTAAAGTGCGTTGCATTATATTTGAACACCTCTGATTGTTAATTAAGTGTTGTTGTAAGTTATTCCTTCTTTAAAGAGTCAGTTTAGATAAAGTCTTCTGCTTTGTGCTTAAGCATTGAAGTTTTAGATTCGTGAAATCTGAGCAAGGAAGTCTTGGATTGTAGGTCTAAGCGGGAAGTTTTATACTCGAGGGTATAAGAAAGGAAGTCTTGAATTCGAGGGGTTTAAGCAAGGAAAGTATTAGGATCTAAGGATCTAAGCGGGAAGTCTTAATCAGGTGCTGATTGAGCAAGGAAGACTTAGGATATAAGTCTGAGTAGAAGAAAGTCTTATACTTGAGGATATAAGCAGTTGTAATCTGTTTGATTATAGTGGAAATATCTTGTGCTTCTAAGGGACTGAGCTACTCTTAGTTGGAGAGAAACCATGATAGCTTTTGTGTGTTCTTTCCCTATTTATTTACTTCTATTATTTTATTCGCTGCATTTGTTAATAAGTTTATGAACTTTTGTTTAAATTTTGAACTCTGGCTCAGGAGTAAAACGATTTGACAAACACAATTTAACCCCCCTTCTTGGATATTTTTCTCACCTTCAGTTGGCATTAGAGAAAGGTCTATGTGTAACTTTTAATAGTGGTACAAATAAAGATCCAAAGAGAAAAATTTGACTTATGAAGATCCTACTTCTAGTACCTCAGGAAGAGGAATTTCTTATGTTTACAATGCTTCTGAGAGCAATCACTATTCTGCTAAACCTCCTGTATTTAGTGGTGATTTCACTGAGTTTGAATGATGGAAAAGCAAGATGTTCACATATATCATTGGACTTGATGATGAGTTGTGGGATATACTTGAAGATCATATCAAGATAATTGTTGATAGTGTTGGTATGGTATCTAACAGAATTTTTTGACTCCAGCTCAAAAGAAAATTTATAGAAAACATCACAGAGTCAGAGGTATTCTAGTCGTTGCTCTACCACATACTGAGTATCTAAAAGTCATTGATAAGTCCCTAAATCATAAGGGCGCACATAAAATCATCTCAAAAGGGCACAAATTTCTCAATAATTCAAATATAGTCAATGCTCCGTAAACAACGGGTTTTCCCAGAATTACTCAAAGGAAGCAAAACTCAAAAGGGCAAAAATCCAAAGTTTTCCTTGCGCAATATGTAACACCCTTTTCTATCCACAATTAAAAGGCACATTTTTCACATAAATCAGAGTAAAATATTTAACTCAATAAAATTCACCTCAAAGAGCGTACATTTCTCAATGTCATCAAAATAGATTAATACTCCGTAAACCACGGGTTTTCCCAAAATACATCAAACAACATAAAACAACGGAACTCAAAGCATAAATCATGATTTTTCCTTATAAGGGAAAGTTAGCAAAATAACCCAACGATATAAAGTTTAACTCAAAGAACCCAACCTGATGTTGTATATCACAGCAAGACCCTCTAAGTTAACCATAAAGGCTAACAACTCTAAAACTTCAAAAATAATTCCTCGACAGCGTCCACGGCTAAACTTGGTCATCTACATGTTACCCACGTGGAGGTAACATTCAAACAGGCAGGGTGAGTAAACCAATTCATAATAATAAACGTATAACAATCAATACATAAATAGCATTATAATTATATTCAACACATTCATATTCCTCAAAATGCCTCGAAGGCCACAACGTCATAATTCATACAAAAAACTCAGAAATGCAATGCGACACAACTTAATGCATGTGGTACCAATCATCACAGCGCGATGGACATTGGGTCATCAACCCTCCATAGATCCCCATCAATAGGATCGATTATACTAGAGAACCGGAACACATCAAAATACTTCACATCCACACAATGGGATTGAAGCCAAAGTAATCGAGGTCCTGAATCGAAGTCCGGATGCACATGAATGCATGATGCACACGTCAATAATAATCCTCATAATAATAGCATATGGTGCATCATCATTCATCATATTCATCAAACGTCATAGATCATCATCATAATCATCATCATACGTCATGTCATCACAACTCATACGTCATGTCATCAAAATTCATCATAATAATCATCATACATCATGTCATCATGTTTCATCATAATAATCATCATACATCATGTCATCATATTTCATCATAGTAATCATCATACATCATGTCATCATATTTCATCATAATAATCACCAAATAATCAAGTACATATCACATAGCACTCACAGTCATACTCACATTAATTCATCATATTATCACATATTATCACATATTATCGCATATTACCACCTATTATCACATATTAATTCATAATTATACTCGCGGAAATCCTCATACTATCGCCTATTAATCACATAAACTTCACAGTCTCACTCATACTAATTCATCATATTATCATATATTATCACAGTTACCCTCATGGTAATTCATCAGGAAAATCGCAGCATCAAGACATCACTGAACCAGAACATGATTTATTAATAGAACATATACCCAATTGACTTCTCAAACATAATTAGATATAAAAATATTGGGAAACCAAATCTCTTATCTATACTATGTTATAGCCCTGTTCATTAGCTTTCCAACACTTTGAACGGGGGGCAAAACGGATTTACGGATCAAAAGTTACGTCCAAAACGATTTTGACCGAAAACATAAACAGTCGTGACGGACAGCAAAACGCTCTTACGCACCAGAACCTAAACCAACCCAAAAGTCCACACGATTCACTTCCCCAATGCCCCCAAAACATCCCTAAATCATCCCTAAGGTTTTACGGCTATAAAGGCACAAAATCTATGGTTTATTAGGTCAATCCCGTAACATATTCACGTCCTAAATCATAATTTCCCTACAATTGCCCCGAAGGCATCATGATTTCTCATATCAAATATTCATATCTCTTATGGTCAGACATATAATAATCTAAGGTTTCGGCCACGAAGGCCTAAGGTTTCCTAATTCTCATGTTTCACATCAAACAGCCAGGAATACTAACCACTAACCACAACCCTCAAGGTTTCATTATCAATATCCCTAATTTCCCACAATCAACCCAAAATCCCTTAAATCTTATATCAACCATAAACACATCGAAAGACATACATGGAAAATCATGAAAATCTATACTCCCCATACCTTAGTCGATTTAAGCCTTCACGATTATCTCCGGGAATCTTCCGAAGCTTTTGCCTCCAATTCTCCCTCCTTAGAGTTATGACCTACATTCTTTTCACGGCTAACAAATGAATCTCAATTCCCTTCAGAATTCTATTTTGTTAAACCTAGCCTTGGGCCTCACAATTTGGGTTTTTCCCATTATACCCTCACTTACTCCTCTTAATTTTCCAAATTGCCCTTATCCAACTTATATTTATTTTAAATCATAAAAATATTAATATATCCATATAATATACTATTATTCAAAATAAATAACCTAAATATGCATAATTCTCCATATTCCACCAAACCACCTAAAATTACCAAAATACGAATATTCTCAATTAAGTAAATTAATTAAAATATTTCAATTAAAATTTGGGGTGTTACAACTCTCACCCACTTAAAAAAAATTTCGCCCTAAAAAATTACCTCAAAGAATCAGAGTCGGATACAACTCCCTCAACTGATCCTCACACTCCAAAATCCAACTTTCCTCAGCTGGTCCTCCCAAAACTACCTTTACCAATGCAATCCTTTCACCTCAAAGTTGCTTCTCGTTCATCAATCCGAACTAGCAATGTCTCAACAGTCAAATCCTCTCTCACTTATACATCACCCATCTGAATCCCATGCGACGGATCTAGAATGTACTTCCTCCACTTAGACACATGAAACACATCATGCAATTTCACAAGCGACAACGGTAAAACCGTCTGACATGCTACACTTCCCATGCTTCCGCTGCGCCACTCTGATACAGACCAACAAAATGCGGTGTGAGTTTTCGAGACTTCCATGCTCGACCAACACCAATTACTGGCTTAACTCTCAGAACACGAGCTCTCCCTCTTGAAATTCAAGTGTTTTCCCCCTCTTATCATGGTAACTCTTCTGACGACCCTACGAAACATTCATCTTTTCTTGGATCCTCTTGATCTTCTCAGTCGTCTCTTGCATAATCGCATGTCCGAGTACAACACTCTCGCCTAACTCATATCAACATAGAGGAGTCATACACCTCCTACCATACAAATCTTCATACGGTGCCATTCCGATACTGGAATGATAACTGTTATTTTAGGTAAACTCAGCCAACAACAAATAACTATCCCCTGATCCACCTTGATCCAACACACAAACTCTCAACAAATCCTCTAAAGACTGGATAGTTCTCTCTGTCTGTCCATCCGTCCGCAGATGATAGATAGAATTCAACTTCAACATGGTACCCAAAGCGTCTGCAAACCTTCCCAAGATCTCGATGCAAGTATCAGATTTCCATCTGACACAATATCCGACGATATCTCATACAACTTCACAACTTCCTCAGTATACATCTCAGCTAGCTTCAACATAGAATGATTAATCCTCATTGGTATAAAATGAGCTAATCTATTCAATCTATCCAAAATCACCCACATTAAATAATGTCCCTTCAAATTCTTCGGAAAACCCGACACAAAATCCATGGAAATACTATCTGATTTCAACTCTGTAATATTCAACGGTTGCATCAGATCCAACAATCTCTGATGTTCAATATTCGACTTCCGACAAGTCTAACCAGCATATACAAACTCAACCACTTTTTCCTTCATCCCCAGCCACCAAAACAATTTCCTCAAATTCGGTTACATCTTCATAGCATCAAGATGGATACTCAATCTACCTCAATGTCCTTCTTCAAGAATACTCTTATTCCACTCAACAATATCTGGAACACAAACTCTATCACGACATCTCATGATACCATTTCCATTAATCCGAAAATCAACCTTTCGACTTTAATTCATCAAATTCAACCAATTTACCAACTCAAACCAGATTTCTGACCTTCTCGAATATCATCAATGAAGCACTATAATATACAACAATTGTTCTACCGGATTCGGAAAAAATCAATACAGGAGCCGTTGTCAGTCTTCTCAAAAGCTCTTCCAACTTTTCTTCACACTTTGCATCCCAAAATAAAAGCTTGAACCTTCCTAGTCCACTGCGCCAATGGCAAAGATAACTTGGAAAAATCCTTCAATGAATTCCAATAACAATCTGCCAATCCAAGAAAACTTCTAATCTCAAATACAGGTTTTTGGAGCTTCCCATTGCCATACAGTTCCAACCTTCGCCATATCAACCATAAAATTGCCCAAATAAGTATGGAAAGTACTGTTCATACTCTATAAACCCACATGGTGTATTATTCACACCCAAATGGAACCACGAAATACTCATAATATCCATACCTTGTTTTAAAAGCAGTCTCCTGAATATCTTCAGCCTTCACACGAATCTGCTGATACCCAGATCTCAAATCTATCTTACTGGACACTTTTGCAACAACCAATTGATCCATCAAATCATCGATTCTTGGAAGTGAACACTTATTCTCGATAGTCACCTTGTTCACTTATCTATAATCCACGCAAAGCCTCATCGAACCTTCTTTCTTCTTAATCAACAAAACTGGTGCACCCCACGGTGACACACTCGAACGAACGAATCTCTTCTCAAGCAAATCTTCGAGTTGACCCTTCAACTCTTTTAATCCCAATGCAGACATACAATATGGAGCCCTCAATGTCAGGCTAGTTCCCGTAACTAAGTCGATCACAACTCCACTTCACGTTCTGGCTGTATATCATTATCTCGTCAGGAAAACTTCTAGACAATCACAATTAATTGGCAAACCACCAACTTCCCCACTTTCCTTAACACTCAAAGTTTCCATCAAAATAAACATCTCAACACCTTCTTGCACTTACTCATCAAAACAATTCTTAAGCACTTAGCTTAACTCAAAACAATTCACTGCTCACGCCATCTAAGCTTGCAAGACACGTCTATCCCATCCAACATGACTCCGTCCACTATCAACAAGAGATTAAGGATGATCAGTTCCTTAAGTTGTCAATAGACAGACGAAACTCATGATAGGGTATAAACCATCTTTACCAAACTATAAGGGCGTTCATCAACACACTGAGCCACCACTCCACACTTGCAGCATCTTGGAGAAGCACAAGCTTCTCCCCCACTTGATTCCTCCCTACTTCTGCATGCAAAGGTTAGAAAATAAACGTGTACCGACAGTGTTTTCACACATATGTCGCATACAAGGGAACAAACAACATTAGACAACTTGGCCGGACGGACCGATCTGCTCTGATACCACTAATGTAACACCCTTTTCTATCCACAATTAAAAGGCACATTTTCACATAAATCAAAGTAAAATATTTAACTCAATAAAATTCACCACAAAGGGCGTACGTTTCCAAATATCATCAAAATAGGTCAATACTCCGTAAACCATGGGTTTCGCTAAAATACATCAAACAACATAAAACAACGGAACTCAAAGCATAAATCAAGGTTTTTCCTCATAAGGGAAAGTTAGCAAAATAACCCAATGGTATAAAGTTTAACTCAAAGAACCCTACCCGATGTTACATATCACAACAAGACCCTTTAAGTTAACCATAAAGGCTAACAACTCTAAAACTTCAAAAATAATTCATCGACATCGTCCACGGCTAAACTTGGTCATCTGCACGTTAACCACGTGAAGGTAACATTCAAACAGGCAGGGTGAGTAAAACAATTCATAATAATCAATATATAACAATCAATACATAAATAGCATCATAATCATATTCAACACATTCATATTCCTCAAAATGCCTCGAAGGCCACAATGTCATAATTTATACAAAAAGACTCAGAAATGCAATGCGACTAACTCAATGCATGTGGTACCAATTATCACAATGTGATGGACACTGGGCCATCAACCCTCCATAGATCCCCCATCAATAGGATTGATTCTACTGGAGAACCAGAGCACATCAAAATACTTCACTTCCACACAATGGGATTGAAGCCAAAGTAATCGAGGTCCTGAACCGAAGTTCTGATGCACATGAATGCATAATGCACACGTCAATAATAATCCTCATAATAACAACATATGATGTATCATCATTCATCATATTCATCAAACTTCATACCTCATCATCATAATCATCATCATATGTCATGTCATCATAACTCATACGTCATGTCATCAAAATTCATCATAATAATCATCATACATCATGTCATCATGTTTCATCATAATAATCATCATACATCATGTCATCATATTTCATCATAATAATCACCATACGTCATGTCATCATATTTCATCATAATAATCACCATATAATCAAGTACATATCACATAGCGCTCACAACCATACTGTAATGATTGAAATTAATCATGAGGACACAAAAGACAAAATGACAAACTTGGATGCAAATAACTATCAAGGACAGGTGGCAAGTGGTCCAAATTTAGAGCAATTGAGGAGAAGCACAAGAGAGAGAATGCCAAACAGAAAATATGTATAAGAAGGGCAGGAATAATTAGGGACGGGGTGTGAAATATTTCTGAAAACTTATTCCTTCTCTCTCTTTGTTTGTGGTTGAGTAGTACTCACCTTTCTATCATTACCTTGTATTTAAATTCCTCAAAATGGCTAGCAGCCATACTTGTTAAAGAGATAATGTGATATTGTTTATTCTGCTATATTTCTGACCTTAACATTTGGTGCCCTCATTGACCACCGTATCATGGCGGAAAACACTAGGATGAAAACCATGGAAACTTCCATCACCAACCTTTCTGCCACAATGACACAGTTCATGGAAGAGAACGCTCGCGCGCATGCAGAAGATCATGTTCGTATGGAGCGAGTTGAAAAACAACTCAACCTCTTGCATACCACTAGTTCCGCCATACCCGGTGCGAAGAACTCTTCTCATTCGTCATCATCTCAGCCCTTTTAGGTCAGAAACGTGAAATTGGACTTTCCCCACTTCGACGGCTCCGACGTGTTACACTGGATCTTCAAAGCAGAACAATTCTTCGAGTATTATGCAACTCCAGATCCACAACGCCTCACCATTTCTGCGGTTCACATGGACAAAGAAGTCGTGCCTTGGTTTCAGATGATGGCATGCAACAACCCCTTTCAGTCCTGGTCAGCGTTTACACGCTCCCTCAAACTGGAATTCGGTCCGTCGCCGTATGAATCACCAGGTCAGTCGCTTTTTAAGCTTTGCCAAACAACCACTGTTGCTTCATATTACACCGCTTTCACCACATTAGCCAACAAAGTCGATAGACTCAGTCCTACTGCCACACTGGATTGTTTTATTAGTGGGCTGAAACCAGATCTCAAACGTGATGTTGTGGCCCTAACCCCTAATTCCATATCCAAAGCCCTAGCCCTAGCCAAATTATTTGAGCAGAAATACTCAGGCCCATCAAAAAACACTTATACGTCCCAATCCACCAAAATTTTCTCTACCGCCATTCACAGAAACACAAACTTGCCACCATTACTTCCGACACCACCGTCCAAACCACCATACAACCCACCTCGTAACCATAATGTAAAAAGTATCACACCAGCTGAAATTCAACTTCGACGAGACAAAGGTCTCTGTTACTATTGTGATGCCAAATTTACCATGTCCCACAAATTCCCTAATAAACATCTATATCTGTTGCTAGTGGACAATGATGAGGCCACTGAACCCCAAATTGATGTTTCTGACACAACCCCTCAAATCAGTGATCAAGACCAGATACCAGAGCATCATTTATCGTTCAATTCTTTGAATGGTTCGATGGGAGCCAACACCATACGCTTTAAAGGGAACATACAAGGCATGGAGATTCAAATCCTTTTGGATAGTGGAAGTTCCGACAATTTTCTGCACCCACAGATTGCTCATTGTCTCAAAATTCCAGACCATTCTGCAGGTAAATTCCAAGTGCTTGTTGGTAATGGTAGCAATTTAAATTCTGAAGGCTACATTCCCGATTTACCGGTCTCAGTTCAAGGTCATATGCTTCATGTTCCAGTGTACTTACTGTCTTTCACCGGAGCTGATCTAGTTTTGGGTGCCCCTTGGTTGAAAACATTGGGGTCGCATATAGCTGATTACGATGCTCTGTCCATTAAATTTTATCTGCGAAATTCGTTTATCAATCTCCATGGTGAACAAGCTCCTACTTTGGGTCAATCCCAATTCCATCATATTCGTCGCCTTCAGAACACCAATTCCATTGCATCCTCCTTTATGCTACATTTCCGGAATGTGGGAATTTCAAATCAGTCAACAAAATCTCTGCCAGATGATTTACCACCTGACTTACATGCTCTGCTTTCAAATTTTATGGATGTGTTTGGTGAACCAGTGGGTCTTCCACATCCTCGTGATCAGGATCATGCGATTCCACTGTTGGAAGGCAGAAACCCAGTGAAGGTGCGACCTTATCGCTACCCTCATTTCCAAAAGAAACAAATTGAGAAAATGGTCAAGGACATGTTGGACCAAGGCATTATTCAGACTAGTTCTAGCCCATTCTCGTCTCCAGTTTTACTTGTGAAGAAAAAAGACGGCACATGGCGTTTTTGTACTGATTATCGTGCGCTTAATGTTATAATAGTTAAAGATAGTTTCCCTATCCCGACTGTAGAGGAATTATTGGATGAACTCTTAGGTGCGATGTATTTTTCTAAACTTGATCTACGTTTCGGTTACCACCAAATTTTGGTGAAGTTTGAAGACCGATTTAAGACAGCTTTCCGCACTCATCAAGGGTTATATGAATGGTTGGTCATGCCTTTCGGTTTATCTAATGCACCAGCATCATTTCAGGGCCTCGTGAATCAGGTTTTTTGCAATCAACTCAGAAAATCTGTATTAGTTTTTTTTGATGATATTTTGATTTACAATCCATCTTGGACAACACATCTGGAGCATTTGCAAGTTTTGTTAGAAATTCTGCGCCACCACACCCTATTTGCCAAATTGTCGAAATGTTGTTTTGGCATGACTCGGGTGGACTATTTGGGACACACAATCTCTAACCGTGGAGTGGAAATGGATAATTCTAAGATTAAGGTTGTTATTGATTGGCCTCTTCCAACCAACGTCAAACAACTTCGGGGGTTTTTGGGTTTGTCCGGATACTATTGTTGGTTTATCAGAGGCTACACTACCATTGCAGCCCCACTGACAGCTCTGTTAAAAAAAGACGCATTTGTGGGGAAAAATTAAAATTTTGTGATGGAGTAGAAAAATAAAATAAAATTAATTTTTTACATCTACTATAGTCTACTATGTTTTTTGCTTAGTGATAAAAAAACCTAAAATTTTTGGATGGTGAAGAAACATATTGAATATTTTTAGATGTAACATACCATAAGTCGGTGTGAATACGATGAATGTAAACAATATTGAGCTTGATTATTCAATTTTATTTGTTATGCATATGTACAAATTATGGGTCATTCATTTGTAGTCTCTTAACTTAGTTTCTTAGAGGTGAAGAAACCAATATTTTGGTGATGCAGAAGAAGAAAAATATAGATATTTTTTACATATATTATAGCATAATACAATGTGATTATCGTGAATACAAAAAACATTGAGCTTAAATATTTAATTTTAGTGATTACCCCTGTAGATGTAATTTATTTGTCATTCATTTACAGTCTTCTAACTCTGTGTCTTAGTGACGAAGAAAGATGAAATTTTGTGATGGAGAAGAAACATATTGAATATGTTAACATCTACTTTACCATAATTCAATGTGAAAATGGTAAATATAAATAAATTCTAGCTTGATTATTTATTTTAATTATTACCTATTTTATATAAAATATATGTCATGGATTATAGTCTTTTACCTTTGTCTTTTAGTGGGGAAAAATTAAAATTTTGTGATGGAGTAGAAAAGTAAAATAAAATTAATTTTTTACATCTACTATAGTCTACTATGTTTTTTTGCTTAGTGATAAAAAAAACCTAAAATATTTGAATGGTGAAGAAACATATTGAATATTTTTAGATGTAACATACCATAAGTCAGTGTGAATACGATGAATGTAAACAATATTGAGCTTGATTATTCAATTTTAATTGTTATGCATATGTATAGATTATGGGTCATTCATTTGTAGTCTCTTAACTTAGTTTCTTAGAGGTGAAGAAACAAATTTTGGTGATGAAGAAGAAGAAAAATATAGATATTTTTTACATATATTATACCAAAATACAATGTGATTATCGTGAATACAAATAACATTGAGCTTAAATATTTAATTTTAGTGATTACCCATGTAGATGTAATTTATTTGTCATTCATTTATAGTCTTCTAACTCTGTGTCTTAGTGACGAAGAAATATGAAATTTTGTGACGGAGAAGAAACATATTGAATATATTAACATCTACTTTATCATAATTCATTGTGAAAATGGTAAATATAAATAAATTCTAGCTTGATTATTTATTTTAATAATTTCCTATTTTCAAAAAAATATATGTCATGGATTATAGTCTTTTACCTTTGTTTTTTAGTGGGGAAAAATTAAAATTTTGTGATGGAGTAGAAAAATAAAATAAAATAAATTTTTTACATCTACTATATTCTACTATGTTTTTTGCTTAGTGATAAAAAAACCTAAAATTTTTGGATGGTGAAGAAACATATTGAATATTTTTAGATGTAACATACCATAAGTCAGTGTGAATACGATGAATGTAAACAATATTGAGCTTGATTATTCAATTTTAATTGTTATGCATATGTATAAATTATGGGTCATTCATTTGTAGTCTCTAAACTTAGTTTCTTAGAGGTGAAGAAACCAAAATTTTGGTGATGGAGAAGAAGAAAAATATAGATATTTTTTACATATATTATACCAAAATACAATGTGATTATCGTGAATACAAATAACATTGAGCTTAAATATTTAATTTTAGTGATTATCCCTGTAGATGTAATTTATTTGTCATTAATTTACAGTCTTCTAAATCTGTGTCTTAGTGACGAAGAAATATGAAATTTTGTGACGGAGAAGAAACATATTGAATATATTAACATCTACTTTACCATAATTCATTGTGAAAATGGTAAATATAAATAAATTCTAGCTTGATTATTTATTTTAATTATTACCTATTTTATATAAAATATATGTCATGGATTATAGTCTTCTACCTTTGTTTTGTAGTTGGGAAAAATTAAAATTTTGTGATGGAGTAGAAAAATAAAATAAAATTAATTTTTTACATCTACTATGGTCTACTATGTTTTTTTGCTTAGTGATAAAAAAACCTAAAATTTTTGGATGGTGAAGAAACATATTGAATATTTTTAGATGTAACATACCATAAGTCAGTGTGAATACGATGAATGTAAACAATATTGAGCTTGACTATTCAATTTTAATTTTTATGCATATGTATAGTTATGGGTCATTCATTTATAGTCTCTTAACTTAGATTCTTAGAGGTGAAGAAACCAAAATTTTGGTGATGGAGAAGAAGAAAAATATAGATATTTTTTACATATATTATACCATAATACAATGTGATTATCGTGAATATAAATAACATTGAGCTTAAATATTTAATTTAAGTGATTACCCCTGTAGATGTAATTTATTTCTCATTCATTTATAGTCTTCTAACTCTGTGTCTTAGTGACGAAGAAATATGAAATTTTGTGACGGAGAAGAAACATATTGAATATATTAACATCTACTTTACCATAATTCAATGTGAAAATGGTAAATATAAATAAATTCTAGCTTGATTATTTATTTTAATAATTTCCTATTTTCTAAAAAATATATGTCATGGATTATAGTCTTTTACCTTTGTTTTTTAGTGGGGAAAAAACTAAAGTTTTGTGATTGAGTAGAAAAATAAAATAAAATAAATTTTTTACATCTACTATAGTCTACTATGTTTTTGGCTTAGTGATAATAAAACCTTAAATTTTTGGATGTTGAAGAAACATATTGAATATTTTTAGATGTAACATACCATAAGTCAGTGTGAATACGATGAATGTAAACAATATTGAGCTTGATTCTTCAATTTTAATTGTTATGCATATGTATAAATTATGGGTCATTCATTTGTAGTCTCTTAACTTAGTTTCTTAGAGGTGAAGAAACCAAAATTTTGGTGATGGAGAAGAAGAAAAATATAGATATTTTTTACATATATTATACCATAATACAATGTGATTATCGTGAATACAAATAACATTGAGCTTAAATATTTAATTTTAGTGATTACCCCTGTAGATGTAATTATTTGTCATTCATTTATAGTCTTCTAACTCTGTGTCTTAGTGACGAAGAAATATGAAATTTTGTGATGGAGAAGAAACATATTGAATATATTAACATCCAGTTTACCATAATTCAATGTGAAAATGGTAAATATAAATAAATTCTAGCTTGATTATTTATTTTAATAATTTCCTATTTTCTAAAAAATATATGTCATGGATTATAGTCTTTTACCTTTGTTTTTTAGTGGGGAAAAATTAAAGTTTTGTTATGGAGTAGAAAAATAAAATAAAATTAATTTTTTACATCTACTATAGTCTACTATGTTTTTTGCTTAGTGATAATAAAACCTAAAATTTTTGGATGTTGAAGAAACATATTGAATATTTTTAGATGTAACATACCATAAGTCAATGTGAATATGATGAATGTAAACAATATTGAGCTTGATTATTCAATTTTAATTGTTATGCATATGTATAAATTATGGGTCATTCATTTGTAGTCTCTTAACTTAGTTTCTTAGAGGTGAAGAAACCAAAATTTTGGTGATGGAGAAGAAGAAAAATATAGATATTTTTTTTACATATATTATACCAAAATACAATGTGATTATCGTGAATACAAATAACATTGAGCTTAAATATTTAATTTTAATGATTACCCCTTTAGATGTAGTTTATTTGTCATTCATTTACAGTCTTCTAACTCTGTGTCTTAGTGACGAAGAAATATGAAATTTTGTGACGGAGAAGAAACATATTGAATATATTAACATCTACTTTACCATAATTCATTGTGAAAATGGTAAATATAAATAAATTCTAGCTTGATTATTTATTTTAATTATTACCTATTTTATATAAAATATATGTCATGGATTATAGTCTTTTACCTTTGTCTTTTAGTGGGGAAAAATTAAAATTTTGTGATGGAGTAGAAAAGTAAAATAAAATTAATTTTTTACATCTACTATGGTCTACTATGTTTTTTTGCTTAGTGATAAAAAAAACCTAAAATTTTTGAATGGTGAAGAAACATATTGAATATTTTTAGATGTAACATACCATAAGTAAGTGTGAATACGATGAATGTAAACAATATTGAGCTTGATTATTCAATTTTAATTGTTATGCATATGTATAGATTATGGGTCATTCATTTGTAGTCTCTTAACTTAGTTTCTTAGAGGTGAAGAAACCAAAATTTTGGTGATGGAGAGGAATAAAAATATAGATATTTTTTACATATATTATACCCTAATACAATGTGATTATCGTGAATACAAAAAACATTGAGCTTAGATATTTAATTTTAGTGATTACCCTTGTAGATGTAATTTATTTGTCATTCATTTACAGTCTTCTAACTCTGTGTCTTACTGACAAAGAAAGATGAAATTTTGTGATGGAGAAGAAACATATTGAATATATTAACATCCACTTTACCATAATTCAATGAGAAAATGGTAAATATAAATAAATTCTAGCTTGATTATTTATTTTAATTATTACCTCTTTTCTAAAAAATATATGTCATGGATTATAGTCTTTTACCTTTGTTTTTTAGTGGGGAAAAATTAAAATTTTGTTATGGAGTAGAAAAATAAAATAAAATAAATTTTTTACATCTACTATATTCTACTATGTTTTTTGCTTAGTGATAAAAAAACCTAAAATTTTTGGAAGGTGAAGAAACATATTGAATATTTTTAGATGTAACATACCATAAGTCAGTGTGAATACGATGAATGTAAACAATATTGAGCTTGATTATTCAATTTTAATTGTTATGCATATGTATAAATTATGGGTCATTCATTTGTAGTCTCTAAACTTAGTTTCTTAGAGGTGAAGAAACCAAAATTTTGGTGATGGAGAAGAAGAAAAATATAGATATTTTTTACATATATTATACCAAAATACAATGTGATTATCGTGAATACAAATAACATTGAGCTTAAATATTTAATTTTAGTGATTACCCCTGTAGATGTAATTTATTTGTCATTAATTTACAGTCTTCTAAATCTGTGTCTTAGTGACGAAGAAATATGAAATTTTGTGACGGAGAAGAAACATATTGAATATATTAACATCTACTTTACCATAATTCATTGTGAAAATGGTAAATATAAATAAATTATAGCTTAATTATTTATTTTAATTATTACCTATTTTATATAAAATATATGTCATGGATTATAGTCTTCTACCTTTGTTTTGTAGTGGGGAAAAATTAAAATTTTGTGATAGAGTAGAAAAATAAAATGAAGTTAATTTTTTACATCTACTATGGTCTACTATGTTTTTTTGCTTAGTGATAAAAAAACCTAAATTTTTTGGATGGTGAAAAAACATATTGAATATTTTTAGATGTAAGATACCATAAGTCAGTGTGAATACGATGAATGTAAACAATATTGAGCTTGACTATTCAATTTTAATTGTCATTCATATGTATAGTTATGGGTCATTCATTTGTAGTCTCTTAACTTAGATTCTTAGAGGTGAAGAAACCAAAATTTTGGTGATGGAGAAGAAGAAAAATATAGATATTTTTTACATATATTATACCATAATACAATGTGATTATCGTGAATACAAATAACGTTGAGCTTAAATATTTAATTTTAGTGATTACCCCTGTAGATGTAATTTATTTGTCATTCATTTATACTCTTCTAACTCTGTGTCTTTGTGACAAAGAAATATGAAATTTTGTGACGGAGAAGAAACATATTGAATATATTAACATCTACTTTACTATAATTCAATGTGAAAATGGTAAATATAAATAAATTCTAGCTTGATTATTTATTTTAATAATTTCCTATTTTCTAAAAAATATATGTCTTGGATTATAGTCTTTTACCTTTGTTTTTTAGTGGGAAAAAAACTAAAGTTTTGTGATTGAGTAGAAAAATAAAATAAAATTAATTTTTTACATCTACTATAGTCTACTATGTTTTTGGCTAAGTGATAATAAAACCTAAAATATTTGGATGTTGAAGAAACATATTGAATATTTTTAGATGTAACATACCATAAGTCAGTGTGAATACGATGAATGTAAACAATATTGAGCTTGATTCTTCAATTTTAATTGTTATGCATATGTATAAATTATGGGTCATTCATTTGTAGTCTCTTAACTTAGTTTTTTAGAGGTGAAGAAACCAAAATTTTGGAGATGGAGAAGAAGAAAAATATAGATATTTTTTACATATATTATACCATAATACAATGTGATTATCGTGAATACAAATAACATTGAGCTTAAATATTTAATTTTAGTGATTACCCCTGTAGATGTAATTATTTGTCATTCATTTATAGTCTTCTAACTCTGTGTCTTAGTGACGAAGAAATACGAAATTTTGTGATGGAGAAGAAACATATTGAATATATTAACATCCACTTTACCATAATTCAATGTGAAAATGGTAAATATAAATAAATTCTAGCTTGATTATTTATTTTAATAATTTCCTATTTTCTAAAAAATATATGTCATGGATTATAGTCTTTTACCTTTGTTTTTTAGTGGGGAAAAATTAAAGTTTTGTTATGGAGTAGAAAAATAAAATAAAATTAATTTTTTACATCTACTATAGTCTACTATGTTTTTTGCTAAGTGATAAATAAACCTAAAATTTTTGGATGTTGAAGAAACATATTGAATATTTTTAGATGTAACATACCATAAGTCAGTGTGAATATGATGAATGTAAACAATATTGAGCTTGATTATTCAATTTTAATTGTTATGCATATGTATAAATTATGGGTCATTCATTTGTAGTCTCTTAACTTAGTTTCTTAGAGGTGAAGAAACCAAAATTTTGGTGATGGAGAAGAAGAAAAATATAGATATTTTTTACATATATTATACCAAAATACAATGTTATTATCGTGACTACAAATAACATTGAGCTTAAATATTTAATTTTAATGATTACCCCTGTAGATGTAATTTATTTGTCATTCATTTACAGTCTTCTAACTCTGTGTCTTAGAGACGAAGAAATATGAAATTTTGTGACGGAGAAGAAACATATTGAATATATTAACATCTACTTTACCATAATTCATTGTGAAAATGGTAAATATAAATAAATTCTAGCTTGATTATTTATTTTAATTATTACCTATTTTATATAAAATATATGTCATGGATTATAGTCTTTTACCTTTGTTTTTTAGTGGGGAAAAATTAAAATTTTGTGATGGAGTAGAAAATTAAAATAAAATTAATTTTTTACATCTACTATGATCTACTATGTTTTTTTGCTTAGTGATAAAAAAAACCTAAAATTTTTGAATGGTGAAGAAACATATTGAATATTTTTAGATGTAACATACCATAAGTCAGTGTGAATACGATGAATGTAAACAATATTGAGCTTGATTATTCAATTTTAATTGTTATGCATATGTATAGATTATGGGTCATTCATTTGTAGTCTCTTAACTTAGTTTCTTAGAGGTGAAGAAACAAATTTTGGTGATGAAGAAGAAGAAAAATATAGATATTTTTTACATATATTATACCAAAATACAATGTGATTATCGTGAATACAAATAACATTGAACTTAAATATTTAATTTTAGTGATTACCCATGTAGATGTAATTTATTTGTCATTCATTTATAGTCTTCTAACTCTGTGTCTTAGTGACGAAGAAATATGAAATTTTGTGACGGAGAAGAAACATATTGAATATATTAACATCTACTTTACCATAATTCATTGTGAAAATGGTAAATATAAATAAATTCTAGCTTGATTATTTATTTTAATAATTTCCTATTTTCAAAAAAATATATGTCATGGATTATAGTCTTTTACCTTTGTTTTTTAGTGGGGAAAAATTAAAATTTTGTGATGGAGTAGAAAAATAAAATAAAATAAATTTTTTACATCTACTATATTCTACTATGTTTTTTGCTTAGTGATAAAAAAACCTAAAATTTTTGGATGGTGAAGAAACATATTGAATAATTTTAGATGTAACATACCATAAGTCAGTGTGAATACGATGAATGTAAACAATATTGAGCTTGATTATTCAATTTTAATTGTTATGTATATGTATAAATTATGGGTCATTCATTTGTAGTCTCTTAACTTAGTTTCTTAGAGGTGTAGAAACCAAAATTTTGGTGATGGAGAAGAAGAAAAATATAGATATTTTTTACATATATTATACCATAATACAATGTGATTATCTTGAATACAAATAACATTGAGCTTAAATATTTATTTTTAGTGATTACCCCTGTAGATGTAATTTATTTGTCATTCATTTACAGTCTTCTAACTCTGTGTCTTAGTGACGAAGAAATATGAAATTTTGTGACGGAGAAGAAACATATTGAATATATTAACATCCACTTTACCATTATTCAATGTGAAAATGGTAAATATAAATAAATTCTAGCTTGATTATTTATTTTAATAATTTCCTATTTTCTAAAAAATATATGTCATGGATTATAGTCTTTTACCTTTGTTTTTTAGTGGGGAAAAATTAAAGTTTTGTTATGGAGTAGAAAAATAAAATAAATTTCTTTTTTACATCTACTATAGTCTACTATGTTTTTTGCTTAGTGATAATAAAACCTAAAATTTTTGGATATTGAAGAAACATATTGAATATTTTTAGATGTAACATACCATAAGTCAGTGTGAATATGATGAATGTAAACAATATTGAGCTTGATTATTCAATTTTAATTGTTATCCATATGTATAAATTATGGGTCATTCATTTGTAGTCTCTTAGCTTAGTTTCTTAGAGGTGAAGAAACCAAAATTTTGGTGATGGAGAAGAAGAAAAATATAGATATTTTTTACATATATTATACCATAATACAATGTGATTATCGTGAATACAAATAACATTGAGCTTAAATATTTAATTTTAATGATTACCCCTGTAGATGTAATTTATTTGTCATTCATTTACAGTCTTCTAACTCTGTGTCTTAGTGACGAAGAAATATGAAATTTTGTAATGGAGAAGAAACATATTGAATATATTAACATCTACTTTACCATAATTCATTGTGAAAATGGTAAATATAAATAAATTCTAGCTTGATTATTTATTTTAATTATTACCTTTTTTATATAAAATATATGTCATGGATTATAGTCTTTTACCTTTGTTTTTTAGTGGGGAAAAATTAAAATTTTGTGATGGAATAGAAAAGTAAAATAAAATTAATTTTTTACATCTACTATGGTCTACTATGTTTTTTTGCTTAGTGATAAAAAAAACCTAAAATTTTTGAATGGTGAAGAAACATATTGAATATTTTTAGATGTAACATACCATAAGTCAGTGTGAATACGATGAATGTAAACAATATTGAGCTTGATTATTCAATTTTAATTGTTATGTATATGTATAAATTATGGGTCATTCATTTGTAGTCTCTTAACTTAGTTTCTTAGAGGTGTAGAAACCAAAATTTTGGTGATGGAGAAGAAGAAAAATATAGATATTTTTTACATATATTATACCATAATACAATGTGATTATCTTGAATACAAATAACATTGAGCTTAAATATTTATTTTTAGTGATTACCCCTGTAGATGTAATTTATTTGTCATTCATTTACAGTCTTCTAACTCTGTGTCTTAGTGACGAAGAAATATGAAATTTTGTGACGGAGAAGAAACATATTGAATATATTAACATCCACTTTACCATTATTCAATGTGAAAATGGTAAATATAAATAAATTCTAGCTTGATTATTTATTTTAATAATTTCCTATTTTCTAAAAAATATATGTCATGGATTATAGTCTTTTACCTTTGTTTTTTAGTGGGGAAAAATTAAAGTTTTGTTATGGAGTAGAAAAATAAAATAAATTTCTTTTTTACATCTACTATAGTCTACTATGTTTTTTGCTTAGTGATAATAAAACCTAAAATTTTTGGATATTGAAGAAACATATTGAATATTTTTAGATGTAACATACCATAAGTCAGTGTGAATATGATGAATGTAAACAATATTGAGCTTGATTATTCAATTTTAATTGTTATCCATATGTATAAATTATGGGTCATTCATTTGTAGTCTCTTAGCTTAGTTTCTTAGAGGTGAAGAAACCAAAATTTTGGTGATGGAGAAGAAGAAAAATATAGATATTTTTTACATATAATATACCATAATACAATGTGATTATCGTGAATACAAATAACATTGAGCTTAAATATTTAATTTTAATGATTACCCCTGTAGATGTAATTTATTTGTCATTCATTTACAGTCTTCTAACTCTGTGTCTTAGTGACGAAGAAATATGAAATTTTGTAATGGAGAAGAAACATATTGAATATATTAACATCTACTTTACCATAATTCATTGTGAAAATGGTAAATATAAATAAATTCTAGCTTGATTATTTATTTTAATTATTACCTTTTTTATATAAAATATATGTCATGGATTATAGTCTTTTACCTTTGTTTTTTAGTGGGGAAAAATTAAAATTTTGTGATGGAATAGAAAAGTAAAATAAAATTAATTTTTTACATCTACTATGGTCTACTATGTTTTTTTGCTTAGTGATAAAAAAAACCTAAAATTTTTGAATGGTGAAGAAACATATTGAATATTTTTAGATGTAACATACCATAAGTCAGTGTGAATACGATGAATGTAAACAATATTGAGCTTGATTCTTCAAGTTTAATTGTTATGCATATGTATAGATTATGGGTCATTCATTTGTAGTCTCTTAACTTAGTTTCTTAGAGGTGAAGAAACCAAAATTTTGGTGATGGAGAAGAAGAAAAATATAGACATTTTTTACATATATTATACCATAATACAATGTGATTATCGTGAATACAAATAACATTGAGCTTAAATATTTAATTTTAATGATTACCGCTGTAGATGTAATTTATTTGTCATTCATTTAAAGTCTTCTAACTCTGTGTCTTAATGACGAAGAAATATGAAATTTTGTGACGGAGAAGAAACATATTGAATATATTAACATCTACTTTACCATAATTCATTGTGAAAATGGTAAATATAAATAAATTCTAGCTTGATTATTTATTTTAATTATTACCTATTTTATATAAAATATATGTCATGGATTATAGTCTTTTACCTTTGTTTTTTAGTGGGGAAAAATTAAAATTTTGTGATGGAGTAGAAAAGTAAAATAAAATTAATTTTTTACATCTACTATGGTCTACTATGTTTTTTTGCTTAGTGATAAAAAAAACCTAAAATTTTTGAATGGTGAAGAAACATATTGAATATTTTTAGATGTAACATACCATAAGTCAGTGTGAATACGATGAATGTAAACAATATTGAGCTTGATTCTTCAAATTTAATTGTTATGCATATGTATAGATTATGGTTCATTCATTTGTAGTCTCTTAACTTAGTTTATTAGAGGTGAAGAAACCAAAATTTTGGTGATGGAGAAGAAGAAAAATATAGATATTTTTTACATATATTATACCATAATACAATGTGATTATCGTGAATACAAATAACATTGAGCTTAAATATTTAATTTTAGTGATTACCCATGTAGATGTAATTATTTGTCATTCATTTATAGTCTTCTAACTCTGTGTCTTAGTGACGAAGAAATATGAAATTTTGTGATGGAGAAGAAACATATTGAATATATTAACATCCACTTTACCATAATTCAATGTGAAAATGGTAAATATAAATAAATTCTAGCTTGATTATTTATTTTAATAATTTCCTATTTTCAAAAAAATATATGTCATGGATTATAGTCTTTTACCTTTGTTTTTTAGTGGGGAAAAATTAAAGTTTTGTTATGGAGTAGAAAAATAGAATAAAATTAATGTTTTACATCTACTATAGTCTACTATGTTTTTTGCTTAGTGATAATAAAACCTAAAATTTTTGGATGTTGAAGAAACATATTGAATATTTTTAGATGTAACATACCATAAGTCAGTGTGAATATGATGAATGTAAACAATATTGAGCTTGATTATTCAATTTTAATTGTTATGCATATGTATAAATTATGCGTCATTCATTTGTAGTCTCTTAACTTAGTTTCTTAGAGGTGAAGAAACCAAAATTTGGGTGATGGAGAAGAAGAAAAATATAGATATTTTTTACATATATTATACCAAAATACAATGTGATTATCGTGAATACAAATAACATTGAGCTTAAATATTTAATTTTAATGATTACCCCTGTAGATGTAATTTATTTGTCATTCATTTACAGTCTTCTAACTCTGTGTCTTAGTGACGAAGAAATATGAAATTTTGGGACGGAGAAGAAACATATTGAATATATTAACATCTACTTTACCATCATTCATTGTGAAAATGGTAAATATAAATAAATTCTAGCTTGATTATTTATTTTAATTATTACCTATTTTATATAAAATATATGTCATGGATTATAGTCTTTTACCTTTATTTTTTAGTGGGGAAAAATTAAAATTTTGTGATGGAGTAGAAAAGTAAAATAAAATTAATTTTTTACATCTACTATGGTCTACTATGTTTTTTTGCTTAGTGATAAAAAAAACCTAAAATTTTTGAATGGTGAAGAAACATATTGAATATTTTTAGATGTAACATACCATAAGTCAGTGTGAATACGATGAATGTAAACAATATTGAGCTTGATTATTCAATTTTAATTGTTATGCATATGTATAGATTATGGGTCATTCATTTGTAGTCTCTTAACTTAGTTTCTTAGAGGTGAAGAAACAAATTTTGGTGATGAAGAAGAAGAAAAATATAGATATTTTTTACATATATTATACCAAAATACAATGTGATTATCGTGAATACAAATAACATTGAGCTTAAATATTTAATTTTAGTGATTACCCATATAGATGTAATTTATTTGTCATTCATTTATAGTCTTCTAACTCTGTGTCTTAGTGACGAAGAAATATGAAATTTTGTGACGGAGAAGAAACATATTGAATATATTAACATCTACTTTACCATAATTCATTGTGAAAATGGTAAATATAAATAAATTCTAGCTTGATTATTTATTTTAATAATTTCCTATTTTCAAAAAAATATATGTCATGGATTATAGTCTTTTAACTTTGTTTTTTAGTGGGGAAAAATTTAAATTTTGTGATGGAGTAGAAAAATAAAATAAAATAAATTTTTTACATCTACTATATTCTACTATGTTTTTTGCTTAGTGATAAAAAAACCTAAAATTTTTGGATGGTGAAGAAACATATTGAATAATTTTAGATGTAACATACCATAAGTCAGTGTGAATACGATGAATGTAAACAATATTGAGCTTGATTATTCAATTTTAATTGTTATGCATATGTATAAATTATGGGTCATTCATTTGTAGTCTCTTAAATTAGTTTCTTAGAGGTGTAGAAACCAAAATTTTGGTGATGGAGAAGAAGAAAAATATAGATATTTTTTACATATATTATACCATAATACAATGTGATTATCTTGAATACAAATAACATTGAGCTTAAATATTTAATTTTAGTGATTACCCCTGTAGATGTAATTTATTTGTCATTCATTTACAGTCTTCTAACTCTGTGTCTTAGTGACGAAGAAATATGAAATTTTGTGACGGAGAAGAAACATATTGAATATATTAACATCCACTTTACCATTATTCAATGTGAAAATGGTAAATATAAATAAATTCTAGCTTGATTATTTATTTTAATAATTTCCTATTTTCTAAAAAATATATGACATGGATTATAGTCTTTTACCTTTGTTTTTTAGTGGGGAAAAATTAAAGTTTTGTTATGGAGTAGAAAAATAAAATAAAATTAATTTTTTTACATCTACTATAGTCTACTATGTTTTTTGCTTAGTGATAATAAAACCTAAAATTTTTGGATGTTGAAGAAACATATTGAATATTTTTAGATGTAACATACCATAAGTCAGTGTGAATATGATGAATGTAAACAATATTGAGCTTGATTATTCAATTTTAATTGTTATCCATATGTATAAATTATGGGTCATTCATTTGTAGTCTCTTAGCTTAGTTTCTTAGAGGTGAAGAAACCAAAATTTTGGTGATGGAGAAGAAGAAAAATATAGACATTTTTTACATATATTATACCATAATACAATGTGATTATCGTGAATACAAATAACATTGAGCTTAAATATTTAATTTTAATGATTACCCCTGTAGATGTAATTTATTTGTCATTCATTTACAGTCTTCTAACTCTGTGTCTTAGTGACGAAGAAATATGAAATTTTGTAATGGAGAAGAAACATATTGAATATATTAACATCTACTTTACCATAATTCATTGTGAAAATGGTAAATATAAATAAATTCTAGCTTGATTATTTATTTTAATTATTACCTTTTTTATATAAAATATATGTCATGGATTATAGTCTTTTACCTTTGTTTTTTAGTGGGGAAAAATTAAAATTTTGTGATGGAATAGAAAAGTAAAATAAAATTAATTTTTTACATCTACTATGGTCTACTATGTTTTTTTGCTTAGTGATAAAAAAAACCTAAAATTTTTGAATGGTGAAGAAACATATTGAATATTTTTAGATGTAACATACCATAAGTCAGTGTGAATACGATGAATGTAAACAATATTGAGCTTGATTCTTCAAATTTAATTGTTATGCATATGTATAGATTATGGTTCATTCATTTGTAGTCTCTTAACTTAGTTTATTAGAGGTGAAGAAACCAAAATTTTGGTGATGGAGAAGAAGAAAAATATAGATATTTTTTACATATATTATACCATAATACAATGTGATTATCGTGAATACAAATAACATTGAGCTTAAATATTTAATTTTAGTGATTACCCCTGTAGATGTAATTATTTGTCATTCATTTATAGTCTTCTAACTCTGTGTCTTAGTGACGAAGAAATATGAAATTTTGTGATGGAGAAGAAACATATTGAATATATTAACATCCACTTTACCATAATTCAATGTGAAAATGGTAAATATAAATAAATTCTAGCTTGATTATTTATTTTAATAATTTCCTATTTTCTAAAAAATATATGTCATGGATTATAGTCTTTTACCTTTGTTTTTTAGTGGGGAAAAATTAAAGTTTTGTTATGGAGTAGAAAAATAAAATAAGATTAATTTTTTACATCTACTATAGTCTACTATGTTTTTTGCTTAGTGATAATAAAACCTAAAATTTTTGGATGTTGAAGAAACATATTGAATATTTTTAGATGTAACATACCATAAGTCAGTGTGAATATGATGAATGTAAACAATATTGAGCTTGATTATTCAATTTTAATTGTTATGCATATGTATAAATTATGGGTCATTCATTTGTAGTCTCTTAACTTAGTTTCTTAGAGGTGAAGAAACCAAAATTTTGGTGATGGAGAAGAAGAAAAATATAGATATTTTTTACATATATTATACCAAAATACAATGTGATTATCGTGAATACAAATAACATTGAGCTTAAATATTTAATTTTAATGATTACCCCTGTAGATGTAATTTATTTGTCATTCATTTACAGTCTTCTAACTCTGTGTCTTAGTGACGAAGAAATATGAAATTTTGTGACGGAGAAGAAACATATTGAATATATTAACATCTACTTTACCATAATTCATTGTGAAAATGGTAAATATAAATAAATTCTAGCTTGATTATTTATTTTAATTATTACCTATTTTATATATAATATATGTCATGGATTATAGTCTTTTACCTTTGTTTTTTAGTGGGGAAAAATTAAAATTTTGTGATGGAGTAGAAAAGTAAAATAAAATTAATTTTTTACATCTACTATGGTCTACTATGTTTTTTTGCTTAGTGATAAAAAAAACCTAAAATTTTTGAATGGTGAAGAAACATATTGAATATTTTTAGATGTAGCATACCGTAAGTCAGTGTGAATACGATGAATGTAAACAATATTGAGCTTGATTATTCAATTTTAATTGTTATGCATATGTATAGATTATGGGTCATTCATTTGTAGTCTCTTAACTTAGTTTCTTAGAGGTGAAGAAACAAATTTTGGTGATGAAGAAGAAGAAAAATATAGATATTTTTTACATATATTATACCAAAATACAATGTGATTATCGTGAATACAAATAACATTGAGCTTAAATATTTAATTTTAGTGATTACCCATATAGATGTAATTTATTTGTCATTCATTTATAGTCTTCTAACTCTGTGTCTTAGTGACGAAGAAATATGAAATTTTGTGACGGAGAAGAAACATATTGAATATATTAACATCTACTTTACCATAATTCATTGTGAAAATGGTAAATATAAATAAATTCTAGCTTGATTATTTATTTTAATAATTTCCTATTTTCAAAAAAATATATGTCATGGATTATAGTCTTTTAACTTTGTTTTTTAGTGGGGAAAAATTTAAATTTTGTGATGGAGTAGAAAAATAAAATAAAATAAATTTTTTACATCTACTATATTCTACTATGTTTTTTGCTTAGTGATAAAAAAACCTAAAATTTTTGGATGGTGAAGAAACATATTGAATAATTTTAGATGTAACATACCATAAGTCAGTGTGAATACGATGAATGTAAACAATATTGAGCTTGATTATTCAATTTTAATTGTTATGCATATGTATAAATTATGGGTCATTCATTTGTAGTCTCTTAAATTAGTTTCTTAGAGGTGTAGAAACCAAAATTTTGGTGATGGAGAAGAAGAAAAATATAGATATTTTTTACATATATTATACCATAATACAATGTGATTATCTTGAATACAAATAACATTGAGCTTAAATATTTAATTTTAGTGATTACCCCTGTAGATGTAATTTATTTGTCATTCATTTACAGTCTTCTAACTCTGTGTCTTAGTGACGAAGAAATATGAAATTTTGTGACGGAGAAGAAACATATTGAATATATTAACATCCACTTTACCATTATTCAATGTGAAAATGGTAAATATAAATAAATTCTAGGTTGATTATTTATTTTAATAATTTCCTATTTTCTAAAAAATATATGACATGGATTATAGTCTTTTACCTTTGTTTTTTAGTGGGGAAAAATTAAAGTTTTGTTATGGAGTAGAAAAATAAAATAAAATTAATATTTTTATATCTACTATAGTCTACTATGTTTTTTGCTTAGTGATAATAAAACCTAAAATTTTTGGATGTTGAAGAAACATATTGAATATTTTTAGATGTAACATACCATAAGTCAGTGTGAATATGATGAATGTAAACAATATTGAGCTTGATTATTCAATTTTAATTGTTATGCATATGTATAAATTATGGGTCATTCATTTGTAGTCTCTTAGCTTAGTTTCTTAGAGGTGAAGAAACCAAAATTTTGGTGATGGAGAAGAAGAAAAATATAGACATTTTTTACATATATTATACCATAATACAATGTGATTATCGTGAATACAAATAACATTGAGCTTAAATATTTAATTTTAATGATTACCGCTGTAGATGTAATTTATTTGTCATTCATTTAAAGTCTTCTAACTCTGTGTCTTAATGACGAAGAAATATGAAATTTTGTGACGGAGAAGAAACATATTGAATATATTAACATCTACTTTACCATAATTCATTGTGAAAATGGTAAATATAAATAAATTCTAGCTTGATTATTTATTTTAATTATTACCTATTTTATATAAAATATATGTCATGGATTATAGTCTTTTACCTTTGTTTTTTAGTGGGGAAAAATTAAAATTTTGTGATGGAGTAGAAAAGTAAAATAAAATTAATTTTTTACATCTACTATGGTTTACTATGTTTTTTTGCTTAGTGATAAAAAAAACCTAAAATTTTTGAATGGTGAAGAAACATATTGAATATTTTTAGATGTAACATACCATAAGTCAGTGTGAATACGATGAATGTAAACAATATTGAGCTTGATTCTTCAAATTTAATTGTTATGCATATGTATAGATTATGGTTCATTCATTTGTAGTCTCTTAACTTAGTTTATTAGAGGTGAAGAAACCAAAATTTTGGTGATGGAGAAGAAGAAAAATATAGATATTTTTTACATATATTATACCATAATACAATGTGATTATCGTGAATACAAATAACATTGAGCTTAAATATTTAATTTTAGTGATTACCCATGTAGATGTAATTTATTTGTCATTCATTTATAATCTTCTAACTCTGTGTCTTAGTGACGAAGAAATATGAAATTTTGTGACGGAGAAGAAACATATTGAATATATTAACATCTACTTTACCATAATTCATTGTGAAAATGGTAAATATAAATAAATTCTAGCTTGATTATTTATTTTAATAATTTCCTATTTTCTAAAAAATATATGTCATGGATTATAGTCTTTTACCTTTGTTTTTTAGTGGGGAAAAATTAAAATTTTGTGATGGAGTAGAAAAATAAAATAAAATAAATTTTTTACATCTACTATATTCTACTATGTTTTTTGCTTAGTGATAAAAAAACCTAAAATTTTTGGATGGTGAAGAAACATATTGAATAATTTTAGATGTAACATACCATAAGTCAGTGTGAATACGATGAATGTAAACAATATTGAGCTTGATTATTCAATTTTAATTGTTATGCATATGTATAAATTATGGGTCATTCATTTGTAGTCTCTTAACTTAGTTTCTTAGAGGTGTAGAAACCAAAATTTTGGTGATGGAGAAGAAGAAAAATATAGATATTTTTTACATATATTATACCATAATACAATGTGATTATCTTGAATACAAATAACATTGAGCTTAATTATTTAATTTTAGTGATTACCCCTGTAGATGTAATTTATTTGTCATTCATTTACAGTCTTCTAACTCTGTGTCTTAGTGACGAAGAAATATGAAATTTTGTGACGGAGAAGAAACATATTGAATATATTAACATCCACTTTACCATTATTCAATGTGAAAATGGTAAATATAAATAAATTCTAGCTTGATTATTTATTTTAATAATTTCCTATTTTCTAAAAAATATATGTCATGGATTATAGTCTTTTACCTTTGTTTTTTAGTGGGGAAAAATTAAAGTTTTGTTATGGAGTAGAAAAATAAAATAAAATTAAGTTTTTACATCTACTATAGTCTACTATGTTTTTTGCTTAGTGATAATAAAACCTAAAATTTTTGGATGTTGAAGAAACATATTGAATATTTTTAGATGTAACATACCATAAGTCAGTGTGAATATGATGAATGTAAACAATATTGAGCTTGATTCTTCAATTTTAATTGTTATGCATATGTATAAATTATGGGTCATTCATTTGTAGTCTCTTAACTTAGTTTCTTAGAGGTGAAGAAACCAAAATTTTGGTGATGGAGAAGAAGAAAAATATAGATATTTTTTACATTTATTATACCAAAATACAATGTGATTATCGTGAATACAACTAACATTGAGCTTAAATATTTAATTTTAATGATTACCCCTGTAGATGTAATTTATTTGTCATTCATTTACAGTCTTCTAACTCTGTGTCTTAGTGACGAAGAAATATGAAATTTTGTGACGGAGAAGAAACATATTGAATATATTAACATCTACTTTACCATAATTCATTGTGAAAATGGTAAATATAAATAAATTCTATCTTGATTATTTATTTTAATTATTACCTATTTTATATAAAATATATGTCATGGATTATAGTCTTTTACCTTTGTTTTTTTAGTGGGGAAAAATTAAAATTTTGTGATGGAGTAGAAAAGTAAAATAAAATTAATTTTTTACATCTACTATGGTCTACTATGTTTTTTGCTTAGTGATAAAAAAAACCTAAAATTTTTGAATGGTGAAGAAACATATTGAATATTTTTAGATGTAACATACCATAAGTCAGTGTGAATACGATGAATGTAAACAATATTGAGCTTGATTATTCAATTTTAATTGTTATGCATATGTATAGATTATGGGTCATTCATTTGTAGTCTCTTAACTTAGTTTCTTAGAGGTGAAGAAACAAATGTTGGTGATGAAGAAGAAGAAAAATATAGATATTTTTTACATATATTATACCAAAATACAATGTGATTATCGTGAATACAAATAACATTGAGCTTAAATATTTAATTTTAGTGATTACCCATGTAGATGTAATTTATTTGTCATTCATTTATAATCTTCTAACTCTGTGTCTTAGTGACGAAGAAATATGAAATTTTGTGACGGAGAAGAAACATATTGAATATATTAACATCTACTTTACCATAATTCATTGTGAAAATGGTAAATATAAATAAATTCTAGCTTGATTATTTATTTTAATAATTTCCTATTTTCAAAAAAATATATGTCATGGATTATAGTCTTTTACCTTTGTTTTTTAGTGGGGAAAAATTAAAATTTTGTGATGGAGTAGAAAAATAAAATAAAATAAATTTTTTACATCTACTATATTCTACTATGTTTTTTGCTTAGTGATAAAAAAACCTAAAATTTTTGGATGGTGAAGAAACATATTGAATAATTTTAGATGTAACATACCATAAGTCAGTGTGAATACGATGAATGTAAACAATATTGAGCTTGATTATTCAATTTTAATTGTTATGCATATGTATAAATTATGGGTCATTCATTTGTAGTCTCTTAACTTAGTTTCTTAGAGGTGTAGAAACCAAAATTTTGGTGATGGAGAAGAAGAAAAATATAGATATTTTTTACATATATTATACCATAATACAATGTGATTATCTTGAATACAAATAACATTGAGCTTAAATATTTAATTTTAGTGATTACCCCTGTAGATGTAATTTATTTGTCATTCATTTACAGTCTTCTAACTCTGTGTCTTAGTGACGAAGAAATATGTAATTTTGTGACGGAGAAGAAACATATTGAATATATTAACATCCACTTTACCATTATTCAATGTGAAAATGGTAAATATAAATAAATTCTAGCTTGATTATTTATTTTAATAATTTCCTATTTTCTAAAAAATATATGTCATGGATTATAGTCTTTTACCTTTGTTTTTTAGTGGGGAAAAATTAAAGTTTTGTTATGGAGTAGAAAAATAAAATAAAATTAAGTTTTTACATCTACTATAGTCTACTATGTTTTTTGCTTAGTGATAATAAAACCTAAAATTTTTGGATGTTGAAGAAACATATTGAATATTTTTAGATGTAACATACCATAAGTCAGTGTGAATATGATGAATGTAAACAATATTGAGCTTGATTCTTCAATTTTAATTGTTATGCATATGTATAAATTATGGGTCATTCATTTGTAGTCTCTTAACTTAGTTTCTTAGAGGTGAAGAAACCAAAATTTTGGTGATGGAGAAGAAGAAAAATATAGATATTTTTTACATTTATTATACCAAAATACAATGTGATTATCGTGAATACAAATAACATTGAGCTTAAATATTTAATTTTAATGATTACCCCTGTAGATGTAATTTATTTGTCATTCATTTACAGTCTTCTAACTCTGTGTCTTAGTGACGAAGAAATATGAAATTTTGTGACGGAGAAGAAACATATTGAATATATTAACATCTACTTTACCATAATTCATTGTGAAAATGGTAAATATAAATAAATTCTAGCTTGATTATTTATTTTAATTATTACCTATTTTATATAAAATATATGTCATGGATTATACTCTTTTACCTTTGTTTTTTAGTGGGGAAAAATTAAAATTTTGTGATGGAGTAGAAAATTAAATAAAATTAATTTTTTACATCTACTATGGTCTACTATGTTTTTTTGCTTAGTGATAAAAAAAACCTAAAATTTTTGAATGGTGAAGAAACATATTGAATATTTTTAGATGTAACATACCATAAGTCAGTGTGAATACGATGAATGTAAACAATATTGAGCTTGATTATTCAATTTTAATTGTTATGCATATGTATAGATTATGGGTCATTCATTTGTAGTCTCTTAACTTAGTTTCTTAGAGGTGAAGAAACAAATTTTGGTGATGAAGAAGAAGAAAAATATAGATATTTTTTACATATATTATACCAAAATACAATGTGATTATCGTGAATACAAATACTATTGAGCTTAAATATTTAATTTTAGTGATTACCCATGTAGATGTAATTTATTGGTCATTCATTTATTGTCTTCTAACTCTGTGTCTTAGTGATGAAGAAATATGAAATTTTGTGACGGAGAAGAAACATATTGAATATATTAACATCTACTTTACCATAATTCATTGTGAAAATGGTAAATATAAATAAATTCTAGCTTGATTATTTATTTTAATAATTTCCTATTTTCAAAAAAATATATGTCATGGATTATAGTCTTTTACCTTTGTTTTTTAGTGGGGAAAAATTAAAATTTTGTGATGGAGTAGAAAAATAAAATAAAATAAATTTTTTACATCTACTATATTCTACTATGTTTTTTGCTTAGTGATAAAAAAACCTAAAATTTTTGGATGGTGAAGAAACATATTGAATAATTTTAGATGTAACATACCATAAGTCAGTGTGAATACGATGAATGTAAACAATATTGAGCTTGATATTTCAATTTTAATTGTTATGCATATGTATAAATTATGGGTTATTCATTTGTAGTCTCTTAACTTAGTTTCTTAGAGGTGTAGAAACCAAAATTTTGGTGATGGAGAAGAAGAAAAATATAGATATTTTTTACATATATTATACCATAATACAATGTGATTATCTTGAATACAAATAACATTGAGCTTAAATATTTAATTTAGTGATTACCCCTGTAGATGTAATTTATTTGTCATTCATTTACAGTCTTCTAACTCCGTGTCTTAGTGACGAAGAAATATGAAATTTTGTGACGGAGAAGAAACATATTGAATATATTAACATCCACTTTACCATTATTCAATGTGAAAATGGTAAATATAAATAAATTCTAGCTTGATTATTTATTTTAATAATTTCCTATTTTCTAAAAAATATATGTCATGGATTATAGTCTTTTACCTTTGTTTTTTAGTGGGTAAAAATTAAAGTTTTGTTATGGAGTAGAAAAATAAAATAAAATTAACTTTTTACATCTACTATAGTCTACTATGTTTTTTGCTTAGTGATAATAAAACCTAAAATTTTTGGATGTTGAAGAAACATATTGAATATTTTTAGATGTAACATACCATAAGTCAGTGTGAATATGATGAATGTAAACAATATTGAGCTTGATTATTCAATTTTAATTGTTATGCATATGTATAAATTATGGGTCATTCATTTGTAGTCTCTTAACTTAGTTTCTTAGAGGTGAAGAAACCAAAATTTTGGTGATGGAGAAGAAGAAAAATATAGATATTTTTTACATTTATTATACCAAAATACAATGTGATTATCGTGAATACAAATAACATTGAGCTTAAATATTTAATTTTAATGATTACCCCTGTAGATGTAATTTATTTGTCATTCATTTACAGTCTTCTAACTCTGTGTCTTAATGACGAAGAAATATGAAATTTTGTGACGGAGAAGAAACATATTGAATATATTAACATCTACTTTACCATAATTCATTGTGAAAATGGTAAATATAAATAAATTCTAGCTTGATTATTTATTTTAATTATTTCCTATTTTATATAAAATATATGTCATGGATTATAGTCTTTTACCTTTGTTTTTTAGTGGGGAAAAATTAAAATTTTGTGATGGAGTAGAAAAGTAAAATAAAATTAATTTTTTATATCTACTATGGTCTACTATGTTTTTTTGCTTAGTGATAAAAAAACCTAAAATTTTTGAATGGTGAAGAAACATATTGAATATTTTTAGATGTAACATACCATAAGTCAGTGTGAATACGATGAATGTAAACAATATTGAGCTTGATTATTCAATTTTAATTGTTATGCATATGTATAGATTATGGGTCATTCATTTATAGTCTCTTAACTTAGTTTCTTAGAGGTGAAGAAACAAATTTTGGTGATGAAGAAGAAGAAAAATATAGATATTTTTTACATATATTATACCAAAATACAATGTGATTATCGTGAATACAAATAACATTGAGCTTAAATATTTAATTTTAGTGATTACCCATGTAGATGTAATTTATTTGTCATTCATTTATAGTCTTCTAACTCTGTGTCTTAGTGACGAAGAAATATGAAATTTTGTGACGGAGAAGAAACATATTGAATATATTAACATCTACTTTACCATAATTCATTGTGAAAATTGGTAAATATAAATAAATTCTAGCTTGATTATTTATTTTAATAATTTCCTATTTTCAAAAAAATATATGTCATGGATTATAGTCTTTTACCTTTGTTTTTTAGTGGGGAAAAATTAAAATTTTGTGATGGAGTAGAAAAATAAAATAAAATAAATTTTTTACATCTACTATATTCTACTATGTTTTTTGCTTAGTGATAAAAAAACCTAAAATTTTTGGATGGTGAAGAAACATATTGAATAATTTTAGATGTAACATACCATAAGTCAGTGTGAATACGATGAATGTAAACAATATTGAGCTTGATTATTCAATTTTAATTGTTATGCATATGTATAAATTATGGGTCATTCATTTGTAGTCTCTTAACTTAGTTTCTTAGAGGTGTAGAAACCAAAATTTTGGTGATGGAGAAGAAGAAAAATATAGATATTTTTTACATATATTATACCATAATACAATGTGATTATCTTGAATACAAATAACATTGAGCTTAAATATTTAATTTTAGTGATTACCCCTGTAGATGTAATTTATTTGTCATTCATTTACAGTCTTCTAACTCTGTGTCTTAGTGACGAAGAAATATGAAATTTTGTGACGGAGAAGAAACATATTGAATATATTAACATCCACTTTACCATTATTCAATGTGAAAATGGTAAATATAAATAAATTCTAGCTTGATTATTTATTTTAATAATTTCCTATTTTCTAAAAAATATATGTCATGGATTATAGTCTTTTACCTTTGTTTTTTAGTGGGGAAAAATTAAAGTTTTGTTATGGAGTAGAAAAATAAAATCAAATTAAGTTTTTACATCTACTATAGTCTACTATGTTTTTTGCTTAGTGATAATAAAACCTAAAATTTTTGGATGTTGAAGAAACATATTGAATATTTTTAGATGTAACATACCATAAGTCAGTGTGAATATGATGAATGTAAACAATATTGAGCTTGATTCTTCAATTTTAATTGTTATGCATATGTATAAATTATGGGTCATTCATTTGTAGTCTCTTAACTTAGTTTCTTAGAGGTGAAGAAACCAAAATTTTGGTGATGGAGAAGAAGAAAAATATAGATATTTTTTACATTTATTATACCAAAATACAATGTGATTATCGTGAATACAAATAACATTGAGCTTAAATATTTAATTTTAATGATTACCCCTGTAGATGTAATTTATTTGTCATTCATTTACAGTCTTCTAACTCTGTGTCTTAGTGACGAAGAAATATGAAATTTTGTGACGGAGAAGAAACATATTGAATATATTAACATCTACTTTACCATAATTCATTGTGAAAATGGTAAATATAAATAAATTCTAGCTTGATTATTTATTTTAATTATTACCTATTTTATATAAAATATATGTCATGGATTATAGTCTTTTTCCTTTGTTTTTTAGTGGGGAAAAATTAAAATTTTGTGATGGAGTAGAAAAGTAAAATAAAATTAATTTTTTACATCTACTATGGTCTACTATGTTTTTTTGCTTAGTGATAAAAAAAACCTAAAATTTTTGAATGGTGAAGAAACATATTGAATATTTTTAGATGTAACATACCATAAGTCAGTGTGAATACGATGAATGTAAACAATATTGAGCTTGATTATTCAATTTTAATTGTTATGCATATGTATAGATTATGGGTCATTCATTTGTAGTCTCTTAACTTAGTTTCTTAGAGGTGAAGAAACAAATTTTGGTGATGAAGAAGAAGAAAAATATAGATATTTTTTACATATATTATACCAAAATACAATGTGATTATCGTGAATACAAATAACATTGAGCTTAAATATTTAATTTTAGTGATTACCCATGTAGATGTAATTTATTTGTCATTCATTTATAATCTTCTAACTCTGTGTCTTAGTGACGAAGAAATATGAAATTTTGTGACGGAGAAGAAACATATTGAATATATTAACATCTACTTTACCATAATTCATTGTGAAAATGGTAAATATAAATAAATTCTAGCTTGATTATTTATTTTAATAATTTCCTATTTTCAAAAAAATATATGTCATGGATTATAGTCTTTTACCTTTGTTTTTTAGTGGGGAAAAATTAAAATTTTGTGATGGAGTAGAAAAATAAAATAAAATAAATTTTTTACATCTACTATATTCTACTATGTTTTTTGCTTAGTGATAAAAAAACCTAAAATTTTTGGATGGTGAAGAAACATATTGAATAATTTTAGATGTAACATACCATAAGTCAGTGTGAATACGATGAATGTAAACAATATTGAGCTTGATTATTCAATTTTAATTGTTATGCATATGTATAAATTATGGGTCATTCATTTGTAGTCTCTTAACTTAGTTTCTTAGAGGTGTAGAAACCAAAATTTTGGTGATGGAGAAGAAGAAAAATATAGATATTTTTTACATATATTATACCATAATACAATGTGATTATCTTGAATACAAATAACATTGAGCTTAAATATTTAATTTTAGTGATTACCCCTGTAGATGTAATTTATTTGTCATTCATTTACAGTCTTCTAACTCTGTGTCTTAGTGACGAAGAAATATGAAATTTTGTGACGGAGAAGAAACATATTGAATATATTAACATCCACTTTACCATTATTCAATGTGAAAATGGTAAATATAAATAAATTCTAACTTGATTATTTATTTTAATAATTTCCTATTTTCTAAAAAATATATGTCATGGATTATAGTCTTTTACCTTTGTTTTTTAGTGGGGAAAAATTAAAGTTTTGTTATGGAGTAGAAAAATAAAATCAAATTAAGTTTTTACATCTACTATAGTCTACTATGTTTTTTGCTTAGTGATAATAAAACCTAAAATTTTTGGATGTTGAAGAAACATATTGAATATTTTTAGATGTAACATACCATAAGTCAGTGTGAATATGATGAATGTAAACAATATTGAGCTTGATTTTTCAATTTTAATTGTTATGCATATGTATAAATTATGGGTCATTCATTTGTAGTCTCTTAACTTAGTTTCTTAGAGGTGAAGAAACCAAAATTTTGGTGATGGAGAAGAAGAAAAATATAGATATTTTTTACATTTATTATACCAAAATACAATGTGATTATCGTGAATACAAATAACATTGAGCTTAAATATTTAATTTTAATGATTACCCCTGTAGATGTAATTTATTTGTCATTCATTTACAGTCTTCTAACTCTGTGTCTTAGTGATGAAGAAATATGAAATTTTGTGACGGAGAAGAAACATATTGAATATATTAACATCTACTTTACCATAATTCATTGTGAAAATGGTAAATATAAATAAATTCTAGCTTGATTATTTATTTTAATTATTACCTATTTTATATAAAATATATGTCATGGATTATAGTCTTTTACCTTTGTTTTTTAGTGGGGAAAAATTAAAATTTTGTGATGGAGTAGAAAAGTAAAATAAAATTAATTTTTTACATCTACTATGGTCTACTATGTTTTTTTGCTTAGTGATAAAAAAAACCTAAAATTTTTGAATGGTGAAGAAACATATTGAATATTTTTAGATGTAACATACCATAAGTCAGTGTGAATACGATGAATGTAAACAATATTGAGCTTGATTATTCAATTTTAATTGTTATGCATATGTATAGATTATGGGTCATTCATTTGTAGTCTCTTAACTTAGTTTCTTAGAGGTGAAGAAACAAATTTTGGTGATGAAGAAGAAGAAAAATATAGATATTTTTTACATATATTATACCAAAATACAATGTGATTATCGTGAATACAAATAACATTGAGATTAAATATTTAATTTTAGTGATTACCCATGTAGATGTAATTTATTTGTCATTCATTTATTGTCTTCTAACTCTGTGTCTTAGTGACGAAGAAATATGAAATTTTGTGACGGAGAAGAAACATATTGAATATATTAACATCTACTTTACCATAATTCATTGTGAAAATGGTAAATATAAATAAATTCTAGCTTGATTATTTATTTTAATAATTTCCTATTTTCAAAAAAATATATGTCATGGATTATAGTCTTTTACCTTTGTTTTTTAGTGGGGAAAAATTAAAATTTTGTGATGGAGTAGAAAAATAAAATAAAATAAATTTTTTACATCTACTATATTCTACTATGTTTTTTGCTTAGTGATAAAAAAACCTAAAATTTTTGGATGGTAAAGAAACATATTGAATAATTTTAGATGTAACATACCATAAGTCAGTGTGAATACGATGAATGTAAACAATATTGAGCTTGATTATTCAATTTTAATTGTTATGCATATGTATAAATTATGGGTTATTCATTTGTAGTCTCTTAACTTAGTTTCTTAGAGGTGTAGAAACCAAAATTTTGGTGATGGAGAAGAAGAAAAATATAGATATTTTTTACATATATTATACCAAAATACAATGTGATTATCTTGAATACAAATAACATTGAGCTTAAATATTTAATTTAGTGATTACCCCTGTAGATGTAATTTATTTGTCATTCATTTACAGTCTTCTAACTCCGTGTCTTAGTGACGAAGAAATATGAAATTTTGTGACGGAGAAGAAACATATTGAATATATTAACATCCACTTTACCATTATTCAATGTGAAAATGGTAAATATAAATAAATTCTAGCTTGATTATTTATTTTAATAATTTCCTATTTTCTAAAAAATATATGTCATGGATTATAGTCTTTTACCTTTGTTTTTTAGTGGGTAAAAATTAAAGTTTTGTTATGGAGTAGAAAAATAAAATAAAATTAATTTTTTACATCTACTATAGTCTACTATGTTTTTTGCTTAGTGATAATAAAACCTAAAATTTTTGGATGTTGAAGAAACATATTGAATATTTTTAGATGTAACATACCATAAGTCAGTGTGAATATGATGAATGTAAACAATATTGAGCTTGATTATTCAATTTTAATTGTTATGCATATGTATAAATTATGGGTCATTCATTTGTAGTCTCTTAACTTAGTTTCTTAGAGGTGAAGAAACCAAAATTTTGGTGATGGAGAAGAAGAAAAATATAGATATTTTTTACATTTATTATACCAAAATACAATGTGATTATCGTGAATACAAATAACATTGAGCTTAAATATTTAATTTTAATGATTACCCCTGTAGATGTAATTTATTTGTCATTCATTTACAGTCTTCTAACTCTGTGTCTTAATGACGAAGAAATATGAAATTTTGTGACGGAGAAGAAACATATTGAATATATTAACATCTACTTTACCATAATTCATTGTGAAAATGGTAAATATAAATAAATTCTAGCTTGATTATTTATTTTAATTATTACCTATTTTATATAAAATATATGTCATGGATTATAGTCTTTTACCTTTGTTTTTTAGTGGGGAAAAATTAAAATTTTGTGATGGAGTAGAAAAGTAAAATAAAATTAATTTTTTATATCTACTATGGTCTACTATGTTTTTTTGCTTAGTGATAAAAAAAACCTAAAATTTTTGAATGGTGAAGAAACATATTGAATATTTTTAGATGTAACATACCATAAGTCACTGTGAATACGATGAATGTAAACAATATTAAGCTTGATTATTCAATTTTAATTGTTATGCATATGTATAGATTATGGGTCATTCATTTATAGTCTCTTAACTTAGTTTCTTAGAGGTGAAGAAACAAATTTTGGTGATGAAGAAGAAGAAAAATATAGATATTTTTTACATATATTATACCAAAATACAATGTGATTATCGTGAATACAAATAACATTGAGCTTAAATATTTAATTTTAGTGATTACCCATGTAGATGTAATTTATTTGTCATTCATTTATAGTCTTCTAACTCTGTGTCTTAGTGACGAAGAAATATGAAATTTTGTGACGGAGAAGAAACATATTGAATATATTAACATCTACTTTACCATAATTCATTGTGAAAATTGGTAAATATAAATAAATTCTAGCTTGATTATTTATTTTAATAATTTCCTATTTTCAACAAAAATATATGTCATGGATTATAGTCTTTTACCTTTGTTTTTTAGTGGGGAAAAATTAAAATTTTGTGATGGAGTAGAAAAATAAAATAAAATAAATTTTTTACATCTACTATATTCTACTATGTTTTTTGCTTAGTGATAAAAAAACCTAAAATTTTTGGATGGTGAAGAAACATATTGAATAATTTTAGATGTAACATACCATAAGTCAGTGTGAATACGATGAATGTAAACAATATTGAGCTTGATTATTCAATTTTAATTGTTATGCATATGTATAAATTATGGGTCATTCATTTGTAGTCTCTTAACTTAGTTTCTTAGAGGTGTAGAAACCAAAATTTTGGTGATGGAGAAGAAGAAAAATATAGATATTTTTTACATATATTATACCATAATACAATGTGATTATCTTGAATACAAATAACATTGAGCTTAAATATTTAATTTTAGTGATTACCCCTGTAGATGTAATTTATTTGTCATTCATTTACAGTCTTCTAACTCTGTGTCTTAGTGACGAAGAAATATGAAATTTTGTGACGGAGAAGAAACATATTGAATATATTAACATCCACTTTACCATTATTCAATGTGAAAATGGTAAATATAAATAAATTCTAGCTTGATTATTTATTTTAATAATTTCCTATTTTCTAAAAAATATATGTCATGGATTATAGTCTTTTACCTTTGTTTTTTAGTGGGGAAAAATTAAAGTTTTGTTATGGAGTAGAAAAATAAAATAAAATTAATTTTTTACATCTACTATAGTCTACTATGTTTTTTGCTTAGTGATAATAAAACCTAAAATTTTTGGATGTTGAAGAAACATATTGAATATTTTTAGATGTAACATACCATAAGTCAGTGTCAATATGATGAATGTAAACAATATTGAGCTTGATTATTCAATTTTAATTGTTATGCATATGTATAAATTATGGGTCATTCATTTGTAGTCTCTTAACTTAGTTTCTTAGAGGTGAAGAAACCAAAATTTTGGTTATGGAGAAGAAGAAAAATATAGATATTTTTTACATATATTATACCAAAATACAATGTGATTATCGTGAATACAAATAACATTGAGCTTAAATATTTAATTTTAATGATTACCCCTGTAGATGTAATTTATTTGTCATTCATTTACAGTCTTCTAACTCTGTGTCTTAGTGACGAAGAAATATGAAATTTTGTGACGGAGAAGAAACATATTGAATATATTAACATCTACTTTACCATAATTCATTGTGAAAATGGTAAATATAAATAAATTCTAGCTTGATTATTTATTTTAATTATTACCTATTTTATATAAAATATATGTCATGGATTATAGTCTTTTACCTTTGTTTTTTAGTGGGGAAAAATGAAAATTTTGTGATGGAGTAGAAAAGTAAAATAAAATTAATTTTTTACATCTACTATGGTCCACTATGTTTTTTTGCTTAGTGATAAAAAAAACCTAAAATTTTTGAATGGTGAAGAAACATATTGAATATTTTTAGATGTAACATACCATAAGTCAGTGTGAATACGATGAATGTAAACAATATTGAGCTTGATTATTCAATTTTAATTGTTATGCATATGTATAAATTATGGGTCATTCATTTGTAGTCTCTTAACTTAGTTTCTTAGAGGTGTAGAAACCAAAATTTTGGTGATGGAGAAGAAGAAAAATATAGATATTTTTTACATATATTATACCATAATACAATGTGATTATCTAGAATACAAATAACATTGAGCTTAAATATTTAATTTTAGTGATTACCCCTGTAGATGTAATTTATTTGTCATTCATTTACAGTCTTCTAACTCTGTGTCTTAGTGACGAAGAAATATGAAATTTTGTGACGGAGAAGAAACATATTGAATATATTAACATCCACTTTACCATTATTCAATGTGAAAATGGTAAATATAAATAAATTCTAGCTTGATTATTTATTTTAATAATTTCCTATTTTCTAAAAAATATATGTCATGGATTATAGTCTTTTACCTTTGTTTTTTAGTGGGGAAAAATTAAAGTTTTGTTATGGAGTAGAAAAATAAAATCAAATTAAGTTTTTACATCTACTATAGTCTACTATGTTTTTTTCTTAGTGATAATAAAACCTAAAATTTTTGGATGTTGAAGAAACATATTGAATATTTTTAGATGTAACATACCATAAGTCAGTGTGAATATGATGAATGTAAACAATATTGAGCTTGATTCTTCAATTTTAATTGTTATGCATATGTATAAATTATGGGTCATTCATTTGTAGTCTCTTAACTTAGTTTCTTAGAGGTGAAGAAACCAAAATTTTGGTGATGGAGAAGAAGAAAAATATAGATATTTTTTACATATATTATACCAAAATACAATGTGATTATCGTGAATACAAATAACATTGAGCTTAAATATTTAATTTTAATGATTACCCCTGTAGATGTAATTTATTTGTCATTCATTTACAGTCTTCTAAATCTGTGTCTTAGTGACGAAGAAATATGAAATTTTGTGACGGAGAAGAAACATATTGAATATATTAACATCTACTTTACCATAATTCATTGTGAAAATGGTAAATATAAATAAATTCTAGCTTGATTATTTATTTTAATTATTACCTATTTTATATAAAATATATGTCATGGATTATAGTCTTTTACCTTTGTTTTTTAGTGGGGAAAAATTAAAATTTTGTGATGGAGTAGAAAAGTAAAATAAAATTAATTTTTTATATCTACTATGGTCTACTATGTTTTTTTACTTAGTGATAAAAAAAACCTAAAATTTTTGAATGGTGAAGAAACATATTGAATATTTTTAGATGTAACATACCATAAGTCAGTGTGAATACGATGAATGTAAATAATATTGAGCTTGATTATTCAATTTTAATTGTTATGCATATGTATGGATTATGGGTCATTCATTTATAGTCTCTTAACTTAGTTTCTTAGAGGTGAAGAAACAAATTTTGGTGATGAAGAAGAAGAAAAATATAGATATTTTTTACATATATTATACCAAAATACAATGTGATTATCGTGAATACAAATAACATTGAGCTTAAATATTTAATTTTAGTGATTACCCATGTAGATGTAATTTATTTGTCATTCATTTATAGTCTTCTAACTCTGTGTCTTAGGGACGAAGAAATATGAAATTTTGTGACGGAGAAGAAACATATTGAATATATTAACATCTACTTTACCATAATTCATTGTGAAAATTGGTAAATATAAATAAATTCTAGCTTGATTATTTATTTTAATAATTTCCTATTTTCAAAAAAATATATGTCATGGATTATAGTCTTTTACCTTTGTTTTTTAGTGGGGAAAAATTAAAATTTTGTGATGGAGTAGAAAAATAAAATAAAATAAATTTTTTACATCTACTATATTCTACTATGTTTTTTGCTTAGTGATAAAAAAACCTAAAATTTTTGGATGGTGAAGAAACATATTGAATAATTTTAGATGTAACATACCATAAGTCAGTGTGAATACGATGAATGTAAACAATATTGAGCTTGATTATTCAATTTTAATTGTTATGCATATGTATAAATTATGGGTCATTCATTTGTAGTCTCTTAACTTAGTTTCTTAGAGGTGTAGAAACCAAAATTTTGGTGATGGAGAAGAAGAAAAATATAGATATTTTTTACATATATTATACCATAATACAATGTGATTATCTTGAATACAAATAACATTGAGCTTAAATATTTAATTTTAGTGATTACCCCTGTAGATGTAATTTATTTGTCATTCATTTACAGTCTTCTAACTCTGTGTCTTAGTGACGAAGAAATATGAAATTTTGTGACGGAGAAGAAACATATTGAATATATTAACATCCACTTTACCATTATTCAATGTGAAAATGGTAAATATAAATAAATTCTAGCTTGATTATTTATTTTAATAATTTCCTATTTTCTAAAAAATATATGTCATGGATTATAGTCTTTTACCTTTGTTTTTTAGTGGGGAAAAATTAAAGTTTTGTTATGGAGTAGAAAAATAAAATAAAATTAATTTTTTACATCTACTATAGTCTACTATGTTTTTTGCTTAGTGATAATAAAACCTAAAATTTTTGGATGTTGAAGAAACATATTGAATATTTTTAGATGTAACATACCATAAGTCAGTGTCAATATGATGAATGTAAACAATATTGAGCTTGATTATTCAATTTTAATTGTTATGCATATGTATAAATTATGGGTCATTCATTTGTAGTCTCTTAACTTAGTTTCTTAGAGGTGAAGAAACCAAAATTTTGGTGATGGAGAAGAAGAAAAATATAGATATTTTTTACATATATTATACCAAAATACAATGTGATTATCGTGAATACAAATAACATTGAGCTTAAATATTTAATTTTAATGATTACCCCTGTAGATGTAATTTATTTGTCATTCATTTACAGTCTTCTAACTCTGTGTCTTAGTTACGAAGAAATATGAAATTTTGTGACGGAGAAGAAACATATTGAATATATTAACATCTACTTTACCATAATTCATTGTGAAAATGGTAAATATAAATAAATTCTAGCTTGATTATTTATTTTAATTATTACCTATTTTATATAAAATATATGTCATGGATTATAGTCTTTTACCTTTGTTTTTTAGTGGGGAAAAATGAAAATTTTGTGATGGAGTAGAAAAGTAAAATAAAATTAATTTTTTACATCTACTATGGTCCACTATGTTTTTTTGCTTAGTGATAAAAAAAACCTAAAATTTTTGAATGGTGAAGAAACATATTGAATATTTTTAGATGTAACATACCATAAGTCAGTGTGAATACGATGAATGTAAACAATATTGAGCTTGATTATTCAATTTTAATTGTTATGCATATGTATAAATTAGGGGTCATTCATTTGTAGTCTCTTAACTTAGTTTCTTAGAGGTGTAGAAACCAAAATTTTGGTGATGGAGAAGAAGAAAAATATAGATATTTTTTTACATATATTATACCATAATACAATGTGATTATCTTGAATACAAATAACATTGAGCTTAAATATTTAATTTTAGTGATTACCCCTGTAGATGTAATTTATTTGTCATTCATTTACAGTCTTCTAACTCTGTGTCTTAGTGACGAAGAAATATGAAATTTTGTGACGGAGAAGAAACATATTGAATATATTAACATCCACTTTACCATTATTCAATGTGAAAATGGTAAATATAAATAAATTCTAGCTTGATTATTTATTTTAATAATTTCCTATTTTCTAAAAAATATATGTCATGGATTATAGTCTTTTACCTTTGTTTTTTAGTGGGGAAAAATTAAAGTTTTGTTATGGAGTAGAAAAATAAAATAAAATTAATTTTTTACATCTACTATAGTCTACTATGTTTTTTGCTTAGTGATAATAAAACATAAAATTTTTGGATGTTGAAGAAACATATTGAATATTTTTAGATGTAACATACCATAAGTCAGTGTGAATATGATGAATGTAAACAATATTGAGCTTGATTATTCAATTTTAATTGTTATGCATATGTATAAATTATGGGTCATTCATTTGTAGTCTCTTAACTTAGTTTCTTAGAGGTGAAGAAACCAAAATTTTGGTGATGGAGACGAAGAAAAATATAGATATTTTTTACATATATTATACCATAATACAATGTGATTATCGTGAATACAAATAACATTGAGCTTAAATATTTAATTTTAATGATTACCCCTGTAGATGTAATTTATTTGACATTCATTTACAGTCTTCTAACTCTGTGTCTTAGTGACGAAGAAATATGAAATTTTGTGACGGAGAAGAAACATATTGAATATATTAACATCTACTTTACCATAATTCATTGTGAAAATGGTAAATATAAATAAATTCTAGCTTGATTATTTATTTTAATTATTACCTATTTTATATAAAATATATGTCATGGATTATAGTCTTTTACCTTTGTTTTTTAGTGGGGAAAAATTAAAATTTTGTGATGGAGTAGAAAAGTAAAATAAAATTAATTTTTTACATCTACTATGTTTTTTTGCTTAGTGATAAAAAAAACCTAAAATTTTTGAATGGTGAAGAAACATATTGAATATTTTTAGATGTAACATACCATAAGTCAGTGTGAATACGATGAATGTAAACAATATTGAGCTTGATTATTCAATTTTAATTGTTATGCATATGTATAGATTATGGGTCATTCATTTGTAGTCTCTTAACTTAGTTTCTTAGAGGTGAAGAAACAAATTTTGGTGATGAAGAAGAAGAAAAATATAGATATTTTTTACATATATTATACCAAAATACAATGTGATTATCGTGAATACAAATAACATTGAGCTTAAATATTTAATTTTAGTGATTACCCATGTAGATGTAATTTATTTGTCATTCATTTATAGTCTTCTAACTCTGTGTCTTAGTGACGAAGAAATATGAAATTTTGTGACGGAGAAGAAACATATTGAATATATTAACATCTACTTTACCATAATTCATTGTGAAAATGGTAAATATAAATAAATTCTAGCTTGATTATTTATTTTAATAATTTCCTATTTTCAAAAAAATATATGTCATGGATTATAGTCTTTTACCTTTGTTTTTTAGTGGGGAAAAATTAAAATTTTGTGATGGAGTAGAAAAATAAAATAAAATAAATTTTTTACATCTACTATATTCTACTATGTTTTTTGCTTAGTGATAATAAAACCTAAAATTTTTGGATGGTGAAGAAACATATTGAATAATTTTAGATGTAACATACCATAAGTCAGTGTGAATACGATGAATGTAAACAATATTGAGCTTGATTATTCAATTTTAATTGTTATGCATATGTATAAATTAGGGGTCATTCATTTGTAGTCTCTTAACTTAGTTTCTTAGAGGTGTAGAAACCAAAATTTTGGTGATGGAGAAGAAGAAAAATATAGATATTTTTTTACATATATTATACCATAATACAATGTGATTATCTTGAATACAAATAACATTGAGCTTAAATATTTAATTTTAGTGATTACCCCTGTAGATGTAATTTATTTGTCATTCATTTACAGTCTTCTAACTCTGTGTCTTAGTAACGAAGAAATATGAAATTTTGTGACGGAGAAGAAACATATTGAATATATTAACATCCACTTTACCATTATTCAATGTGAAAATGGTAAATATAAATAAATTCTAGCTTGATTATTTATTTTAATAATTTCCTATTTTCTAAAAAATATATGTCATGGATTATAGTCTTTTACCTTTGTTTTTTAGTGGGGAAAAATTAAAGTTTTGTTATGGAGTAGAAAAATAAAATAAAATTAATTTTTTACATCTACTATAGTCTACTATGTTTTTTGCTTAGTGATAATAAAACCTAAAATTTTTGGATGTTGAAGAAACATATTGAATATTTTTAGATGTAACATACCATAAGTCAGTGTGAATATGATGAATGTAAACAATATTGAGCTTGATTATTCAATTTTAATTGTTATGCATATGTATAAATTATGGGTCATTCATTTGTAGTCTCTTAACTTAGTTTCTTAGAGGTGAAGAAACCAAAATTTTGGTGATGGAGACGAAGAAAAATATAGATATTTTTTACATATATTATACCATAATACAATGTGATTATCGTGAATACAAATAACATTGAGCTTAAATATTTAATTTTAATGATTACCCCCGTAGATGTAATTTTTTGACATTCATTTACAGTCTTCTAACTCTGTGTCTTAGTGACGAAGAAATATGAAATTTTGTGACGGAGAAGAAACATATTGAATATATTAACATCTACTTTACCATAATTCATTGTGAAAATGGTAAATATAAATAAATTCTAGCTTGATTATTTATTTTAATTATTACCTATTTTATATAAAATATATGTCATGGATTATAGTCTTTTACCTTTGTTTTTTAGTGGGGAAAAATTAAAATTTTGTGATGGAGTAGAAAAGTAAAATAAAATTAATTTTTTACATCTACTATGTTTTTTTGCTTAGTGATAAAAAAAACCTAAAATTTTTGAATGGTGAAGAAACATATTGAATATTTTTAGATGTAACATACCATAAGTCAGTGTGAATACGATGAATGTAAACAATATTGAGCTTGATTATTCAATTTTAATTGTTATGCATATGTATAGATTATGGGTCATTCATTTGTAGTCTCTTAACTTAGTTTCTTAGAGGTGAAGAAACAAATTTTGGTGATGAAGAAGAAGAAAAATATAGATATTTTTTACATATATTATACCAAAATACAATGTGATTATCGTGAATACAAATAACATTGAGCTTAAATATTTAATTTTAGTGATTACCCATGTAGATGTAATTTATTTGTCATTCATTTATAGTCTTCTAACTCTGTGTCTTAGTGACGAAGAAATATGAAATTTTGTGACGGAGAAGAAACATATTGAATATATTAACATCTACTTTACCATAATTCATTGTGAAAATGGTAAATATAAATAAATTCTAGCTTGATTATTTATTTTAATAATTTCCTATTTTCAAAAAAATATATGTCATGGATTATAGTCTTTTACCTTTGTTTTTTAGTGGGGAAAAATTAAAATTTTGTGATGGAGTAGAAAAATAAAATAAAATAAATTTTTTACATCTACTATATTCTACTATGTTTTTTGCTTAGTGATAAAAAAACCTAAAATTTTTGGATGTTGAAGAAACATATTGAATAATTTTAGATGTAACATACCATAAGTCAGTGTGAATACGATGAATGTAAACAATATTGAGCTTGATTATTCAATTTTAATTGTTATGCATATGTATAAATTATGGGTCATTCATTTGTAGTCTCTTAACTTAGTTTCTTAGAGGTGTAGAAACCAAAATTTTGGTGATGGAGAAGAAGAAAAATATAGATATTTTTTACATATATTATACCATAATACAATGTGATTATCTTGAATACAAATAACATTGAGCTTAAATATTTAATTTTAGTGATTACCCCTGTAGATGTAATTTATTTGTCATTCATTTACAGTCTTCTAACTCTGTGTCTTAGTGACGAAGAAATATGAAATTTTGTGACGGAGAAGAAACATATTGAATATATTAACATCCACTTTACCATTATTCAATGTGAAAATGGTAAATATAAATAAATTCTAGCTTGATTATTTATTTTAATAATTTCCTATTTTCTAAAAAATATATGTCATGGATTATAGTCTTTTACCTTTGTTTTTTAGTGGGGAAAAATTAAAGTTTTGTTATGGAGTAGAAAAATAAAATAAAATTAATTTTTTACATCTACTATAGTCTACTATGTTTTTTGCTTAGTGATAATAAAACCTAAAATTTTTGGATGTTGAAGAAACATATTGAATATTTTTAGATGTAACATACCATAAGTCAGTGTGAATATGATGAATGTAAACAATATTGAGCTTGATTATTCAATTTTAATTGTTATGCATATGTATAAATTATGGGTCATTCATTTGTAGTCTCTTAACTTAGTTTCTTAGAGGTGAAGAAACCAAAATTTTGGTGATGGAGACGAAGAAAAATATAGATATTTTTTACATATATTATACCATAATACAATGTGATTATCATGAATACAAATAACATTGAGCTTAAATATTTAATTTTAATGATTACCCCCGTAGATGTAATTTATTTGACATTCATTTACAGTCTTCTAACTCTGTGTCTTAGTGACGAAGAAATATGAAATTTTGTGACGGAGAAGAAACATATTGAATATATTAACATCTACTTTACCATAATTCATTGTGAAAATGGTAAATATAAATAAATTCTAGCTTGATTATTTATTTTAATTATTACCTATTTTATATAAAATATATGTCATGGATTATAGTCTTTTACCTTTGTTTTTTAGTGGGGAAAAATTAAAATTTTGTGATGGAGTAGAAAAGTAAAATAAAATTAATTTTTTACATCTACTATGTTTTTTTGCTTAGTGATAAAAAAAATCTAAAATTTTTGAATGGTGAAGAAACATATTGAATATTTTTAGATGTAACATACCATAAGTCAGTGTGAATACGATGAATGTAAACAATATTGAGCTTGATTATTCAATTTTAATTGTTATGCATATGTATAGATTATGGGTCATTCATTTGTAGTCTCTTAACTTAGTTTCTTAGAGGTGAAGAAACAAATTTTGGTGATGAAGAAGAAGAAAAATATAGATATTTTTTACATATATTATACCAAAATACAATGTGATTATCGTGAATACAAATAACATTGAGCTTAAATATTTAATTTTAGTGATTACCCATGTAGATGTAATTTATTTGTCATTCATTTATAGTCTTCTAACTCTGTGTCTTAGTGACGAAGAAATATGAAATTTTGTGACGGAGAAGAAACATATTGAATATATTAACATCTACTTTACCATAATTCATTGTGAAAATGGTAAATATAAATAAATTCTAGCTTGATTATTTATTTTAATAATTTCCTATTTTCAAAAAAATATATGTCATGGATTATAGTCTTTTACCTTTGTTTTTTAGTGGGGAAAAATTAAAATTTTGTGATGGAGTAGAAAAATAAAATAAAATAAATTTTTTACATCTACTATATTCTACTATGTTTTTTGCTTAGTGATAAAAAAACCTAAAATTTTTGGATGTTGAAGAAACATATTGAATAATTTTAGATGTAACATACCATAAGTCAGTGTGAATACGATGAATGTAAACAATATTGAGCTTGATTATTCAATTTTAATTGTTATGCATATGTATAAATTATGGGTCATTCATTTGTAGTCTCTTAACTTAGTTTCTTAGAGGTGTAGAAACCAAAATTTTGGTGATGGAGAAGAAGAAAAATATAGATATTTTTTACATATATTATACCATAATACAATGTGATTATCTTGAATACAAATAACATTGAGCTTAAATATTTAATTTTAGTGATTACCCCTGTAGATGTAATTTATTTGTCATTCATTTACAGTCTTCTAACTCTGTGTCTTAGTGACGAAGAAATATGAAATTTTGTGACGGAGAAGAAACATATTGAATATATTAACATCCACTTTACCATTATTCAATGTGAAAATGGTAAATATAAATAAATTCTAGCTTGATTATTTATTTTAATAATTTCCTATTTTCTAAAAAATATATGTCATGGATTATAGTCTTTTACCTTTGTTTTTTAGTGGGGAAAAATTAAAGTTTTGTTATGGAGTAGAAAAATAAAATAAAATTAATTTTTTACATCTACTATAGTCTACTATGTTTTTTGCTTAGTGATAATAAAACCTAAAAATTTTGGATGTTGAAGAAACATATTGAATATTTTTAGATGTAACATACCATAAGTCAGTGTGAATATGATGAATGTAAACAATATTGAGCTTGATTATTCAATTTTAATTGTTATGCATATGTATAAATTATGGGTCATTCATTTGTAGTCTCTTAACTTAGTTTCTTAGAGGTGAAGAAACCAAAATTTTGGTGATGGAGAAGAAGAAAAATATAGATATTTTTTACATATATTATACCAAAATACAATGTGATTATCGTGAATACAAATAACATTGAGCTTAAATATTTAATTTTAATTATTACCCCTGTAGATGTAATTTATTTGTCATTCATTTACAGTCTTCTAACTCTGTGTCTTAGTGACGAAGAAATATGAAATTTTGTGACGGAGAAGAAACATATTGAATATATTAACATCTACTTTACCATAATTCATTGTGAAAATGGTAAATATAAATAAACTCTAGCTTGATTATTTATTTTAATTATTACCTATTTTATATAAAATATATGTCATGGATTATAGTCTTTTACCTTTGTTTTTTAGTGGGGAAAAATTAAAATTTTGTGATGGAGTAGAAAAGTAAAATAAAATTAATTTTTTACATCTACTATGGTCTACTATGTTTTTTTGCTTAGTGATAAAAAAAACCTAAAATTTTTGAATGGTGAAGAAACATATTGAATATTTTTAGATGTAACATACCATAAGTCAGTGTGAATACGATGAATATAAACAATATTGAGCTTGATTATTCAATTTTAATTGTTATGCATATGTATAGATTATGGGTCATTCATTTGTAGTCTCTTAACTTAGTTTCTTAGAGGTGAAGAAACAAATTTTGGTGATGAAGAAGAAGAAAAATATAGATATTTTTTACATATATTATACCAAAATACAATGTGATTATTGTGAATACAAATAACATTGAGCTTAAATATTTAATTTTAGTGATTACCCATGTAGATGTAATTTATTTGTCATTCATTTATAGTCTTCTAACTCTGTGTCTTAGTGACGAAGAAATATGAAATTTTGTGACGGAGAAGAAACATATTGAATATATTAACATCTACTTTACCATAATTCATTGTGAAAATGGTAAATAAAAATAAATTCTAGCTTGATTATTTATTTTAATAATTTCCTATTTTCAAAAAAATATATGTCATGGATTATAGTCTTTTACCTTTGTTTTTTAGTGGGGAAAAATTAAAATTTTGTGATGGAGTAGAAAAATAAAATAAAATAAATTTTTTACATCTACTATATTCTACTATGTTTTTTGCTTAGTGATAAAAAAACCTAAAATTTTTGGATGGTGAAGAAACATATTGAATAATTTTAGATGTAACATACCATAAGTCAGTGTGAATACGATGAATGTAAACAATATTGAGCTTGATTATTCAATTTTAATTGTTATGCATATGTATAAATTATGGGTCATTCATTTGTAGTCTCTTAACTTAGTTTCTTAGAGGTGTAGAAACCAAAATTTTGGTGATGGAGAAGAAGAAAAATATAGATATTTTTTACATATATTATACCATAATACAATGTGATTATCTTGAATACAAATAACATTGAGCTTAAATATTTAATTTTAGTGATTACCCCTGTAGATGTAATTTATTTGTCATTCATTTACAGTCTTCTAACTCTGTGTCTTAGTGACGAAGAAATATGAAATTTTGTGACGGAGAAGAAACATATTGAATATATTAACATCCACTTTACCATTATTCAATGTGAAAAAGGTAAATATAAATAAATTCTAGCTTGATTATTTATTTTAATAATTTCCTATTTTCTAAAAAATATATGCATGGATTATAGTCTTTTACCTTTGTTTTTTAGTGGGGAAAAATTAAAGTTTTGTTATGGTGTAGAAAAATAAAATAAAATTAATTTTTTACATCTACTATAGTCTACTATGTTTTTTGCTTAGTGATAATAAAACCTAAAATTTTTGGATGTTGAAGAAACATATTGAATATTTTTAGATGTAACATACCATAAGTCAGTGTGAATATGATGAATGTAAACAATATTGAGCTTGATTATTCAATTTTAATTGTTATGCATATGTATAAATTATGGGTCATTCATTTGTAGTCTCTTAACTTAGTTTCTTAGAGGTGAAGAAACCAAAATTTTGGTGATGGAGAAGAAGAAAAATATAGATATTTTTACATATATTATACCAAAATACAATGTGATTATCGTGAATACAAATAACATTGAGCTTAAATATTTAATTTTAATGATTACCCCTGTAGATGTAATTTATTTGTCATTCATTTACAGTCTTCTAACTCTGTGTCTTAGTGATGAAGAAATATGAAATTTTGTGACGGAGAAGAAACATATTGAATATATTAACATCTACTTTACCATAATTCATTGTGAAAATGGTAAATATAAATAAACTCTAGCTTGATTATTTATTTTAATTATAACCTATTTTATATAAAATATATGTCATGGATTATAGTCTTTTACCTTTGTTTTTTAGCGGGGAAAAATTAAAATTTTGTGATGGAGTAGAAAAGTAAAATAAAATTAATTTTTTACATCTACTATGGTCTACTATGTTTTTTTGCTTAGTGATAAAAAAAACCTAAAATTTTTGAATGGTGAAGAAACATATTGAATATTTTTAGATGTAACATACCATAAGTCAGTGTGAATACGATGAATATAAACAATATTGAGCTTGATTATTCAATTTTAATTGTTATGCATATGTATAGATTATGGGTCATTCATTTGTAGTCTCTTAACTTAGTTTCTTAGAGGTGAAGAAACAAATTTTGGTGATGGAGAAGAAGAAAAATATAGATATTTTTTACATATATTATACCAAAATACAATGTGATTATCGTGAATACAAATAACATTGAGCTTAAATATTTAATTTTAGTGATTACCCATGTAGATGTAATTTATTTGTCATTCATTTATAGTCTTCTAACTCTGTGTCTTAGTGACGAAGAAATATGAAATTTTGTGACGGAGAAGAAACATATTGAATATATTAACATCTACTTTACCATAATTCATTGTGAAAATGGTAAATATAAATAAATTCTAGCTTGATTATTTATTTTAGTAATTTCCTATTTTCAAAAAAATATATGTCATGGATTATAGTCTTTTACCTTTGTTTTTTACTGGGGGGAAATTAAAATTTTGTGATGGAGTAGAAAAATAAAATAAAATAAATTTTTTACATCTACTATATTCTACTATGTTTTTTGCTTAGTGATAAAAAATCCTAAAATTTTTGGATGGTGAAGAAACATATTGAATAATTTTAGATGTAACATACCATAAGTCAGTGTGAATACGATGAATGTAAACAATATTGAGCTTGATTATTCAATTTTAATTGTTATGCATATGTATAAATTATGGGTCATTCATTTGTAGTCTCTTAACTTAGTTTCTTAGAGGTGTAGAAACCAAAATTTTGGTGATGGAGAAGAAGAAAAATATAGATATTTTTTACATATATTATACCATAATACAATGTGATTATCTTGAATACAAATAACATTGAGCTTAAATATTTAATTTTAGTGATTACCCCTGTAGATGTAATTTATTTGTCATTCATTTACAGTCTTCTAACTCTGTGTCTTAGTGACGAAGAAATATGAAATTTTGTGACGGAGAAGAAACATATTGAATATATTAACATCCACTTTACCATTATTCAATGTGAAAAAGGTAAATATAAATAAATTCTAGCTTGATTATTTATTTTAATAATTTCCTATTTTCCAAAAATTATATGCATGGATTATAGTCTTTTACCTTTGTTTTTTAGTGGGGAAAAATTAAAGTTTTGTTATGGTGTAGAAAAATAAAATAAAATTAATTTTTTACATCTACTATGGTCTACTATGTTTTTTTGCTTAGTGATAATAAAACCTAAAATTTTTGGATGGTGAAGAAACATATTGAATATTTTTAGATGTAACATACCATAAGTCAGTGTGAATACGATGAATGTAAACAATATTGAGCTTGATTATTCAATTTTAATTGTTATGCAAATGTATAAATTATGGGTCATTCATTTGTAGTCTCTTAACTTAGTTTCATAGAGGTGAAGAAACCAAAATTTTTGTGATGGAGAAGAAGAAAAATATAGATATTTTTTACATATATTATACCATAATACAATGTGATTATCGTGAATACAAATAACATTGAGCTTAAATATTTAATTTTAGTGATTACCCATGTAGATGTAATTTATTTGTCATTCATTTATAGTCTTCTAACTCTGTGTCTTAGTGACGAAGAAATATGAAATTTTGTGACGGAGAAGAAACATATTGAATATGTTAACATCTACTTTACCATAATTCAATGTGAAAATGGTAAATATAAATAAATTCTTGCTTGATTATTTATTTTAATAATTTCCTATTTTCTAAAAAATATATGTGATGGATTATAGTCTTTTACCTTTGTTTTTTAGTGGGGAAAAAACTAAAGTTTTGTGATTGAGTAGAAAAATAAAATAAAATTAATTTTTTACATCTACTATAGTCTACTATGTTTTTTGCTTAGTGATAATAAAACCTAAAATATTTGGATGTTGAAGAAACATATTGAATATTTTTAGATGTAACATACCATAAGTAAGTGTGAATATGATGAATGTAAACAATATTGAGCTTGATTATTCAATTTTAATTGTTATGCATATGTATAGATTATGGGTCATTCATTTGTAGTCTCTTAACTTAGATTCTTAGAGGTGAAGAAACCAAAATTTTTGTGATGGAGAAGAAGAAAAATATAGATATTTTTTACATATATTATACCATAATACAATGTGATTATCGTGAATACAAATAACATTGAGCTTAAATATTTAATTTTAGTGATTACCCATGTAGATGTAATTTATTTGTCATTCATTTATAGTCTTCTAACTCTGTGTCTTAGTGACGAAGAAATATGAAATTTTGTGACGGAGAAGAAACATATTGAATATGTTAACATCTACTTTACCATAATTCAATGTGAAAATGGTAAATATAAATAAATTCTTGCTTGATTATTTATTTTAATAATTTCCTATTTTCTAAAAAATATATGTGATGGATTATAGTCTTTTACCTTTGTTTTTTAGGGGGGAAAAAACTAAAGTTTTGTGATTGAGTAGAAAAATAAAATAAAATTAATTTTTTACATCTACTATAGTCTACTATGTTTTTTGCTTAGTGATAATAAAACCTAAAATTTTTGGATGTTGAAGAAACATATTGAATATTTTTAGATGTAACATACCATAAGTCAGTGTGAATATGATGAATGTAAACAATATTGAGCTTGATTATTCAATTTTAATTGTTATGCATATGTATAGATTATGGGTCATTCATTTGTAGTCTCTTAACTTAGATTCTTAGAGGTGAAGAAACCAAAATTTTTGTGATGGAGAAGAAGAAAAATATAGATATTTTTTACATATATTATACCATAATACAATGTGATTATCGTAAATACAAATAACATTGAGCTTAAATATTTAATTTTAGTGATTACCCATGTAGATGTAATTTATTTGTTATTCATTTATAGTCTTCTAACTCTGTGTCTTAGAGACGAAGAAATATGAAATTTTGTGAGGGAGAAGAAACATATTGAATATGTTAACATCTACTTTACCATAATTCAATGTGAAAATGGTAAATATAAATAAATTCTTGCTTGATTATTTATTTTAATAATTTCCTATTTTCTAAAAAATATATGTGATGGATTATAGTCTTTTACCTTTGTTTTTTAGTGGGGAAAAAACTAAAGTTTTGTGATTGAGTAGAAAAATAAAATAAAATTAATTTTTTACATCTACTATGGTCTACTATGTTTTTTGCTTAGTGATAATAAAACCTAAAATTTTTGGATGTTGAAGAAACATATTGAATATTTTTAGATGTAACATACCATAAGTCAGTGTGAATACGATGAATGTAAACAATATTGAGCTTGATTATTCAATTTTAATTGTTATGCATATGTATAAATTATGGGTCATTCATTTGTAGTCTCTTAACTTAGTTTCTTAGAGGTGAAGAAACCAAAATTTTGGTGATGGAGAAGAATAAAAATATATATATTTTTTACATATATTATACCATAATACAATGTGATTATCGTGAATACAAATAACATTGAGCTTAAATATTTAATTTTAGTGATTACCCCTGTTGATGTAATTTATTTGTCATTCATTTACAGTCTTCTAACTCTGTGTCTTAGTGACGAAGAAATATGAAATTTTGTGACGGAGAAGAAACATATTGAATATGTTAACATCTACTTTACCATAATTCAATGTGAAAATGGTAAATATAAATAAATTCTTGCTTGATTATTTATTTTAATAATTTCCTATTTTCTAAAAAATATATGTGATGGATTATAGTCTTTTACCTTTGTTTTTTAGTGGGGAAAAAACTAAAGTTTTGTGATTGAGTAGAAAAATAAAATAAAATTAATTTTTTACATCTACTATAGTCTACTATGTTTTTTGCTTAGTGATAATAAAACCTAAAATTTTTGGATGTTGAAGAAACATATTGAATATTTTTAGATGTAACATACCATAAGTAAGTGTGAATATGATGAATGTAAACAATATTGAGCTTGATTATTCAATTTTAATTGTTATGCATATGTATAGATTATGGGTCATTCGTTTGTAGTCTCTTAACTTAGTTTCTTAGAGGTGAAGAAACCAAAATTTTGGTGATGGAGAAGAATAAAAATATATATATTTTTTACATATATTATACCATAATACAATGTGATTATCGTGAATACAAATAACATTGAGCTTAAATATTTAATTTTAGTGATTACCCCTGTAGATGTAATTTATTTGTCATTAATTTACAGTCTTCTAACTCTGTGTCTTAGTGACGAAGAAATATAAAATTTTGTGACGGAGAAGAAACATATTGAATATATTAACATCTACTTTACCATAATTCATTGTGAAAATGGTAAATATAAATAAATTCTAGCTTGATTATTTATTTTAATTATTACCTATTTTTTATAAAATATAAGTCATGGATTATAGTCTTTTACCTTTGTTTTGTCGTGGGGAAAAATTAAAATTTTGTGATGGAGTAGAAAAATAAAATAAAATTAATTTTTTACATCTACTATGGTCTACTATGTTTTTTTGCTTAGTGATAAAAAAACCTAAAATTTTTGGATGGTGAAGAAACATATTGAATATTTTTAGATGTAACATACCATAAGTCAGTGTGAATACGATGAATGTAAACAATATTGAGCTTGATTATTCATTTTTAATTGTTATGCATATGTATAAATTATGGGTCATTCGTTTGTAGTCTCTTAACTTAGTTTCTTAGAGGTGAAGAAACCAAAATTTTGGTGATGGAGAAGAAGAAAAATATAGATATTTTTTACATATATTATACCATAATACAATGTGATTATCGTGAATACAAATAACATTGAGCTTAAATATTTAATTTTAGTGATTACCCCTGTAGATGTAATTTATTTGTCATTAATTTACAGTCTTCTAACTCTGTGTCTTAGTGACGAAGAAATATGAAATTTTGTGACGGAGAAGAAACATATTGAATATATTAACATCTACTTTACCATAATTCATTGTGAAAATGGTAAATATAAATAAATTCTAGCTTGATTATTTATTTTAATTATTACCTATTTTTTATAAAATATAAGTCATGGATTATAGTCTTTTACCTTTGTTTTGTCGTGGGGAAAAATTAAAATTTTGTGATGGAGTAGAAAAATAAAATAAAATTAATTTTTTACATCTACTATGGTCTACTATGTTTTTTTGCTTAGTGATAAAAAAACCTAAAATTTTTGGATGGTGAAGAAACATATTGAATATTTTTAGATGTAACATACCATAAGTCAGTGTGAATATGATGAATGTAAACAATATTGAGCTTGATTATTCAATTTTAATTGTTATGCATATGTATAGATTATGGGTCATTCATTTGTAGTCTCTTAACTTAGAATTTTAGAGGTGAAGAAACCAAAATTTTTGTGATGGAGAAGAAGAAAAATATAGATATTTTTTACATATATTATACCATAATACAATGTGATTATCGTGAATACAAATAACATTGAGCTTAAATATTTAATTTTAGTGATTACCCATGTAGATGTAATTTATTTGTCATTCATTTATAGTCTTCTAACTCTGTGTCTTAGTGACGAAGAAATATGAAATTTTGTGACGGAGAAGAAACATATTGAATATGTTAACATCTACTTTACCATAATTCAATGTGAAAATGGTAAATATAAATAAATTCTTGCTTGATTATTTATTTTAATAATTTCCTATTTTCTAAAAAATATATGTGATGGATTATAGTCTTTTACCTTTGTTTTTTAGTGGGGAAAAAACTAAAGTTTTGTGATTGAGTAGAAAAATAAAATAAAATTAATTTTTTACATCTACTATAGTCTACTATGTTTTTTGCTTAGTGATAATAAAACCTAAAATTTTTGGATGTTGAAGAAACATATTGAATATTTTTAGATGTAACATACCATAAGTCAGTGTGAATATGATGAATGTAAACAATATTGAGCTTGATTATTCAATTTTAATTGTTATGCATATGTATAGATTATGGGTCATTCATTTGTAGTCTCTTAACTTAGATTCTTAGAGGTGAAGAAACCAAAATTTTTGTGATGGAGAAGAAGAAAAATATAGATATTTTTTACATATATTATACCATAATACAATGTGATTATCGTGAATACAAATAACATTGAGCTTAAATATTTAATTTTAGTGATTACCCATGTAGATGTAATTTATTTGTCATTCATTTATAGTCTTCTAACTCTGTGTCTTAGAGACGAAGAAATATGAAATTTTGTGACGGAGAAGAAACATATTGAATATGTTAACATCTACTTTACCATAATTCAATGTGAAAATGGTAAATATAAATAAATTCTTGCTTGATTATTTATTTTAATAATTTCCTATTTTATAAAAATTATATGTGATGGATTATAGTCTTTTACCTTTTTTTTTTAGTGGGGAAAAAACTAAAGTTTTGTGATTGAGTAGAAAAATAAAATAAAATTAATTTTTTACATCTACTATGGTCTACTATGTTTTTTGCTTAGTGATAATAAAACCTAAAATTTTTGGATGTTGAAGAAACATATTGAATATTTTTAGATGTAACATACCATAAGTCAGTGTGAATACGATGAATGTAAACAATATTGAGCTTGATTATTCAATTTTAATTGTTATGCATATGTATAAATTATGGGTCATTCATTTGTAGTCTCTTAACTTAGTTTCTTAGAGGTGAAGAAACCAAAATTTTGGTGATGGAGAAGAATAAAAATATATATATTTTTTACATATATTATACCATAATACAATGTGATTATCGTGAATATAAATAACATTGAGCTTAAATATTTAATTTTAGTGATTACCCCTGTAGATGTAATTTATTTGTCATTCATTTACAGTCTTCTAACTCTGTGTCTTAGTGACGAAGAAATATAAAATTTTTTGATGGAGAAGAAACATATTGAATATGTTAACATCTACTTTACCATAATTCAATGTGAAAATGGTAAATATAAATAAATTCTATCTTGATTATTTATTTTAATTATTACCTCTTTTCTAAAAAATATATGTCATGGATTATAGTCTTTTACCTTTGTTTTTTAGTGGGGAAAAATTAAAATTTTGTGATGGAGTAGAAAAATAAAATAAAATAAATTTTTTACATCTACTATATTCTACTATGTTTTTTGCTTAGTGATAAAAAAACCTAAAATTTTTGGATGGTGAAGAAACATATTAAATAATTTTAGATGTAACATACCATAAGTCAGTGTGAATACGATGAATGTAAACAATATTGAGCTTGATTATTCAATTTTAATTGTTATGCATATGTATAAATTATGGGTCATTCGTTTGTAGTCTCTTAACTTAGTTTCTTAGAGGTGAAGAAACTAAAATTTTGGTGATGGAGAAGAAGAAAAATATAGATATTTTTTACATATATTATACCATAATACAATGTGATTATCGTGAATACAAATAACATTGAGCTTAAATATTTAATTTTAGTGATTACCCCTGTAGATGTAATTTATTTGTCATTAATTTACAGTCTTCTAACTCTGTGTCTTAGTGACGAAGAAATATGAAATTTTGTGACGGAGAAGAAACATATTGAATATATTAACATCTACTTTACCATAATTCATTGTGAAAATGGTAAATATAAATAAATTCTAGCTTGATTATTTATTTTAATTATTACCTATTTTATATAAAATATATGTCATGGATTATAGTCTTTTACCTTTGTTTTTTAGTGGGGAAAAATTAAAATTTTGTGATGGAGTAGAAAAATAAAATAAAATAAATTTTTTACATCTACTATGGTCTACTATGTTTTTTTGCTTAGTGATAAAAAAAACCTAAAATTTTTGGATGATGAAGAAACATATTGAATATTTTTAGATGTAACATACCATAAGTCAGTGTGAATACGATGAATGTAAACAATATTGAGCTTGATTATTCAATTTTAATTGTTATGCAAATGTATAGATTATGGGTCATTCATTTGTAGTCTCTTAACTTAGTTTCTTAGAGGTGAAGAAACAAAAATTTTGGTGATGGAGAAGAACAAAAATATAGATATTTTTTACATATATTATACCATAATACAATGTGATTATCGTGAATATAAATAACATTGAGCTTAAATATTTAGTTTTAGTGATTACCCCTGTAGATGTAATTTATTTGTCATTCATTTACAGTCTTCTAACTCTATGTCTTAGTGACGAAGAAATATGAAATTTTGTGATGGAGAAGAAACATATTGAATATGTTAACATCTACGTTACCATAATTCAATGTGAAAATGGTAAATATAAATAAATTCTAGCTTGATTATTTATTTTAATTATTACCTCTTTTCTAAATAATATATGTCATAAATTATAGTCTTTTACCTTTATTTTTTAGTGGGGAAAAATTAAAATTTTGTGATGGAGTAGAAAAATAAAATAAAATTAATTTTTTACATCTACTATATTCTACTATGTTTTTTGCTTAGTGATAAAAAAACCTAAAATTTATGGATGGTGAAGAAACATATTGAATAATTTTAGATGTAACATACCATAAGTCAGTGTGAATACAATGAATGTAAACAATATTGAGCTTGATTATTCAATTTTAATTGTTATGCATATGTATAAATTATGGGTCATTCATTTGTAGTCTCTTAACTTAGTTTCTTAGAAGTGAAGAAACTAAAATTTTGGTGATGGAGAAGAAGAAAAATATAGATATTTTTTACATATATTATACCATAATACAATGTGATTATCGTGAATACAAATAAAATTGAGCTTAAATATTTAATTTTAGTGATTACCCCTGTAGATGTAATTTATTTGTCATTAATTTACAGTCTTCTAACTCTGTGTCTTAGTTTTCGCAGCTGTCGCTACTGCGAAATTAGTGACGAAGAAATATGAAATTTTGTGACAGAGAAGAAACATATTGAATATATTAACATCTACTTTACCATAATTCATTGTGAAAATGGTAAATATAAATAAATTATAGCTTGATTATTTATTTTAATTATTACCTATTTTATATAAAATATATGTTATGGATTATAGTCTTTTTTACCTTTGTTTTTTAGTGGGGAAAAATTAAAACTTTGTGATGGAGTAGAAAAATAAAATAAAATTAATTTTTTACATCTACTATGGTCTACTATGTTTTTTTGCTTAGTGATAAAAAAACCTAAAATTTTTGGATGGTGAAGAAACATATTGAATATTTTTAGATGTAACATACCATAAGTCAGTGTGAATATGATGAATGTAAACATTATTGAGCTTGATTATTCAATTTTAATTGTTATGCATATGTATAGATTATGGGTCATTCATTTGTAGTCTCTTAACTTAGATTCTTAGAGGTGAAGAAACCAAAATTTTTGTGATGGAGAAGAAGAAAAATATAGATATTTTTTACATATATTATACCATAATACAATGTGATTATCATGAATACAAATAACATTGAGCTTAAATATTTAATTTTAGTGATTACCCATGTAGATGTAATTTATTTGTCATTCATTTATAGTCTTCTAACTCTGTGTCTTAGTGACGAAGAAATATGAAATTTTGTGACGGTGAAGAAACATATTGAATATGTTAACATCTACTTTACCATAATTCAATGTGAAAATGGTAAATATAAATAAATTCTTGCTTGATTATTTATTTTAATAATTTCCTATTTTCTAAAAAATATATGTGATGGATTATAGTCTTTTACCTTTGTTTTTTAGTGGGGAAAAAACTAAAGTTTTGTGATTGAGTAGAAAAATAAAATAAAATTAATTTTTTACATCTACTATAGTCTACTATGTTTTTTGCTTAGTGATAATAAAACCTAAAAATTTTGGATGTTGAAGAAACATATTGAATATTTTTAGATGTAACATACCATAAGTCAGTGTGAATATGATGAATGTAAACAATATTGAGCTTGATTATTCAATTTTAATTGTTATGCATATGTATAGATTATGGGTCATTCATTTGTAGTCTCTTAACTTAGATTCTTAGAGGTGAAGAAACCAAAATTTTTGTGATGGAGAAGAAGAAAAATATAGATATTTTTTACATATATTATACCATAATACAATGTGATTATCGTGAATACAAATAACATTGAGCTTAAATATTTAATTTTAGTGATTACCCATGTAGATGTAATTTATTTGTCATTCATTTATAGTCTTCTAACTCTGTGTCTTAGTGACGAAGAAATATAAAATTTTGTGACGGAGAAGAAACATATTGAATATGTTAACATCTACTTTACCATAATTCAATGTGAAAATGGTAAATATAAATAAATTCTTGCTTGATTATTTATTTTAATAATTTCCTATTTTCTAAAAAATATATGTGATGGATTATAGTCTTTTACCTTTGTTTTTTAGTGGGGAAAAAACTAAAGTTTTGTGATTGAGTAGAAAAATAAAATAAAATTAATTTTTTACATCTACTATAGTCTACTATGTTTTTTGCTATGTGATAATAAAACCTAAAATTTTTGGATGTTGAAGAAACATATTGAATATTTTTAGATGTAACATACCATAAGTCAGTGTGAATATGATGAATGTAAACAATATTGAGCTTGATTATTCAATTTTAATTGTTATGCATATGTATAGATTATGGGTCATTCATTTGTAGTCTCTTAACTTAGATTCTTAGAGGTGAAGAAACCAAAATTTTTGTGATGGAGAAGAAGAAAAATATAGATATTTTTTACATATATTATACCATAATACAATGTGATTATCGTGAATACAAATAACATTGAGCTTAAATATTTAATTTTAGTGATTACCCATGTAGATGTAATTTATTTGTCATTCATTTATAGTCTTCTAACTCTGTGTCTTAGAGACGAAGAAATATGAAATTTTGTGACGGAGAAGAAACATATTGAATATGTTAACATCTACTTTACCATAATTCAATGTGAAAATGGTAAATATAAATAAATTCTAGCTTGATTATTTAATTTAATTATTACCTATTTTATATAAAATATATGTCATGGATTATAGTCTTTTACCTTTGTTTTTTAGTGGGGAAAAATTAAAATTTTGTGATGGAGTAGAAAAATAAAATAAAATTAATTTTTTACATCTACTATGGTCTACTATGTTTTTTTGCTTAGTGATAAAAAAAACCTAAAATTTTTGGATGATGAAGAAACATATTGAATATTTTTAGATGTAACATACCATAAGTCAGTGTGAATACGATGAATGTAAACAATATTGAGCTTGATTATTCAATTTTAATTGTTATGCATATGTATAAATTATGGGTCATTCATTTGTAGTCTCTTAACTTAGTTTCTTAGAGGTGAAGAAACCAAAATTTTGGTGATGGAGAAGAATAAAAATATATATATTTTTTACATATATTATACCATAATACAATGTGATTATCGTGAATATAAATAACATTGAGCTTAAATATTTAATTTTAGTGATTACCCCTGTAGATGTAATTTATTTGTCATTCATTTACAGTCTTCTAACTCTGTGTCTTAGTGACGAAGAAATATGAAATTTTGTGATGGAGAAGAAACATATTGAATATGTTAACATCTACTTTACCATAATTCAATGTGAAAATGGTAAATATAAATAAATTCTAGCTTGATTATTTATTTTAATTATTACCTCTTTTCTAAAAAATATATGTCATGGATTATAGTCTTTTACCTTTGTTTTTTAGTGGGGAAAAATTAAAATTTTGTGATGGAGTAGAAAAATAAAATAAAATAAATTTTTTACATCTACTATATTCTACTATGTTTTTTGCTTAGTGATAAAAAAACCTAAAATTTTTGGATGGTGAAGAAACATATTAAATAATTTTAGATGTAACATACCATAAGTCAGTGTGAATACGATGAATGTAAACAATATTGAGCTTGATAATTCAATTTTAATTGTTATGCATATGTATAAATTATGGGTCATTCGTTTGTAGTCTCTTAACTTAGTTTCTTAGAGGTGAAGAAACCAAAATTTTGGTGATGGAGAAGAAGAAAAATATAGATATTTTTTACATATATTATACCATAATACAATGTGATTATCGTGAATACAAATAACATTGAGCTTAAATATTTAATTTTAGTGATTACCCTTGTAGATGTAATTTATTTGTCATTAATTTACAGTCTTCTAACTCTGTGTCTTAGTGACGAAGAAATATGAAATTTTGTGACAGAGAAGAAACATATTGAATATATTAACATGTACTTTACCATATCTCATTGTGAAAATGGTAAATATAAATAAATTCTAGATTGATTATTTATTTTAATTATTACCTATTTTATATAAAATATATGTCATGCATTATAGTCTTTTACCTTTGTTTTGTAGTGGGGAAAATTAAAATTTTGTGATGGAATAGAAAAATAAAATAAAATTAATTTTTTAAATCTACTATGGTCTACTATGTTTTTTTGCTTAGTGATAAAATAACCTAAAATTTTTGGATGGTGAAGAAACATATTGAATATTTTTAGATGTAACATACCATAAGCCAGTGTGAATATGATGAATGTAAACAATATTGAGCTTGATTATTCAATTTTAATTGTTATGCATATGTATAGATTATGGGTCATTCATTTGTAGTCTCTTAACTTAGATTCTTAGAGGTGAAGAAACCAAAATTTTTGTGATGGAGAAGAAGAAAAATATAGATATTTTTTACATATATTATACCATAATACAATGTGATTATCATGAATACAAATAACATTGAGCTTAAATATTTAATTTTAGTGATTACCCATGTAGATGTAATTTATTTGTCATTCATTTATAGTCTTCTAACTCTGTGTCTTAGTGACGAAGAAATATGAAATTTTGTGACGGAGAAGAAACATATTGAATATGTTAACATCTACTTTACCATAATTCAATGTGAAAATGGTAAATATAAATAAATTCTTACTTGATTATTTATTTTAATAATTTCCTATTTTCTAAAAAATATATGTGATGGATTATAGTCTTTTACCTTTGTTTTTTAGTGGGGAAAAAACTAAAGTTTTGTGATTGAGTAGAAAAATAAAATAAAATTAATTTTTTACATCTACTATAGTCTACTATGTTTTTTGCTTAGTGATAATAAAACCTAAAATTTTTGGATGTTGAAGAAACATATTGAATATTTTTAGATGTAACATACCATAAGTCAGTGTGAATACGATGAATGTAAACAATATTGAGCTTGATTATTCAATTTTAATTGTTATGCATATGTATAAATTATGGGTCATTCATTTGTAGTATCTTAACTTAGTTTCTTAGAGGTGAAGAAACCAAAATTTTGGTGATGGAGAAGAAGAAAAATATAGATATTTTTTACATATATTATACCATAATACAATGTGATTATCGTGAATACAAATAACATTGAGCTTAAATATTTAATTTTATTGATTACCCCTGTAGATGTAATTTATTTGTCATTCATTTACAGTCTTCAAACTCTGTGTCTTAGTGACGAAGATATATGAAATTGTGTGATGGAGAAGAAACATATTGAATATGTTAACATCTACTTTACCATAATTCAATGTGAAAATGGTAAATATAAATAAATTCTAGCTTGATTATTTATTTTAATTATTACCTCTTTTCTAAAAAATATATGTCATGGATTATAGTCTTTTACCTTTGTTTTTTATTGGGGAAAAATTAAAATTTTGTGATGGAGTAGAAAAATAAAATAAAATAAATTTTTTACATCTACTATATTCTACTATGTTTTTTGCTTAGTGATAAAAAAACCTAAAATTTTTGGATGGTGAAGAAACATATTAAATAATTTTAGATGTAACATACCATAAGTCAGTGAGAATACGATGAATGTAAACAATATTGAGCTTGATTATTCAATTTTAATTGTTATGCATATGTATAAATTATGGGTCATTCATTTGTAGTATCTTAACTTAGTTTCTTAGAGGTGAAGAAACCAAAATTTTGGTGATGGAGAAGAAGAAAATATAGATATTTTTTTACATATATTATACCATAATACAATGTGATTATCGTGAATACAAATAACATTGAGCTTAAATATTTAATTTTAGTGATTACCCCTGTAGATGTAATTTATTTGTCAGTAATTTACAGTCTTCTAACTCTGTGTCTTAGTGACGAAGAAATATGAAATTTTGTGACAGAGAAGAAACATATTGAATATATTAACATCTACTTTACCATATCTCATTGTGAAAATGGTAAATATAAATAAATTCTAGCTTGATTATTTATTTTAATTATTACCTATTTTATATAAAATATATGTCATGCATTATAGTCTTTTACATTTGTTTTGTAGTAGGGAAAAATTAAAATTTTGTGATGGAGTAGAAAAATAAAATAAAATTAATTTTTTACATCTACTATGGTCTACTATGTTTTTTTGCTTAGTGATAAAAAAACCTAAAATTTTTGGATGGTGAAGAAACATATAGAATATTTTTAGATGTAACATACCATAAGTCAGTGTGAATACGATGAATGTAAACAATATTGAGCTTGATTATTCAATTTTAATTGTTATGTATATGTATAGATTATGGGTCATTCATTTGTAGTCTCTTAACTTAGATTCTTAGAGGTGAAGAAACCAAAATTTTTATGATGGAGAAGAAGAAAAATATAGATATTTTTTACATATATTATACCATAATACAATGAGATTATCGTGAATACAAATAACATTGAGCTTAAATATTTAATTTTAGTGATTACCCATGTAGATGTAATTTATTTGTCATTCATTTATAGTCTTCTAACTCTGTGTCTTAGTGTCGAAGAAATATGAAATTTTGTGATGGAGAAGAAACATATTGAATATGTTAACATCTACTTTACCATAATTCAATGTGAAAATGGTAAATATAAATAAATTCTAGCTTGATTATTTATTTTATAATTTCCTATTTTCTAAAAAATATATGTGATGGATTATAGTCTTTTACCTTTGTTTTTTAGTGGGGAAAAAACTAAAGTTTTGTGATTGAGTAGAAAAATAAAATAAAATTAAATTTTTACATCTGCTATAGTCTACTATGTTTTTTGCTTAGCGATAATAAAACCTAAAATTTTTTTGATGTTGAAGAAACATATTGAATATTTTTAGATCTAACATACCATACGTCTGTGTGAATACGATGAATGTAAACAATATTGAGCTTGATTATTCAATTTTAATTGTTATGCATATGTATAAATTATGGGTCATTCATTTGTAGTCTCTTAACTTAGTTACTTAGAGGTGAAGAAACCAAAATTTTGGTGATGGAGAAGAAGAAAAATATAGATATTTTTTACATATATTATACCATAATACAATGTGATTATCGTGAATATAAATAACATTGAGCTTAAATATTTAATTTTAGTGATTACCTCTGTAGATGTAATTTATTTGTCATTCATTTACAGTCTTCTAACTCTGTGTCTTAGTGACGAAGAAATATGAAATTTTGTGATGGAGAAGAAACATATTGAATATGTTAACATCTACTTTACCATAATTCAATGTGAAAATGGTAAATATAAATAAATTCTAGCTTGATTATTTATTTTAATTATTACCTCTTTTCTAAAAAATATATGTCATGGATTATAGTCTTTTACCTTTGTTTTTTAGTGGGGAAAAATTAAAATTTTGTGATGGAGTAGAAAAATAAAATAAAATAAATTTTTTACATCTACTATATTCTACTATGTTTTTTGCTTAGTGATAAAAAAACCTAAAATTTTTGGATGGTGAAGAAACATATTGAATAATTTTAGATGTAACATACCATAAGTCAGTGTGAATACGATGAATGTAAACAATATTGAGCTTGATTATTCAATTTTAATTGTTATGCATATGTATAAATTATGGGTCATTCATTTGTAGTCTCTTAACTTAGTTTCTTAGAGGTGAAGAAACCAAAATTTTGGTGATGGAGAAGAAGAAAAATATAGATATTTTTTACATATATTATACCATAATACAATGTGATTATCGTGAATACAAATAACATTGAGCTTAAATATTTAATTTTAGTGATTACCCCTGTAGATGTAATTTATTTGTCATTCATTTACAGTCTTCTAACTCTATGTCTTAGTGACGAAGAAATATGAAATTTTGTGACGGAGAAGAAACATATTGAATATATTAACATCTACTTTACCATAATTCATTGTGAAAATGGTAAATATAAATAAATTCTAGCTTGATTATTTATTTTAATTATTACCTATTTTATATAAAATATATGTCATGGATTATAGTCTTTTACCTTTGTTTTTTAGTGGGAAAAAATTAAAATTTTGTGATGGAGTAGAAAAATAAAATAAAACTAATTTTTTACATCTACTATGGTCTACTATGTTTTTTTGCTTAGTGATAAAAAACACCTAAAATTTTTGGATGGTGAAGAAACATATTGAATATTTTTAGATGTAACATACCATAAGTCAGTGTGAATACGATGAATGTAAACAATATTGAACTTGATTATTCAATTTTAATTGTTATGCATATGTATAAATTATGGGTCATTCATTTGTAGTCTCTTAACTTAGTTTCTTAGAGGTGAAGAAACCAAAATTTTGGTGATGGAGAAGAAGAAAAATATAGATATTTTTTACATATATTATACCATAATACAATGTGATTATCGTGAATACAAATAACATTGAGGTTAAATATTTAATTTTAGTGATTACCCCTGTAGATGTAATTTATTCGTCATTCATTTACAGTCTTCTAACTCTGTGTCTTAGTGACGAAGAAATATGAAATTTTGTGATGGAGAAGAAACATATTGAATATATTAACATCTACTTTACCATAATTCATTGTGAAAATGGTAAATATAAATAAATTCTAGCTTGATTATTTATTTTAATTATTACCTATTTTATATAAAATATATGTCATGGATTATAGTCTTTTACCTTTGTTTTTTAGTGGGGAAAAATTAAAATTTTGTGATGGAGTAGAAAAATAAAATAAAATTAATTTTTTACATCTACTATGGTCTACTATGTTTTTTTTGCTTAGTGATAAAAAACACCTAAAATTTTTGGATGGTGAAGAAACATATTGAATATTTTTAGATGTAACATACCATAAGTCAGTGTGAATACGATGAATGTAAACAATATTGAACTTGATTATTCAATTTTAATTGTTATGCATATGTATAAATTATGGGTCATTCATTTGTAGTCTCTTAACTTAGTTTCTTAGAGGTGAAGAAACCAAAATTTTGGTGATGGAGAAGAAGAAAAATATAGATATTTTTTACATATATTATACCATAATACAATGTGATTATCGTGAATACAAATAACATTGAGCTTAAATATTTAATTTTAGTGATTACCCCTGTAGATGTAATTTATTTGTCATTCATTTACAGTCTTCTAACTCTGTGTCTTAGCGACGAAGAAATATGAAATTTTGTGACGGAGAAGAAACATATTGAATATATTAACATCTACTTTACCATAATTCATTGTGAAAATGGTAAATATAAATAAATTCTAGCTTGATTATTTATTTTAATTATTACCTATTTTATATAAAATATATGTCATGGATTATAGTCTTTTACCTTTGTTTTTTAGTGGAGAAAAATTAAAATTTTGTGATGGAGTAGAAAAATAAAATAAAACTAATTTTTTACATCTACTATGGTCTACTATGTTTTTTTGCTTAGTGATAAAAAAACCTAAAATTTTTGGATGGTGAAGAAACATATTGAATGATTTTAGATGTAACATACCATAAGTCAGTGTGAATACGATGAATGTAAACAATATTGAGCTTGATTATTCAATTTTAATTGTTATGCATATGTATAGATTATGGGTCATTCATTTGTAGTCTCTTAACTTAGATTCTTAGAGGTGAAGAAACCAAAATTTTGGTGATGGAGAAGAAGAAAAATATAGATATTTTTTACATATATTATACCATAATACAATGTGATTATCGTGAATACAAATAACATTGAGCTTAAATATTTAATTTTAGTGATTACCCCTGTAGATGTAATTTATTTGTCATTCATTTACAGTCTTCTAACTCTGTGTCTTAGTGACGAAGAAATATGAAATTTTGTGATGGAGAAGAAACATATTGAATATGTTAACATCTACTTTACCATAATTCAATGCGAAAATGGTAAATATAAATAAATTCTAGCTTGATTATTTATTTTAATTATTACCTCTTTTCTAAAAAATATATGTCATGGATTATAGTCTTTTACCTTTGTTTTTTAGTGGGGAAAAATTAAATTTTTGTTATGGAGTAGAAAAATAAAATAAAATAAATTTTTTACATCTACTATATTCTACTATGTTTTTTACTTAGTGATAAAAAAACCTAAAATTTTTGGATGGTGAAGAAACATATTGAATATTTTTAGATGTAACATACCATAAGTCAGTGTGAATACGATGAATGTAAACAATATTGAGCTTGATTATTCAATTTTAATTGTTATGCATATGTATAAATTATGGGTCATTCATTTGTAGTCTCTTAACTTAGTTTCTTAGAGGTGAAGAAACCAAAATTTTGGTGATGGAGAAGAAGAAAAATATAGATATTTTTTACATATATTATACCATAATACAATGTGATTATCGTGAATACAAATAACATTGAGGTTAAATATTTAATTTTAGTGATTACCCCTGTAGATGTAATTTATTCGTCATTCATTTACAGTCTTCTAACTCTGTGTCTTAGTGACGAAGAAATATGAAATTTTGTGATGGAGAAGAAACATATTGAATATATTAACATCTACTTTACCATAATTCATTGTGAAAATGGTAAATATAAATAAATTCTAGCTTGATTATTTATTTTAATTATTACCTATTTTATATAAAATATATGTCATGGATTATAGTCTTTTACCTTTGTTTTTTAGTGGGGAAAAATTAAAATTTTGTGATGGAGTAGAAAAATAAAATAAAATAAATTTTTTACATCTACTATGGTCTACTATGTTTTTTTTGCTTAGTGATAAAAAACACCTAAAATTTTTGGATGGTGAAGAAACATATTGAATATTTTTAGATGTAACATACCATAAGTCAGTGTGAATACGATGAATGTAAACAATATTGAACTTGATTATTCAATTTTAATTGTTATGCATATGTATAAATTATGGGTCATTCATTTGTAGTCTCTTAACTTAGTTTCTTAGAGGTGAAGAAACCAAAATTTTGGTGATGGAGAAGAAGAAAAATATAGATATTTTTTACATATATTATACCATAATACAATGTGATTATCGTGAATACAAATAACATTGAGCTTAAATATTTAATTTTAGTGATTACCCCTGTAGATGTAATTTATTTGTCATTCATTTACAGTCTTCTAACTCTGTGTCTTAGCGACGAAGAAATATGAAATTTTGTGACGGAGAAGAAACATATTGAATATATTAACATCTACTTTACCATAATTCATTGTGAAAATGGTAAATATAAATAAATTCTAGCTTGATTATTTATTTTAATTATTACCTATTTTATATAAAATATATGTCATGGATTATAGTCTTTTACCTTTGTTTTTTAGTGGAGAAAAATTAAAATTTTGTGATGGAGTAGAAAAATAAAATAAAACTAATTTTTTACATCTACTATGGTCTACTATGTTTTTTTGCTTAGTGATAAAAAAACCTAAAATTTTTGGATGGTGAAGAAACATATTGAATGATTTTAGATGTAACATACCATAAGTCAGTGTGAATACGATGAATGTAAACAATATTGAGCTTGATTATTCAATTTTAATTGTTATGCATATGTATAGATTATGGGTCATTCATTTGTAGTCTCTTAACTTAGATTCTTAGAGGTGAAGAAACCAAAATTTTGGTGATGGAGAAGAAGAAAAATATAGATATTTTTTACATATATTATACCATAATACAATGTGATTATCGTGAATACAAATAACATTAAGCTTAAATATTTAATTTTAGTGATTACCCCTGTAGATGTAATTTATTTGTCATTCATTTACAGTCTTCTAACTCTGTGTCTTAGTGACGAAGAAATATGAAATTTTGTGATGGAGAAGAAACATATTGAATATGTTAACATCTACTTTACCATAATTCAATGCGAAAATGGTAACTATAAATAAATTCTAGCTTGATTATTTATTTTAATTATTACCTCTTTTCTAAAAAATATATGTCATGGATTATAGTCTTTTACCTTTGTTTTTTAGTGGGGAAAAATTAAATTTTTGTTATGGAGTAGAAAAATAAAATAAAATAAATTTTTTACATCTACTATATTCTACTATGTTTTTTACTTAGTGATAAAAAAACCTAAAATTTTTGGATGGTGAAGAAACATATTGAATATTTTTAGATGTAACATACCATAAGTCAGTGTGAATACGATGAATGTAAACAATATTGAGCTTGATTATTCAATTTTAATTGTTATGCATATGTATAAATTATGGGTCATTCATTTGTAGTCTCTTAACTTAGTGTCTTAGAGGTGAAGAAACCAAAATTTTGGTGATGGAGAAGAAGAAAAATATAGATATTTTTTACATATATTATACCATAATAATATGTGATTATCATGAATACAAATAACATTGAGCTTAAATATTTAATTTTAGTGATTACCTCTGTAGATGTAATTTATTTGTCATTCATTTACAGTCTTCTAACTCTGTGTCTTAGGGACGAAGAAATATGAAATTTTGTGATGGAGAAGAAACATATTGAATATATTAACATCTAATTTACCATAATTCAATGTGAAAATGGTAAATATAAATAAATTCTAGCTTGATTATTTATTTTAATTATTACCTCTTTTCTAAAAAATATATGTCATGGATTATAGTCTTTTACCTTTGTTTTTTAGTGGGGAAAACTTAAAATTTTGTTATGGAGTAGAAAAATAAAATAAAATAAATTTTTTATATCTACTATATTCTTCTATGTTTTTTGCTTAGTGATAAAAAAAACCTAAAATTTTTGGATGGTGAAGAAACATATTGAATATTTTTAGATGTAACATACCATAAGTCAGTGTGAATACGATGAATGTAAACAATATTGAGCTTGATTATTCAATTTTAATTGTTATGCATATGTATAAATTATGGGTCATTCATTTGTAGTCTCTTAACTTAGTTTCTTAGAGGTGAAGAAACCAAAATTTTGGTGATGGAGAAGAAGAAAAATATAGATATTTTTTACATATATTATACCATAATACAATGTGATTATCGTGAATACAAATAACATTGAGCTAAAATATTTAATTTTCGTGATTACCCCTGTAGATGTAATTTATTTGTCATTCATTTACAGTCTTCTAACTCTGTGTCTTAGTGACGAAGAAATATGAAATTTTGTGATGGAGAAGAAACATATTGAATATGTTAACATCTACTTTACCATAATTCAATGTGAAAATGGTAAATATAAATAAATTCTAGCTTGATTATTTATTTTAATTATTACCTCTTTTCTAAAAAATATATGTCATGGATTATAGTCTTTTACCTTTGTTTTTTAGTGGGGAAAAATTAAAATTTTGTGATGGAGTAGAAAAATAAAATAAAATAATTTTTTTACATCTACTATAGTCTACTATGTTTTTTGCTTAGTGCTAAAAAAACCTAAAATTTTTGGATGGTGAAGAAACATATTGAATATTTTTAGATGTAACATACCATAAGTCAGTGTGAATACGATGAATGTAAACAATATTGAGCTTGATTATTCAATTTTAATTGTTATGCATATGTATAAATTATGGGTCATTCATTTGTAGTCTCTTAACTTAGTTTCTTAGAGGTGAAGAAACCAAAATTTTGGTGATGGAGAAGAAGAAAAATATAGATATTTTTTACATATATTATACCATAATACAATGTGATTATCGTGAATACAAATAACATTGAGCTTAAATATTTAATTTTAGTGATTACCCCTGTAGATGTAATTTATTTGTCATTCATTTACAGTCTTCTAACTCTGTGACTTAGTGACGAAGAAATATGAAATTTTGTGACAGAGAAGAAACATATTGAATATATTAACATCTACTTTACCATAATTCATTGTGAAAATGGTAAATATAAATAAATTCTAGCTTGATTATTTATTTTAATTATTACCTCTTTTATATAAAATATATGTCATGGATTATAGTCTTTTACCTTTGTTTTTTAGTGGGGAAAAATTAAAATTTCGTGATGGAGTAGAAAAGTTAAATTAAATTAATTTGTTACATCTACTATGGTCTACTATGTTTTTTTTGCTTAGTGATAAAAAAACCTAAAATTTTTGGATGGTGAAGAAACATATTGAATATTCTTAGATGTGACATACCATAAGTCAGTGTGAATACGATGAATGTAAACAATATTGAGCTTGATTATTCAATTTTAATTGTTATGCATATGTACAGATTATGGGTCATTCATTTGTAGTCTCTTAACTTAGATTCTTAGAGGTGAAGAAACCAAAATTTTGGTGATGGAGAAGAAGAAAAATATAGATATTTTTTACATATATTATACCATAATACAATGTGATTATCGTGAATACAAATAACATTGAGCTTAAATATTTAATTTTAGTGATTACCCCTTTAGATGTAATTTATTTGTCATTCATTTACAGTCTTCTAACTGTGTGTCTTAGTGACGAAGAAATATGAAATTTTGTGACGGAGAAGAAACATATTGAATATATTAACATCTACTTTACCATAATTCAATGTGAAAATGGTAAATATAAATAAATTCTAGCTTGATTATTTATTTTAATAATTTCCTATTTTCTAAAAAATAGATGTCATGGATTATAGTCTTTAACCTTTGTTTTTTAGTGGGGAAAAATTAAAATTTTTTGATGGAGTAGAAAAATAAAATAAAATAAATTTTTTACATCTACTATATTCTACTATGTTTTTTGCTTAATGATAAAAAAACCTAAAATTTTTGGATGGTGAAGAAACATATTGAATATTTTTAGATGTAACATACCATAAGTCAGTGTGAATACGATGAATGTAAACAATATTGAGCTTGATTATTCAATTTTAATTGTTATGCATATGTATAAATTATGGGTCATTCATTTGTAGTCTCTTAACTTAGTTTCTTAGAGGTGAAGAAACCAAAATTATGGTGATGGAGAAGAAGAAAAATATAGATATTTTTTACATATATTATACCATAATACAATGTGATTATCGTGAATACAAATAACATTGAGCTTAAATATTTAATTTTCATGATTACCCCTGTAGGTGTAATTTATTTGTCATTCATTTACAGTCTTCTAACTCTGTGTCTTAGTGACGAAGAAATATGAAATTTTGTGATGGAGAAGAAACATATTGAATATGTAAACATCTACTTTACCATAATTCAATGTGAAAATGGTAAATATAAATAAATTCTAGCTTGATTATTTATTTTAATTATTACCTCTTTTCTAAAAAATATATGTCATGGATTATAGTCTTTTACCTTTGTTTTTTAGTGGGGAAAAATTAAAATTTTGTGATGGAGTAGAAAAATAAAATAAAATAAATTTTTTACATCTACTATATTCTACTATGTTTTTTGCTTAGTGATAAAAAAAACTAAAATTTTTGGATGGTGAAGAAACATATTGAATATTTTTAGATGTACCTTACCATAAGTCAATGTGAATACGATGAATGTAAACAATATTGAGCTTGATTATTCAATTTTAATTGTTATGCATATGTATAAATTATGGGTCATTCATTTGTAGTCTCTTAACTTAGTTTCTTAGAGGTGTAGAAACCAAAATTTTGGTGATGGAGAAGAAGAAAAATATAGATATTTTTTACATATATTATACCATAATACAATGTGATTATCTTGAATACAAATAACATTGAGCTTAAATATTTAATTTTAGTGATTACCCTTGTAGATGTAATTTATTTCTCATTCATTTATAGTCTTCTAACTCTGTGTCTTAGTGACGAAGAAATATGAAATTTTGTGACGTAGAAGAAACATATAGAATATATTAACATCTACTTTACCATAATTCAATGTGAAAATGGTAAATATAAATAAATTCTAGCTTGATTATTTCTTTTAATAATTTCCTATTTTATATAAAATATATGACATGGAATATAGTCTTTTAATTTTGTGATGGAGTAGAAAAATAAAATAAAATTAATTTTTTACATCTACTATAGTCTACTATGTTTTTTGCTTAGTGATAAAAAAACCTAAAATTTTTGGATGGTGAAGAAACATATTGAATATTTTTAGATGTAACATACCATAAGTCAGTGTGAATACGATGAATGTAAACAATATTGAGCTTGATTATTCAATTTTAATTGTTATGCATATGTATAAATTATGGGTCATTCATTTGTAGTCTCTTAACTTAGTTTCTTAGAGGTGAAGAAACCAAAATTTTGGTGATGGAGAAGACGAAAAATATAGATATTTTTTACATATATTATACCATAATACAATGTGATTATCTTGAATACAAATAACATTGAGCTTAAATATTTAATTTTAGTGATTACCCCTGTAGATGTAATTTATTTGTCATTCATTTACAGTCTTCTAACTCTGTGTCTTAGTGACGAAGAAATATGAAATTTTGTGACGGAGAAGAAACATATAGAATATATTAACATCTAATTTACCATAATTCAATGTGAAAATGGTAAATATAAATAAATTCTAGCTTGATTATTTCTTTTAATAATTTCCTATTTTATATAAAATATATGACATGGAATATAGTCTTTTAATTTTGTGATGGAGTAGAAAAATAAAATAAAATTAATTTTTTACTTCTACTATAGTCTACTATGTTTTTTGCTTAGTGATAAAAAAACCTAAAATTTTGTGATGGAGTAGAAAAATAAAATAAAATAAATTTTTTACATCTACTATATTCTATTATGTTTTTTGCTTAGTGATAAAAAAACCTAAAATTTTTGGATGGTGAAGAAACATATTGAATAATTTTAGATGTAACATACCATAAGTCAGTGTGAATACGATGAATGTAAACAATATTGAGCTTGATTATTCAATTTTAATTGTTATGCATATGTATAAATTATGGGTCATTCATTTGTAGTCTCTTAACTTAGTTTCTTAGAGGTGTAGAAACCAAAATTTTGGTGATGGAGAAGAAGAAAAATATAGATATTTTTTACATATATTATACCATAATACAATGTGATTATCGTGAATACAAATAACATTGAGCTTAAATATTTAATTTTAGTGATTACCCTTGTAGATGTAATTTATTTCTCATTCATTTATAGTCTTCTAACTCTGTGTCTTAGTGACGAAGAAATATGAAATTTTGTGACGTAGAAGAAACATATAGAATATATTAACATCTACTTTACCATAATTCAATGTGAAAATGGTAAATATAAATAAATTCTAGCTTGATTATTTCTTTTAATAATTTCCTATTTTATATAAAATATATGACATGGAATATAGTCTTTTAATTTTGTGATGGAGTAGAAAAATAAAATAAAATTAATTTTTTACATCTACTATAGTCTACTATGTTTTTTGCTTAGTGATAAAAAAACCTAAAATTTTTGGATGGTGAAGAAACATATTGAATATTTTTAGATGTAACATACCATAAGTCAGTGTGAATACGATGAATGTAAACAATATTGAGCTTGATTATTCAATTTTAATTGTTATGCATATGTATAAATTATGGGTCATTCATTTGTAGTCTCTTAACTTAGTTTCTTAGAGGTGAAGAAACCAAAATTTTGGTGATGGAGAAGACGAAAAATATAGATATTTTTTACATATATTATACCATAATACAATGTGATTATCTTGAATACAAATAACATTGAGCTTAAATATTTAATTTTAGTGATTACCCCTGTAGATGTAATTTATTTGTCATTCATTTACAGTCTTCTAACTCTGTGTCTTAGTGACGAAGAAATATGAAATTTTGTGACGGAGAAGAAACATATTGAATATATTAACATCCACTTTACCATTATTCAATGTGAAAATGGTAAATATAAATAAATTCTAGCTTGATTATTTATTTTAATTATTACCTCTTTTCTAAAAAATATATGCATGGATTATAGTCTTTTACCTTTGTTTTTTAGTGGGGAAAAATTAAAGTTTTGTTATGGTGTAGAAAAATAAAATAAAATTAATTTTTTACATCTACTATAGTCTACTATGTTTTTTGCTTAGTGATAATAAAACCTAAAATTTTTGGATGTTGAAGAAACATATTGAATATTTTTAGATGTAACATACCATAAGTCAGTGTGAATATGATGAATGTAAACAATATTGAGCTTGATTATTCAATTTTAATTGTTATGCATATGTATAAATTATGGGTCATTCATTTGTAGTCTCTTAACTTAGTTTCTTAGAGGTGAAGAAACCAAAATTTTGGTGATGGAGAAGAAGAAAAATATAGATATTTTTTACATATATTATACCAAAATACAATGTGATTATCGTGAATACAAATAACATTGAGCTTAAATATTTAATTTTAGTGATTACCCCTGTAGATGTAATTTATTTGTCATTCATTTACAGTCTTCTAACTCTGTGTCTTAGTGATGAAGAAATATGAAATTTTGTGACGGAGAAGAAACATATTGAATATATTAACATCTACTTTACCATAATTCATTGTGAAAATGGTAAATATAAATAAACTCTAGCTTGATTATTTATTTTAATTATAACCTATTTTATATAAAATATATGTCATGGATTATAGTCTTTTACCTTTGTTTTTTAGCGGGGAAAAATTAAAATTTTGTGATGGAGTAGAAAAGTAAAATAAAATTAATTTTTTACATCTACTATGGTCTACTATGTTTTTTTGCTTAGTGATAAAAAAAACCTAAAATTTTTGAATGGTGAAGAAACATATTGAATATTTTTAGATGTAACATACCATAAGTCAGTGTGAATACGATGAATATAAACAATATTGAGCTTGATTATTCAATTTTAATTGTTATGCATATGTATAGATTATGGGTCATTCATTTGTAGTCTCTTAACTTAGTTTCTTAGAGGTGAAGAAACAAATTTTGGTGATGAAGAAGAAGAAAAATATAGATATTTTTTACATATATTATACCAAAATACAATGTGATTATCGTGAATACAAATAACATTGAGCTTAAATATTTAATTTTAGTGATTACCCATGTAGATGTAATTTATTTGTCATTCATTTATAGTCTTCTAACTCTGTGTCTTAGTGACGAAGAAATATGAAATTTTGTGACGGAGAAGAAACATATTGAATATATTAACATCTACTTTACCATAATTCATTGTGAAAATGGTAAATATAAATAAATTCTAGCTTGATTATTTATTTTAGTAATTTCCTATTTTCAAAAAAATATATGTCATGGATTATAGTCTTTTACCTTTGTTTTTTACTGGGGGAAAATTAAAATTTTGTGATGGAGTAGAAAAATAAAATAAAATAAATTTTTTACATCTACTATATTCTATTATGTTTTTTGCTTAGTGATAAAAAAACCTAAAATTTTTGGATGGTGAAGAAACATATTGAATAATTTTAGATGTAACATACCATAAGTCAGTGTGAATACGATGAATGTAAACAATATTGAGCTTGATTATTCAATTTTAATTGTTATGCATATGTATAAATTATGGGTCATTCATTTGTAGTCTCTTAACTTAGTTTCTTAGAGGTGTAGAAACCAAAATTTTGGTGATGGAGAAGAAGAAAAATATAGATATTTTTTACATATATTATACCATAATACAATGTGATTATCGTGAATACAAATAACATTGAGCTTAAATATTTAATTTTAGTGATTACCCTTGTAGATGTAATTTATTTCTCATTCATTTATAGTCTTCTAACTCTGTGTCTTAGTGACGAAGAAATATGAAATTTTGTGACGTAGAAGAAACATATAGAATATATTAACATCTACTTTACCATAATTCAATGTGAAAATGGTAAATATAAATAAATTCTAGCTTGATTATTTCTTTTAATAATTTCCTATTTTATATAAAATATATGACATGGAATATAGTCTTTTAATTTTGTGATGGAGTAGAAAAATAAAATAAAATTAATTTTTTATATCTACTATAGTCTACTATGTTTTTTGCTTAGTGATAAAAAAACCTAAAATTTTTGGATGGTGAAGAAACATATTGAATATTTTTAGATGTAACATACCATAAGTCAGTGTGAATACGATGAATGTAAACAATATTGAGCTTGATTATTCAATTTTAATTGTTATGCATATGTATAAATTATGGGTCATTCATTTGTAGTCTCTTAACTTAGTTTCTTAGAGGTGAAGAAACCAAAATTTTGGTGATGGAGAAGACGAAAAATATAGATATTTTTTACATATATTATACCATAATACAATGTGATTATCTTGAATACAAATAACATTGAGCTTAAATATTTAATTTTAGTGATTACCCCTGTAGATGTAATTTATTTGTCATTCATTTACAGTCTTCTAACTCTGTGTCTTAGTGACGAAGAAATATGAAATTTTGTGACGGAGAAGAAACATATTGAATATATTAACATCCACTTTACCATTATTCAATGTGAAAATGGTAAATATAAATAAATTCTAGCTTGATTATTTATTTTAATTATTACCTCTTTTCTAAAAAATATATGCATGGATTATAGTCTTTTACCTTTGTTTTTTAGTGGGGAAAAATTAAAGTTTTGTTATGGTGTAGAAAAATAAAATAAAATTAATTTTTTACATCTACTATAGTCTACTATGTTTTTTGCTTAGTGATAATAAAACCTAAAATTTTTGGATGTTGAAGAAACATATTGAATATTTTTAGATGTAACATACCATAAGTCAGTGTGAATATGATGAATGTAAACAATATTGAGCTTGATTATTCAATTTTAATTGTTATGCATATGTATAAATTATGGGTCATTCATTTGTAGTCTCTTAACTTAGTTTCTTAGAGGTGAAGAAACCAAAATTTTGGTGATGGAGAAGAAGAAAAATATAGATATTTTTTACATATATTATACCAAAATACAATGTGATTATCGTGAATACAAATAACATTGAGCTTAAATATTTAATTTTAGTGATTACCCCTGTAGATGTAATTTATTTGTCATTCATTTACAGTCTTCTAACTCTGTGTCTTAGTGATGAAGAAATATGAAATTTTGTGACGGAGAAGAAACATATTGAATATATTAACATCTACTTTACCATAATTCATTGTGAAAATGGTAAATATAAATAAACTCTAGCTTGATTATTTATTTTAATTATAACCTATTTTATATAAAATATATGTCATGGATTATAGTCTTTTACCTTTGTTTTTTAGCGGGGAAAAATTAAAATTTTGTGATGGAGTAGAAAAGTAAAATAAAATTAATTTTTTACATCTACTATGGTCTACTATGTTTTTTTGCTTAGTGATAAAAAAAACCTAAAATTTTTGAATGGTGAAGAAACATATTGAATATTTTTAGATGTAACATACCATAAGTCAGTGTGAATACGATGAATATAAACAATATTGAGCTTGATTATTCAATTTTAATTGTTATGCATATGTATAGATTATGGGTCATTCATTTGTAGTCTCTTAACTTAGTTTCTTAGAGGTGAAGAAACAAATTTTGGTGATGAAGAAGAAGAAAAATATAGATATTTTTTACATATATTATACCAAAATACAATGTGATTATCGTGAATACAAATAACATTGAGCTTAAATATTTAATTTTAGTGATTACCCATGTAGATGTAATTTATTTGTCATTCATTTATAGTCTTCTAACTCTGTGTCTTAGTGACGAAGAAATATGAAATTTTGTGACGGAGAAGAAACATATTGAATATATTAACATCTACTTTACCATAATTCATTGTGAAAATGGTAAATATAAATAAATTCTAGCTTGATTATTTATTTTAGTAATTTCCTATTTTCAAAAAAATATATGTCATGGATTATAGTCTTTTACCTTTGTTTTTTACTGGGGGAAAATTAAAATTTTGTGATGGAGTAGAAAAATAAAATAAAATAAATTTTTTACATCTACTATATTCTATTATGTTTTTTGCTTAGTGATAAAAAAACCTAAAATTTTTGGATGGTGAAGAAACATATTGAATAATTTTAGATGTAACATACCATAAGTCAGTGTGAATACGATGAATGTAAACAATATTGAGCTTGATTATTCAATTTTAATTGTTATGCATATGTATAAATTATGGGTCATTCATTTGTAGTCTCTTAACTTAGTTTCTTAGAGGTGTAGAAACCAAAATTTTGGTGATGGAGAAGAAGAAAAATATAGATATTTTTTACATATATTATACCATAATACAATGTGATTATCGTGAATACAAATAAAATTGAGCTTAAATATTTAATTTTAGTGATTACCCTTGTAGATGTAATTTATTTCTCATTCATTTATAGTCTTCTAACTCTGTGTCTTAGTGACGAAGAAATATGAAATTTTGTGACGGAGAAGAAACATATAGAATATCTTAACATCTACTTTACCATAATTCAATGTGAAAATGGTAAATATAAATAAATTCTAGCTTGATTATTTATTTTAATTATTACCTCTTTTCTAAAAAATATATGTCATGGATTATAGTCTTTTACCTTTGTTTTTTAGTGGGGAAAAATTAAAATTTTGTGATGGAGTAGAAAAATAAAATAAAATAAATTTTTTACATCTACTATAGTCTACTATGTTTTTTGCTTAGTGATAAAAAAACCTAAAATTTTTGGATGTTGAAGAAACATATTGAATATTTTTAGATGTAACATACCATAAGTCAGTGTGAATATGATGAATGTAAACAATATTGAGCTTGATTATTCAATTTTAATTGTTATGCATATGTATAAATTATGGGTCATTCATTTGTAGTCTCTTAACTTAGTTTCTTAGAGGTGAAGAAACCAAAATTTTGGTGATGGAGAAGAAGAAAAATATAGATATTTTTTACATATATTATACCAAAATACAATGTGATTATCGTGAATACAAATAACATTGAGCTTAAATATTTAATTTTAGTGATTACCCCTGTAGATGTAATTTATTTGTCATTCATTTACAGTCTTCTAACTCTGTGTCTTAGTGATGAAGAAATATGAAATTTTGTGACGGAGAAGAAACATATTGAATATATTAACATCTACTTTACCATAATTCATTGTGAAAATGGTAAATATAAATAAACTCTAGCTTGATTATTTATTTTAATTATAACCTATTTTATATAAAATATATGTCATGGATTATAGTCTTTTACCTTTGTTTTTTAGCGGGGAAAAATTAAAATTTCGTGATGGAGTAGAAAAGTAAAATAAAATTAATTTTTTACATCTACTATGGTCTACTATGTTTTTTTGCTTAGTGATAAAAAAAACCTAAAATTTTTGAATGGTGAAGAAACATATTGAATATTTTTAGATGTAACATACCATAAGTCAGTGTGAATACGATGAATATAAACAATATTGAGCTTGATTATTCAATTTTAATTGTTATGCATATGTATAGATTATGGGTCATTCATTTGTAGTCTCTTAACTTAGTTTCTTAGAGGTGAAGAAACAAATTTTGGTGATGGAGAAGAAGAAAAATATAGATATTTTTTACATATATTATACCAAAATACAATGTGATTATCGTGAATACAAATAACATTGAGCTTAAATATTTAATTTTAGTGATTACCCCTGTAGATGTAATTTATTTGTCATTCATTTACAGTCTTCTAACTCTGTGTCTTAGTGACGAAGAAATATGAAATTTTGTGACGGAGAAGAAACATATTGAATATGTTAACATCTAATTTACCATTATTCAATGTGAAAATGGTAAATATAAATAAATTCTAGCTTGATTATTTATTTTAATAATTACCTATTTTCTAAAAAATATATGTCATGGATTATAGTCTTTTACCTTTGTTTTTTAGTGGGGAAAAATTAAAATTTTGTGATGGAGTAGAAAAATAAAATAAAATAAATTTTTTACATCTACTATAGTCTACTATGTTTTTTGCTTAGTGATAATAAAACCTAAAAATTTTGGATGGTGAAGAAACATATTGAATATTTTTAGATGTAACATACCATAAGTCAGTGTGAATACGATGAATGTAAACAATATTGAGCTTGATTATTCAATTTTAATTGTTATGCATATGTATAAATTATGGGTCATTCATTTGTAGTCTCTTAACTTAGTTTCTTAGAGGTGAAGAAACCAAAATTTTGGTGATGGAGAAGAAGAAAAATATAGATATATTTTACATATATTATACCAAAATACAATGTGATTATCGTGAATACAAATAACATTGAGGTTAAATATTTAATTTTAGTGATTACCCCTGTAGATGTAATTTATTTGTGATTCATTTACAGTCTTCTAACTCTGTGTCTTAGTGACGAAGAAATATGAAATTTTGTGAGGGAGAAGAAACATATTGAATATGTTAACATCTACTTTACCATAATTCAATGTGAAAATGGTAAATATAAATAAACTCTAGCTTGATTATTAATTTTAATTATTACCTCTTTTCTAAAAAATATATGTCATGGATTATAGTCTTTTACCTTTGTTTTTTAGTGGGAAAAAATTAAAATTTTGTGTTGGAGTAGAAAAATAAAATAAAATAAATTTTTTACATCTACTATAGTCTACTATGTTTTTTGCTTAGTGATAAAAAAAACCTAAAATTTTTGGATTGTGAAGAAACATATTGAATATTTTTAGATGTAACATACCATAAGTCAATGTGAATACGATGAATGTAAACAATATTAAGCTTGATTATTCAATTTTAATTGTTATGCATATGTATAAATTATGGGTTATTCATTTGTAGTCTCTTAACTTAGTTTCTTAGAGGTGAAGAAACCAAAATTTTGGTGATGGAGAAGAAGAAAATATAGATATTTTTTACATATATTATAGCATAATACAATGTGATTATCGTGAATACAAATAACATTGAGCTTAAATATTTAATTTTTGTGATTACCCCTGTAGATGTAATTTATTTGTCGTTCATTTACAGTCTTCTAACTCTGTCTGTTAGTGACGAAGAAAGATGAAATTTTGTGATGGAGAAGAAACATATTGAATAGGTTAACATCTACCTTCCCATAATTCAATGTGAAAATGGAAAATATAAATAAATTCTAGCTTGATTATTTATTTTAATAATTTCCTATTTTCTAAAAAATATATGTCATGGATTATAGTCTTTTACCTTTGTTTTTTAGTGGGGAAAAAACAAAATTTTTTTGACGAAGTAGAAAAATAAAATAAAATAAATTTTTTACATCTACTATATTCTACTATGTTTTTTGCTTAGTGATAAAAAAAACCTAAAATTTTTGGATGGTGAAGAAACATATTGAATATTTTTAAATGTAACATACCATAAGTCAGTGTGAATACGATGAATGTAAACAATATTGAGCTTGATTATTCAATTTTAATTGTTATGCATATGTATAGATTATGGGTCATTCATTTGTAGTCTCTTAACTTAGTTTCTTAGAGGTGTAGAAACCAAAATTTTGGTGATGGAGAAGAAGAAAAAAAAATATATTTTTTACATATATTATACCATAATACAATGTGATTATCGTGAATACAAATAACATTGAGCTTAAATATTTAATTTTAGTGATTACCCCTGTAGATGTAATTTATTTGTCATTCATTTACAGTCTTCTAACTCTGTGTCTTAGTGACGAAGAAATATGAAATTTTGTGACGGAGAAGAAACATATTGAATATATTAACATCCACTTTACCATTATTCAATGTGAAAATGGTAAATATAAATAAATTCTAGCTTGATTATTTATTTTAATAATTTCCTATTTTTTAAAAAATATATGCCATGGATTATAGTCTTTTACTATTGTTTTTTAGTGGGGAAAAATTAAAGTTTTGTTATGGAGTAGAAAAATAAAATAAAATTAATTTTTTAAATCTACTATAGTCTACTATGTTTTTTGCTTAGTGATAATAAAACCTAAAATTTTTGGATGTTGAAGAAACATATTGAATAATTTTAGATGTAACATACCATAATTCAGTGTGAATACGATGAATGTAAACAATATTGAGCTTGATTATTCAATTTTAATTGTTATGCATATGTATAAATTATGGGTCATTCATTTGTAGTCTCTTAACTTAGTTTCATAGAGGTGAAGAAACCAAAATTTTGGTGATGGAGAAGAAGAAAAATATAGATATTTTTTACATATATTATACCATAATACAATGTGATTATCGTGAATACAAATAACATTGAGCTTAAATATTTAATTTTAGTGATTACCCCTGTAGATGTAATTTAATTGTCATTCATTTAAAGTCTTCTAACTCTGTGTCTTAGTGACGAAGAAATATGAAATTTTGTGACGGAGAAGAAACATATTGAATATATTAACATCTACTTTACCATAATTCATTGTGAAAATGGTAAATATAAATAAATTCTAGCTTGATTATTTATTTTAATTATTACCTATTTTATATAAAATATATGTCATGGATTATAGTCTTTTACCTTTGTTTTTTAGTGGGGAAAAATTAAAATTTTGTGATGGAGTAGAAAAACAAAATAAAATTAATTTTTTACATCTACTATGGTCTACTATGTTTTTTTGCTTAGTGATAAAAAAAACCTAAAATTTTTGGATGGTGAAGAAACATATTGAATATTTTTAGATGTAACATACCATAAGTCAGTGTGAATACGATGAATGTAAACAATATTGAGCTTGATTATTCAATTTTAATTGTTATGCATATGTATAGATTATGGGTCATTCATTTGTAGTCTCTTAACTTAGTTTCTTAGAGGTGAAGAAACAAATTTTGGTGATGAAGAAGAAGAAAAATATAGATATTTTTTACATTTATTATACCAAAATACAATGTGATTATCGTGAATACAAATAACATTGAGCTTAAATATTTAATTTTAGTGATTACCCATGTAGATGTAATTTATTTGTCATTCATTTATAGTCTTCTAACTCTGTGTCTTAGTGACGAAGAAATATGAAATTTTGTGACGGAGAAGAAACATATTGAATATATTAACATCTACTTTACCATAATTCATTGTGAAAATGGTAAATATAAATAAATTCTAGCTTGATTATTTATTTTAATTATTACCTATTTTATATAAAATATATGTCATGGATTATAGTCTTTTACCTTTGTTTTTTAGTGGGGAAAAATTAAAATTTTGTGATGGAGTAGAAAAACAAAATAAAATTAATTTTTTACATCTACTATGGTCTACTACGTTTTTTTGCTTAGTGATAATAAAACCTAAAATTTTTGGATGTTGAAGAAACATATTGAATATTTTTAGATGTAACATACCATAAGTCAGTGTGAATATGATGAATGTAACCAATATTGAGCTTGATTATTCAATTTTAATTGTTATGCATATGTATAGATTATGGGTCATTCATTTGTAGTCTCTTAACTTAGATTCTTAGAGGTGAAGAAACCAAAATTTTTGTGATGGAGAAGAAGAAAAATATAGATATTTTTTACATATATTATACCATAATACAATGTGATTATCGTGAATACAAATAACATTGAGCTTAAATATTTAATTTTAGTGATTACCCATGTAGATGTAATTTATTTGTCATTCATTTATAGTCTTCTAACTCTGTGTCTTAGTGACGAAGAAATATGAAATTTTGTGACGGAGAAGAAACATATTGAATATGTTAACATCTACTTTACCATAATTCAATGTGAAAATGGTAAATATAAATAAATTCTAGCTTGATTATTTATTTTAATTATTACCTCTTTTCTAAAAAATATATGTCATGGATTATAGTCTTTTACCTTTGTTTTTTAGTGGGGAAAAATTAAAATTTTGTGATGGAGTAGAAAAATAAAATAAAATAAATTTTTTACATCTACTATATTCTACTATGTTTTTTGCTTAGTGATAAAAAAAACCTAAAATTTATGGATGGTGAAGAAACATATTGAATAATTTTAGATGTAACATACCATAAGTCAGTGTGAATACAATGAATGTAAACAATATTGAGCTTGATTATTCAATTTTAATTGTTATGCATATGTATAAATTATGGGTCATTCATTTGTAGTCTCTTAACTTAGTTTCTTAGAGGTGAAGAAACTGAAATTTTGGTGATGGAGAAGAAGAAAAATATAGATATTTTTTACATATATTATACCATAATACAATGTGATTATCGTGAATACAAATAACATTGAGCTTAAATATTTAATTTTAGTGATTACCCCTGTAGATGTAATTTATTTGTCATTAATTTACAGTCTTCTAACTCTGTGTCTTAGTGACGAAGAAATATGAAATTTTGTGACAGAGAAGAAACATATTGAATATATTAACATCTACTTTACCATAATTCATTGTGAAAATGGTAAATATAAATAAATTCTAGCTTGATTATTTATTTTAATTATTACCTATTTTATATAAAATATATTTTATGGATTATAGTCTTTTACCTTTGTTTTATCGTGGGGAAAAATTAAAATTTTGTGATGGAGTAGAAAAATAAAATAAAATTAATTTTTTACATCTACTATGGTCTACTATGTTTTTTTGCTTAGTGATAAAAAAACCTAAAATTTTTGGATGGTGAAGAAACATATTGAATATTTTTAGATGTAACATACCATAAGTCAGTGTGAATATGATGAATGTAAACAATATTGAGCTTGATTATTCAATTTTAATTGTTATGCATATGTATAGATTATGAGTCATTCATTTGTAGTCTCTTAACTTATATTCTTAGAGGTGAAGAAACCAAAATTTTTGTGATGGAGAAGAAGAAAAATATAGATATTTTTTACATATATTATACCATAATACAATGTGATTATCGTGAATACAAATAACATTGAGCTTAAATATTTAATTTTAGTGATTACCCATGTAGATGTAATTTATTTGTCATTCATTTATAGTCTTCTAACTCTGTGTCTTAGTGACGAAGAAATATGAAATTTTGTGACGGAGAAGAAACATATTGAATATGTTAACATCTACTTTACCATAATTCAATGTGAAAATGGTAAATATAAATAAATTCTTGCTTGATTATTTATTTTAATAATTTCCTATTTTCTAAAAAATATATGTGATGGATTATAGTCTTTTAACTTTGTTTTTTAGTGGGGAAAAAACTAAAGTTTTGTGATTGAGTAGAAAAATAAAATAAAATTAATTTTTTTACATCTACTATAGTCTACTATGTTTTTTGCTTAGTGATAATAAAACCTAAAATTTTTGGATGTTGAAGAAACATATTGAATATTTTTAGATGTAACATACCATAAGTCAGTGTGAATATGATGAATGTAAACAATATTGAGCTTGATTATTCAATTTTAATTGTTATGCATATGTATAGATTATGGGTCATTCATTTGTAGTCTCTTAACTTAGATTCTTAGAGGTGAAGAAACCAAAAATTTTGTGATGGAGAAGAAGAAAAATATAGATATTTTTTACATATATTATACCATAATACAATGTGATTATCGTGAATACAAATAACATTGAGCTTAAATATTTAATTTTAGTGATTACCCATGTAGATGTAATTTATTTGTCATTCATTTATAGTCTTCTAACTCTGTGTCTTAGTGACGAAGAAATATGAAATTTTGTGACGGAGAAGAAACATATTGAATATGTTAACATCTACTTTACCATAATTCAATGTGAAAATGGTAAATATAAATAAATTCTTGCTTGATTATTTATTTTAATAATTTCCTATTTTCTAAAAAATATATGTGATGGATTATAGTCTTTTACCTTTGTTTTTTAGTGGGGAAAAAACTAAAGTTTTGTGATTGAGTAGAAAAATAAAATAAAATTAATTTTTTACATCTACTATAGTCTACTATGTTTTTTGCTTAGTGATAATAAAACCTAAAATTTTTGGATGGTGAAGAAACATATTGAATAATTTTAGATGTAACATACCATAAGTCAGTGTGAATACGATGAATGTAAACAATATTGAGCTTGATTATTCAATTTTAATTGTTATGCATATGTATAAATTATGGGTCATTCATTTGTAGTCTCTTAACTTAGTTTCTTAGAGGTGTAGAAACCAAAATTTTGGTGATGGAGAAGAAGAAAAATATAGATATTTTTTACATATATTATACCATAATACAATGTGATTATCGTGAATACAAATAAAATTGAGCTTAAATATTTAATTTTAGTGATTACCCTTGTAGATGTAATTTATTTCTCATTCATTTATAGTCTTCTAACTCTGTGTCTTAGTGACGAAGAAATATGAAATTTTGTGACGGAGAAGAAACATATAGAATATCTTAACATCTACTTTACCATAATTCAATGTGAAAATGGTAAATATAAATAAATTCTAGCTTGATTATTTATTTTAATTATTACCTCTTTTCTAAAAAATATATGTCATGGATTATAGTCTTTTACCTTTGTTTTTTAGTGGGGAAAAATTAAAATTTTGTGATGGAGTAGAAAAATAAAATAAAATAAATTTTTTACATCTACTATAGTCTACTATGTTTTTTGCTTAGTGATAAAAAAACCTAAAATTTTTGGATGTTGAAGAAACATATTGAATATTTTTAGATGTAACATACCATAAGTCAGTGTGAATATGATGAATGTAAACAATATTGAGCTTGATTATTCAATTTTAATTGTTATGCATATGTATAAATTATGGGTCATTCATTTGTAGTCTCTTAACTTAGTTTCTTAGAGGTGAAGAAACCAAAATTTTGGTGATGGAGAAGAAGAAAAATATAGATATTTTTTACATATATTATACCAAAATACAATGTGATTATCGTGAATACAAATAACATTGAGCTTAAATATTTAATTTTAGTGATTACCCCTGTAGATGTAATTTATTTGTCATTCATTTACAGTCTTCTAACTCTGTGTCTTAGTGATGAAGAAATATGAAATTTTGTGACGGAGAAGAAACATATTGAATATATTAACATCTACTTTACCATAATTCATTGTGAAAATGGTAAATATAAATAAACTCTAGCTTGATTATTTATTTTAATTATAACCTATTTTATATAAAATATATGTCATGGATTATAGTCTTTTACCTTTGTTTTTTAGCGGGGAAAAATTAAAATTTCGTGATGGAGTAGAAAAGTAAAATAAAATTAATTTTTTACATCTACTATGGTCTACTATGTTTTTTTGCTTAGTGATAAAAAAAACCTAAAATTTTTGAATGGTGAAGAAACATATTGAATATTTTTAGATGTAACATACCATAAGTCAGTGTGAATACGATGAATATAAACAATATTGAGCTTGATTATTCAATTTTAATTGTTATGCATATGTATAGATTATGGGTCATTCATTTGTAGTCTCTTAACTTAGTTTCTTAGAGGTGAAGAAACAAATTTTGGTGATGGAGAAGAAGAAAAATATAGATATTTTTTACATATATTATACCAAAATACAATGTGATTATCGTGAATACAAATAACATTGAGCTTAAATATTTAATTTTAGTGATTACCCCTGTAGATGTAATTTATTTGTCATTCATTTACAGTCTTCTAACTCTGTGTCTTAGTGACGAAGAAATATGAAATTTTGTGACGGAGAAGAAACATATTGAATATGTTAACATCTAATTTACCATTATTCAATGTGAAAATGGTAAATATAAATAAATTCTAGCTTGATTATTTATTTTAATAATTACCTATTTTCTAAAAAATATATGTCATGGATTATAGTCTTTTACCTTTGTTTTTTAGTGGGGAAAAATTAAAATTTTGTGATGGAGTAGAAAAATAAAATAAAATAAATTTTTTACATCTACTATAGTCTACTATGTTTTTTGCTTAGTGATAATAAAACCTAAAAATTTTGGATGGTGAAGAAACATATTGAATATTTTTAGATGTAACATACCATAAGTCAGTGTGAATACGATGAATGTAAACAATATTGAGCTTGATTATTCAATTTTAATTGTTATGCATATGTATAAATTATGGGTCATTCATTTGTAGTCTCTTAACTTAGTTTCTTAGAGGTGAAGAAACCAAAATTTTGGTGATGGAGAAGAAGAAAAATATAGATATATTTTACATATATTATACCAAAATACAATGTGATTATCGTGAATACAAATAACATTGAGGTTAAATATTTAATTTTAGTGATTACCCCTGTAGATGTAATTTATTTGTGATTCATTTACAGTCTTCTAACTCTGTGTCTTAGTGACGAAGAAATATGAAATTTTGTGAGGGAGAAGAAACATATTGAATATGTTAACATCTACTTTACCATAATTCAATGTGAAAATGGTAAATATAAATAAACTCTAGCTTGATTATTAATTTTAATTATTACCTCTTTTCTAAAAAATATATGTCATGGATTATAGTCTTTTACCTTTGTTTTTTAGTGGGAAAAAATTAAAATTTTGTGTTGGAGTAGAAAAATAAAATAAAATAAATTTTTTACATCTACTATAGTCTACTATGTTTTTTGCTTAGTGATAAAAAAAACCTAAAATTTTTGGATTGTGAAGAAACATATTGAATATTTTTAGATGTAACATACCATAAGTCAATGTGAATACGATGAATGTAAACAATATTAAGCTTGATTATTCAATTTTAATTGTTATGCATATGTATAAATTATGGGTTATTCATTTGTAGTCTCTTAACTTAGTTTCTTAGAGGTGAAGAAACCAAAATTTTGGTGATGGAGAAGAAGAAAATATAGATATTTTTTACATATATTATAGCATAATACAATGTGATTATCGTGAATACAAATAACATTGAGCTTAAATATTTAATTTTTGTGATTACCCCTGTAGATGTAATTTATTTGTCGTTCATTTACAGTCTTCTAACTCTGTCTGTTAGTGACGAAGAAAGATGAAATTTTGTGATGGAGAAGAAACATATTGAATAGGTTAACATCTACCTTCCCATAATTCAATGTGAAAATGGAAAATATAAATAAATTCTAGCTTGATTATTTATTTTAATAATTTCCTATTTTCTAAAAAATATATGTCATGGATTATAGTCTTTTACCTTTGTTTTTTAGTGGGGAAAAAACAAAATTTTTTTGACGAAGTAGAAAAATAAAATAAAATAAATTTTTTACATCTACTATATTCTACTATGTTTTTTGCTTAGTGATAAAAAAAACCTAAAATTTTTGGATGGTGAAGAAACATATTGAATATTTTTAAATGTAACATACCATAAGTCAGTGTGAATACGATGAATGTAAACAATATTGAGCTTGATTATTCAATTTTAATTGTTATGCATATGTATAGATTATGGGTCATTCATTTGTAGTCTCTTAACTTAGTTTCTTAGAGGTGTAGAAACCAAAATTTTGGTGATGGAGAAGAAGAAAAAAAAATATATTTTTTACATATATTATACCATAATACAATGTGATTATCGTGAATACAAATAACATTGAGCTTAAATATTTAATTTTAGTGATTACCCCTGTAGATGTAATTTATTTGTCATTCATTTACAGTCTTCTAACTCTGTGTCTTAGTGACGAAGAAATATGAAATTTTGTGACGGAGAAGAAACATATTGAATATATTAACATCCACTTTACCATTATTCAATGTGAAAATGGTAAATATAAATAAATTCTAGCTTGATTATTTATTTTAATAATTTCCTATTTTTTAAAAAATATATGCCATGGATTATAGTCTTTTACTATTGTTTTTTAGTGGGGAAAAATTAAAGTTTTGTTATGGAGTAGAAAAATAAAATAAAATTAATTTTTTAAATCTACTATAGTCTACTATGTTTTTTGCTTAGTGATAATAAAACCTAAAATTTTTGGATGTTGAAGAAACATATTGAATAATTTTAGATGTAACATACCATAATTCAGTGTGAATACGATGAATGTAAACAATATTGAGCTTGATTATTCAATTTTAATTGTTATGCATATGTATAAATTATGGGTCATTCATTTGTAGTCTCTTAACTTAGTTTCATAGAGGTGAAGAAACCAAAATTTTGGTGATGGAGAAGAAGAAAAATATAGATATTTTTTACATATATTATACCATAATACAATGTGATTATCGTGAATACAAATAACATTGAGCTTAAATATTTAATTTTAGTGATTACCCCTGTAGATGTAATTTAATTGTCATTCATTTAAAGTCTTCTAACTCTGTGTCTTAGTGACGAAGAAATATGAAATTTTGTGACGGAGAAGAAACATATTGAATATATTAACATCTACTTTACCATAATTCATTGTGAAAATGGTAAATATAAATAAATTCTAGCTTGATTATTTATTTTAATTATTACCTATTTTATATAAAATATATGTCATGGATTATAGTCTTTTACCTTTGTTTTTTAGTGGGGAAAAATTAAAATTTTGTGATGGAGTAGAAAAACAAAATAAAATTAATTTTTTACATCTACTATGGTCTACTATGTTTTTTTGCTTAGTGATAAAAAAAACCTAAAATTTTTGGATGGTGAAGAAACATATTGAATATTTTTAGATGTAACATACCATAAGTCAGTGTGAATACGATGAATGTAAACAATATTGAGCTTGATTATTCAATTTTAATTGTTATGCATATGTATAGATTATGGGTCATTCATTTGTAGTCTCTTAACTTAGTTTCTTAGAGGTGAAGAAACAAATTTTGGTGATGAAGAAGAAGAAAAATATAGATATTTTTTACATTTATTATACCAAAATACAATGTGATTATCGTGAATACAAATAACATTGAGCTTAAATATTTAATTTTAGTGATTACCCATGTAGATGTAATTTATTTGTCATTCATTTATAGTCTTCTAACTCTGTGTCTTAGTGACGAAGAAATATGAAATTTTGTGACGGAGAAGAAACATATTGAATATATTAACATCTACTTTACCATAATTCATTGTGAAAATGGTAAATATAAATAAATTCTAGCTTGATTATTTATTTTAATTATTACCTATTTTATATAAAATATATGTCATGGATTATAGTCTTTTACCTTTGTTTTTTAGTGGGGAAAAATTAAAATTTTGTGATGGAGTAGAAAAACAAAATAAAATTAATTTTTTACATCTACTATGGTCTACTACGTTTTTTTGCTTAGTGATAATAAAACCTAAAATTTTTGGATGTTGAAGAAACATATTGAATATTTTTAGATGTAACATACCATAAGTCAGTGTGAATATGATGAATGTAACCAATATTGAGCTTGATTATTCAATTTTAATTGTTATGCATATGTATAGATTATGGGTCATTCATTTGTAGTCTCTTAACTTAGATTCTTAGAGGTGAAGAAACCAAAATTTTTGTGATGGAGAAGAAGAAAAATATAGATATTTTTTACATATATTATACCATAATACAATGTGATTATCGTGAATACAAATAACATTGAGCTTAAATATTTAATTTTAGTGATTACCCATGTAGATGTAATTTATTTGTCATTCATTTATAGTCTTCTAACTCTGTGTCTTAGTGACGAAGAAATATGAAATTTTGTGACGGAGAAGAAACATATTGAATATGTTAACATCTACTTTACCATAATTCAATGTGAAAATGGTAAATATAAATAAATTCTAGCTTGATTATTTATTTTAATTATTACCTCTTTTCTAAAAAATATATGTCATGGATTATAGTCTTTTACCTTTGTTTTTTAGTGGGGAAAAATTAAAATTTTGTGATGGAGTAGAAAAATAAAATAAAATAAATTTTTTACATCTACTATATTCTACTATGTTTTTTGCTTAGTGATAAAAAAAACCTAAAATTTATGGATGGTGAAGAAACATATTGAATAATTTTAGATGTAACATACCATAAGTCAGTGTGAATACAATGAATGTAAACAATATTGAGCTTGATTATTCAATTTTAATTGTTATGCATATGTATAAATTATGGGTCATTCATTTGTAGTCTCTTAACTTAGTTTCTTAGAGGTGAAGAAACTGAAATTTTGGTGATGGAGAAGAAGAAAAATATAGATATTTTTTACATATATTATACCATAATACAATGTGATTATCGTGAATACAAATAACATTGAGCTTAAATATTTAATTTTAGTGATTACCCCTGTAGATGTAATTTATTTGTCATTAATTTACAGTCTTCTAACTCTGTGTCTTAGTGACGAAGAAATATGAAATTTTGTGACAGAGAAGAAACATATTGAATATATTAACATCTACTTTACCATAATTCATTGTGAAAATGGTAAATATAAATAAATTCTAGCTTGATTATTTATTTTAATTATTACCTATTTTATATAAAATATATTTTATGGATTATAGTCTTTTACCTTTGTTTTATCGTGGGGAAAAATTAAAATTTTGTGATGGAGTAGAAAAATAAAATAAAATTAATTTTTTACATCTACTATGGTCTACTATGTTTTTTTGCTTAGTGATAAAAAAACCTAAAATTTTTGGATGGTGAAGAAACATATTGAATATTTTTAGATGTAACATACCATAAGTCAGTGTGAATATGATGAATGTAAACAATATTGAGCTTGATTATTCAATTTTAATTGTTATGCATATGTATAGATTATGAGTCATTCATTTGTAGTCTCTTAACTTATATTCTTAGAGGTGAAGAAACCAAAATTTTTGTGATGGAGAAGAAGAAAAATATAGATATTTTTTACATATATTATACCATAATACAATGTGATTATCGTGAATACAAATAACATTGAGCTTAAATATTTAATTTTAGTGATTACCCATGTAGATGTAATTTATTTGTCATTCATTTATAGTCTTCTAACTCTGTGTCTTAGTGACGAAGAAATATGAAATTTTGTGACGGAGAAGAAACATATTGAATATGTTAACATCTACTTTACCATAATTCAATGTGAAAATGGTAAATATAAATAAATTCTTGCTTGATTATTTATTTTAATAATTTCCTATTTTCTAAAAAATATATGTGATGGATTATAGTCTTTTAACTTTGTTTTTTAGTGGGGAAAAAACTAAAGTTTTGTGATTGAGTAGAAAAATAAAATAAAATTAATTTTTTTACATCTACTATAGTCTACTATGTTTTTTGCTTAGTGATAATAAAACCTAAAATTTTTGGATGTTGAAGAAACATATTGAATATTTTTAGATGTAACATACCATAAGTCAGTGTGAATATGATGAATGTAAACAATATTGAGCTTGATTATTCAATTTTAATTGTTATGCATATGTATAGATTATGGGTCATTCATTTGTAGTCTCTTAACTTAGATTCTTAGAGGTGAAGAAACCAAAAATTTTGTGATGGAGAAGAAGAAAAATATAGATATTTTTTACATATATTATACCATAATACAATGTGATTATCGTGAATACAAATAACATTGAGCTTAAATATTTAATTTTAGTGATTACCCATGTAGATGTAATTTATTTGTCATTCATTTATAGTCTTCTAACTCTGTGTCTTAGTGACGAAGAAATATGAAATTTTGTGACGGAGAAGAAACATATTGAATATGTTAACATCTACTTTACCATAATTCAATGTGAAAATGGTAAATATAAATAAATTCTTGCTTGATTATTTATTTTAATAATTTCCTATTTTCTAAAAAATATATGTGATGGATTATAGTCTTTTACCTTTGTTTTTTAGTGGGGAAAAAACTAAAGTTTTGTGATTGAGTAGAAAAATAAAATAAAATTAATTTTTTACATCTACTATAGTCTACTATGTTTTTTGCTTAGTGATAATAAAACCTAAAATTTTTGGATGTTGAAGAAACATATTGAATATTTTTAGATGTAACATACCAGAAGTCAGTGTGAATATGATGAATGTAAACAATATTGAGCTTGATTATTCAATTTTAATTGTTATGCATATGTATAAATTATGGGTCATTCATTTGTAGTCTCTTAACTTAGTTTCTTAGAGGTGTAGAAACCAAAATTTTGGTGATGGAGAAGAAGAAAAATATAGATATTTTTTACATATATTATACCATAATACAATGTGATTATCTTGAATACAAATAACATTGAGCTTAAATATTTAATTTTAGTGATTACCCCTGTAGATGTAATTTATTTGTCATTCATTTACAGTCTTCTAACTCTGTGTCTTAGTGACGAAGAAATATGAAATTTTGTGACGGAGAAGAAACATATTGAATATATTAACATCCACTTTACCATTATTCAATGTGAAAATGGTAAATATAAATAAATTCTAGCTTGATTATTTATTTTAATAATTTCCTATTTTTTAAAAAATATATGCCATGGATTATAGTCTTTTACTATTGTTTTTTAGTGGGGAAAAATTAAAGTTTTGTTATGGAGTAGAAAAATAAAATAAAATTAATTTTTTAAATCTACTATAGTCTACTATGTTTTTTGCTTAGTGATAATAAAACCTAAAATTTTTGGATGTTGAAGAAACATATTGAATAATTTTAGATGTAACATACCATAATTCAGTGTGAATATGATGAATGTAAACAATATTGAGCTTGATTATTCAATTTTAATTGTTATGCATATGTATAAATTATGGGTCATTCATTTGTAGTCTCTTAACTTAGTTTCATAGAGGTGAAGAAACCAAAATTTTGGTGATGGAGAAGAAGAAAAATATAGATATTTTTTACATATATTATACCATAATACAATGTGATTATCGTGAATACAAATAACATTGAGCTTAAATATTTAATTTTAGTGATTACCCCTGTAGATGTAATTTAATTGTCATTCATTTAAAGTCTTCTAACTCTGTGTCTTAGTGACGAAGAAATATGAAATTTTGTGACGGAGAAGAAACATATTGAATATATTAACATCTACTTTACCATAATTCATTGTGAAAATGGTAAATATAAATAAATTCTAGCTTGATTATTTATTTTAATTATTACCTATTTTATATAAAATATATGTCATGGATTATAGTCTTTTACCTTTGTTTTTTAGTGGGGAAAAATTAAAATTTTGTGATGGAGTAGAGAAACAAAATAAAATTAATTTTTTACATCTACTATGGTCTACTATGTTTTTTTGCTTAGTGATAAAAAAAACCTAAAATTTTTGGATGGTGAAGAAACATATTGAATATTTTTAGATGTAACATACCATAAGTCAATGTGAATACGATGAATGTAAACAATATTAAGCTTGATTATTCAATTTTAATTGTTATGCATATGTATAGATTATGGGTCATTCATTTGTAGTCTCTTAACTTAGTTTCTTAGAGGTGAAGAAACAAATTTTGGTGATGAAGAAGAAGAAAAATATAGATATTTTTTACATTTATTATACCAAAATACAATGTGATTATCGTGAATACAAATAACATTGAGCTTAAATATTTAATTTTAGTGATTACCCATGTAGATGTAATTTATTTGTCATTCATTTATAGTCTTCTAACTCTGTGTCTTAGTGACGAAGAAATATGAAATTTTGTGACGGAGAAGAAACATATTGAATATATTAACATCTACTTTACCATAATTCATTGTGAAAATGGTAAATATAAATAAATTCTAGCTTGATTATTTATTTTAATTATTACCTATTTTATATAAAATATATGTCATGGATTATAGTCTTTTACCTTTGTTTTTTAGTGGGGAAAAATTAAAATTTTGTGATGGAGTAGAAAAACAAAATAAAATTAATTTTTTACATCTACTATGGTCTACTACGTTTTTTTGCTTAGTGATAAAAAAAACCTAAAATTTTTGGATGGTGAAGAAACATATTGAATATTTTTAGATGTAACATACCATAAGTCAGTGTGAATACGATGAATGTAAACAATATTGAGCTTGATTATTCAATTTTAATTGTTATGCATATGTATAGATTATGGGTCATTCATTTGTAGTCTCTTAACTTAGATACTTAGAGGTGAAGAAACCAAAATTATGGTGATTGAGAAGAAGAAAAATATAGATATTTGTTTACATATATTATACCATAATACAATGTGATTATCGTGAATACAAATAACATTGAGCTTAAATATTTAATTTTAGTGATTACCCCTGTAGATGTAATTTATTTGTCATTCATTTACAGTCTTCTAACTCTGTGTCTTAGTGACGAAGAAATATGAAATTTTGTGACGGAGAAGAAACATATTGAATATATTAACATCTACTTTACCATAATTCAATGTGAAAATGGTAAATATAAATAAATTCTAGCTTGATTATTTATTTTAATTATTACCTCTTTTCTAAAAAATATATGTCATGGATTATAGTCTTTTACCTTTGTTTTTTAGTGGGGAAAAATTAAAATTTTGTGATGGAGTAGAAAAATAAAATAAAATAAATTTTTTACATCTACTATATTCTACTATGTTTTTTGCTTAGTGATAAAAAAAACCTAAAATTTATGGATGGTGAAGAAACATATTGAATAATTTTAGATGTAACATACCATAAGTCAGTGTGAATACAATGAATGTAAACAATATTGAGCTTGATTATTCAATTTTAATTGTTATGCATATGTATAAATTATGGGTCATTCATTTGTAGTCTCTTAACTTAGTTTCTTAGAGGTGAAGAAACTGAAATTTTGGTGATGGAGAAGAAGAAAAATATAGATATTTTTTACATATATTATACCATAATACAATGTGATTATCGTGAATACAAATAACATTGAGCTTAAATATTTAATTTTAGTGATTACCCCTGTAGATGTAATTTATTTGTCATTAATTTACAGTCTTCTAACTCTGTGTCTTAGTGACGAAGAAATATGAAATTTTGTGACAGAGAAGAAACATATTGAATATATTAACATCTACTTTACCATAATTCATTGTGAAAATGGTAAATATAAATAAATTCTAGCTTGATTATTTATTTTAATTATTACCTATTTTATATAAAATATATTTTATGGATTATAGTCTTTTACCTTTGTTTTATCGTGGGGAAAAATTAAAATTTTGTGATGGAGTAGAAAAATAAAATAAAATTAATTTTTTACATCTACTATGGTCTACTATGTTTTTTTGCTTAGTGATAAAAAAACCTAAAATTTTTGAATGGTGAAGAAACATATTGAATATTTTTAGATGTAACATACCATAAGTCAGTGTGAATATGATGAATGTAAACAATATTGAGCTTGATTATTCAATTTTAATTGTTATGCATATGTATAGATTATGGGTCATTCATTTGTAGTCTCTTAACTTAGATTCTTAGAGGTGAAGAAACCAAAATTTTTGTGATGGAGAAGAAGAAAAATATAGATATTTTTTACATATATTATACCATAATACAATGTGATTATCGTGAATACAAATAACATTGAGCTTAAATATTTAATTTTAGTGATTACCCATGTAGATGTAATTTATTTGTCATTCATTTATAGTCTTCTAACTCTGTGTCTTAGTGACGAAGAAATATGAAATTTTGTGACGGAGAAGAAACATATTGAATATGTTAACATCTACTTTACCATAATTCAATGTGAAAATGGTAAATATAAATAAATTCTTGCTTGATTATTTATTTTAATAATTTCCTATTTTCTAAAAAATATATGTGATGGATTATAGTCTTTTAACTTTGTTTTTTAGTGGGGAAAAAACTAAAGTTTTGTGATTGAGTAGAAAAATAAAATAAAATTAATTTTTTTACATCTACTATAGTCTACTATGTTTTTTGCTTAGTGATAATAAAACCTAAAATTTTTGGATGTTGAAGAAACATATTGAATATTTTTAGATGTAACATACCATAAGTCAGTGTGAATATGATGAATGTAACCAATATTGAGCTTGATTATTCAATTTTAATTGTTATGCATATGTATAGATTATGGGTCATTCATTTGTAGTCTCTTAACTTAGATTCTTAGAGGTGAAGAAACCAAAATTTTTGTGATGGAGAAGAAGAAAAATATAGATATTTTTTACATATATTATACCATAATACAATGTGATTATCGTGAATACAAATAACATTGAGCTTAAATATTTAATTTTAGTGATTACCCATGTAGATGTAATTTATTTGTCATTCATTTATAGTCTTCTAACTCTGTGTCTTAGTGACGAAGAAATATGAAATTTTGTGACGGAGAAGAAACATATTGAATATGTTAACATCTACTTTACCATAATTCAATGTGAAAATGGTAAATATAAATAAATTCTTGCTTGATTATTTATTTTAATAATTTCCTATTTTCTAAAAAATATATGTGATGGATTATAGTCTTTTACCTTTGTTTTTTAGTGGGGAAAAAACTAAAGTTTTGTGATTGAGTAGAAAAATAAAATAAAATTAATTTTTTACATCTACTATAGTCTACTATGTTTTTTGCTTAGTGATAATAAAACCTAAAATTTTTGGATGTTGAAGAAACATATTGAATATTTTTAGATGTAACATACCATAAGTCAGTGTGAATATGATGAATGTAAACAATATTGAGCTTGATTATTCAATTTTAATTGTTATGCATATGTATAGATTATGGGTCATTCATTTGTAGTCTCTTAACTTAGATTCTTAGAGGTGAAGAAACCAAAATTTTTGTGATGGAGAAGAAGAAAAATATAGATATTTTTTACATATATTATACCATAATACAATGTGATTATCGTGAATACAAATAACATTGAGCTTAAATATTTAATTTTAGTGATTACCCATGTAGATGTAATTTATTTGTCATTCATTTATAGTCTTCTAACTCTGTGTCTTAGAGACGAAGAAATATGAAATTTTGTGACGGAGAAGAAACATATTGAATATGTTAACATCTACTTTACCATAATTCAATGTGAAAATGGTAAATATAAATAAATTCTTGCTTGATTATTTATTTTAATAATTTCCTATTTTCTAAAAAATATATGTGATGGATTATAGTCTTTTACCTTTGTTTTTTAATGGGGAAAAAACTAAAGTTTTGTGATTGAGTAGAAAAATAAAATAAAATTAATTTTTTACATCTACTATGGTCTACTATGTTTTTTGCTTAGTGATAATAAAACCTAAAATTTTTGGATGTTGAAGAAACATATTGAATATTTTTAGATGTAACATACCATAAGTCAGTGTGAATACGATGAATGTAAACAATATTGAGCTTGATTATTCAATTTTAATTGTTATGCATATGTATAAATTATGGGTCATTCATTTGTAGTCTCTTAACTTAGTTTCTTAGAGGTGAAGAAACCAAAATTTTGGTGATGGAGAAGAATAAAAATATATATATTTTTTACATATATTATACCATAATACAATGTGATTATCGTGAATATAAATAACATTGAGCTTAAATATTTAATTTTAGTGATTACCCCTGTAGATGTAATTTATTTGTCATTCATTTACAGTCTTCTAACTCTGTGTCTTAGTGACGAAGAAATATGAAATTTTGTGATGGAGAAGAAACATATTGAATATGTTAACATCTACTTTACCATAATTCAATGTGAAAATGGTAAATATAAATAAATTCTAGCTTGATTATTTATTTTAATTATTACCTCTTTTCTAAAAAATATATGTCATGGATTATAGTCTTTTACCTTTGTTTTTTAGTGGGGAAAAATTAAAATTTTGTGATGGAGTAGAAAAATAAAATAAAATAAATTTTTTACATCTATTATATTCTACTATGTTTTTTGCTTAGTGATAAAAAAACCTAAAATTTTTGGATGGTGAAGAAACATATTAAATAATTTTAGATGTAACATACCATAAGTCAGTGTGAATACGATGAATGTAAACAATATTGAGCTTGATTATTCAATTTTAATTGTTATGCATATGTATAAATTATGGGTCATTCGTTTGTAGTCTCTTAACTTAGTTTCTTAGAGGTGAAGAAACCAAAATTTTTGTGATGGAGAAGAAGAAAAATATAGATATTTTTTACATATATTATACCATAATACAATGTGATTATCGTGAATACAAATAACATTGAGCTTAAATATTTAATTTTAGTGATTACCCCTGTAGATGTAATTTATTTGTCATTAATTTACAGTCTTCTAACTCTGTGTCTTAGTGACGAAGAAATATGAAATTTTGTGACGGAGAAGAAACATATTGAATATATTAACATCTACTTTACCATAATTCATTGTGAAAATGGTAAATATAAATAAATTCTAGCTTGATTATTTATTTTAATTATTACCTATTTTATATAAAATATATGTCATGGATTATAGTCTTTTACCTTTGTTTTTTAGTGGGGAAAAATTAAAATTTTGTGATGGAGTAGAAAAATAAAATAAAATTAATTTTTTACATCTACTATGGTCTACTATGTTTTTTTGCTTAGTGATAAAAAAAACCTAAAATTTTTGGATGATGAAGAAACATATTGAATATTTTTAGATGTAACATACCATAAGTCAGTGTGAATACGATGAATGTAAACAATATTGAGCTTGATTATTCAATTTTAATTGTTATGCAAATGTATAGATTATGGGTCATTCATTTGTAGTCTCTTAACTTAGTTTCTTAGAGGTGAAGAAACAAAAATTTTGGTGATGGAGAAGAAGAAAAATATAGATATTTTTTACATATATTATACCATAATACAATGTGATTATCGTGAATATAAATAACATTGAGCTTAAATATTTAGTTTTAGTGATTACCCCTGTAGATGTAATTTATTTGTCATTCATTTACAGTCTTCTAACTCTATGTCTTAGTGACGAAGAAATATGAAATTTTGTGATGGAGAAGAAACATATTGAATATGTTAACATCTACGTTACCATAATTCAATGTGAAAATGGTAAATATAAATAAATTCTAGCTTGATTATTTATTTTAATTATTACCTCTTTTCTAAATAATATATGTCATAAATTATAGTCTTTTACCTTTGTTTTTTAGTGGGGAAAAATTAAAATTTTGTGATGGAGTAGAAAAATAAAATAAAATAATTTTTTTACATCTACTATATTCTACTATGTTTTTTGCTTAGTGATAAAAAAACCTAAAATTTATGGATGGTGAAGAAACATATTGAATAATTTTAGATGTAACATACCATAAGTCAGTGTGAATACAATGAATGTAAACAATATTGAGCTTGATTATTCAATTTTAATTGTTATGCATATGTATAAATTATGGGTCATTCATTTGTAGTCTCTTAACTTAGTTTCTTAGAAGTGAAGAAACTAAAATTTTGGTGATGGAGAAGAAGAAAAATATAGATATTTTTTACATATATTATACCATAATACAATGTGATTATCGTGAATACAAATAACATTGAGCTTAAATATTTAATTTTAGTGATTACCCCTGTAGATGTAATTTATTTGTCATTAATTTACAGTCTTCTAACTCTGTGTCTTAGTCTTCGCAGCTGTCGCTACTGCGAAATTAGTGACGAAGAAATATGAAATTTTGTGACAGAGAAGAAACATATTGAATATATTAACATCTACTTTACCATAATTCATTGTGAAAATGGTAAATATAAATAAATTCTAGCTTGATTATTTATTTTAATTATTACCTATTTTATATAAAATATATGTTATGGATTATAGTCTTTTACCTTTGTTTTGTAGTGGGGAAAAATTAAAACTTTGTGATGGAGTAGAAAAATAAAATAAAATTAATTTTTTACATCTACTATGGTCTACTATGTTTTTTTGCTTAGTGATAAAAAAACCTAAAATTTTTGGATGGTGAAGAAACATATTGAATATTTTTAGATGTAACATACCATAAGTCAGTGTGAATATGATGAATGTAAACATTATTGAGCTTGATTATTCAATTTTAATTGTTATGCATATGTATAGATTATGGGTCATTCATTTGTAGTCTCTTAACTTAGCTTCTTAGAGGTGAAGAAACCAAAATTTTTGTGATGGAGAAGAAGAAAAATATAGATATTTTTTACATATATTATACCATAATACAATGTGATTATCATGAATACAAATAACATTGAGCTTAAATATTTAATTTTAGTGATTACCCATGTAGATGTAATTTATTTGTCATTCATTTATAGTCTTCTAACTCTGTGTCTTAGTGACGAAGAAATATGAAATTTTGTGACGGTGAAGAAACATATTGAATATGTTAACATCTACTTTACCATAATTCAATGTGAAAATGGTAAATATAAATAAATTCTTGCTTGATTATTTATTTTAATAATTTCCTATTTTCTAAAAAATATATGTGATGGATTATAGTCTTTTACCTTTGTTTTTTAGTGGGGAAAAAACTAAAGTTTTGTGATTGAGTAGAAAAATAAAATAAAATTAATTTTTTACATCTACTATAGTCTACTATGTTTTTTGCTTAGTGATAATAAAACCTAAAAATTTTGGATGTTGAAGAAACATATTGAATATTTTTAGATGTAACATACCATAAGTCAGTGTGAATATGATGAATGTAAACAATATTGAGCTTGATTATTCAATTTTAATTGTTATGCATATGTATAGATTATGGGTCATTCATTTGTAGTCTCTTAACTTAGATTCTTAGAGGTGAAGAAACCAAAATTTTTGTGATGGAGAAGAAGAAAAATATAGATATTTTTTACATATATTATACCATAATACAATGTGATTATCGTGAATACAAATAACATTGAGCTTAAATATTTAATTTTAGTGATTACCCATGTAGATGTAATTTATTTGTCATTCATTTATAGTCTTCTAACTCTGTGTCTTAGAGACGAAGAAATATGAAATTTTGTGACGGAGAAGAAACATATTGAATATGTTAACATCTACTTTACCATAATTCAATGTGAAAATGGTAAATATAAATAAATTCTTGCTTGATTATTTATTTTAATAATTTCCTATTTTCTAAAAAATATATGTGATGGATTATAGTCTTTTACCTTTGTTTTTTAGTGGGGAAAAAACTAAAGTTTTGTGATTGAGTAGAAAAATAAAATAAAATTAATTTTTTACATCTACTATGGTCTACTATGTTTTTTGCTTAGTGATAATAAAACCTAAAATTTTTGGATGTTGAAGAAACATATTGAATATTTTTAGATGTAACATACCATAAGTCAGTGTGAATACGATGAATGTAAACAATATTGAGCTTGATTATTCAATTTTAATTGTTATGCATATGTATAAATTATGGGTCATTCATTTGTAGTCTCTTAACTTAGTTTCTTAGAGGTGAAGAAACCAAAATTTTGGTGATGGAGAAGAATAAAAATATATATATTTTTTACATATATTATACCATAATACAATGTGATTATCGTGAATATAAATAACATTGAGCTTAAATATTTAATTTTAGTAATTACCCCTGTAGATGTAATTTATTTGTCATTAATTGACAGTCTTCTAACTCTGTGTCTTAGTGACGAAGAAATATGAAATTTTGTGACAGAGAAGAAACATATTGAATATATTAACATGTACTTTACCATATCTCATTGTGAAAATGGTAAATATAAATAAATTCTAGCTTGATTATTTATTTTAATTATTACCTATTTTATATAAAATATATGTCATGCATTATAGTCTTTTACCTTTGTTTTGTAGTGGGGAAAATTAAAATTTTGTGATGGAGTAGAAAAATAAAATAAAATTAATTTTTTACATCTACTATGGTCTACTATGTTTTTTTGCTTAGTGATAAAAAAACCTAAAAATTTTGGATGTTGAAGAAACATATTGAATATTTTTAGATGTAACATACCATAAGTCAGTGTGAATATGATGAATGTAAACAATATTGAGCTTGATTATTCAATTTTAATTGTTATGCATATGTATAGATTATGGGTCATTCATTTGTAGTCTCTTAACTTAGATTCTTAGAGGTGAAGAAACCAAAAATTTTGTGATGGAGAAGAAGAAAAATATAGATATTTTTTACATATATTATACCATAATACAATGTGATTATCGTGAATACAAATAACATTGAGCTTAAATATTTAATTTTAGTGATTACCCATGTAGATGTAATTTATTTGTCATTCATATAGAGTCTTCTAACTCTGTGTCTTAGTGACGAAGAAATATGAAATTTTGTGACGGAGAAGAAACATATTGAATATGTTAACATCTACTTTACCATAATTCAATGTGAAAATGGTAAATATAAATAAATTCTTGCTTGATTATTTATTTTAATAATTTCCTATTTTCTAAAAAATATATGTGATGGATTATAGTCTTTTACCTTTGTTTTTTAGTGGGGAAAAAACTAAAGTTTTGTGATTGAGTAGAAAAATAAAATAAAATTAATTTTTTACATCTACTATAGTCTACTATGTTTTTTGCTAAGTGATAATAAAACCTAAAATTTTTGGATGTTGAAGAAACATATTGAATATTTTTAGATGTAACATACCATAAGTCAGTGTGAATATGATGAATGTAAACAATATTGAGCTTGATTATTCAATTTTAATTGTTATGCATATGTATAGATTATGGGTCATTCATTTGTAGTCTCTTAACTTAGATTCTTAGAGGTGAAGAAACCAAAATTTTTTTGATGGAGAAGAAGAAAAATATAGATATTTATTACATATATTATACCATAATACAATGTGATTATCGTGAATACAAATAACATTGAGCTTAAATATTTAATTTTAGTGATTACCCATGTAGATGTAATTTATTTGTCATTCATTTATAGTGTTCTAACTCTGTGTCTTAGAGACGAAGAAATATGAAATTTTGTGACGGAGAAGAAACATATTGAATATGTTAACATCTACTTTACCATAATTCAATGTGAAAATGGTAAATATAAATAAATTCTAGCTTGATTATTTATTTTATTTATTACCTATTTTATATAAAATATATGTCATGGATTATAGTCTTTTACCTTTGTTTTTTAGTGGGGAAAAATTAAAATTTTGTGATGGAGTAGAAAAATAAAATAAAATTAATTTTTTACATCTACTATGGTCTACTATGTTTTTTTGCTTAGTGATAAAAAAAACCTAAAATTTTTGGATGATAAAGAAACATATTGAATATTTTTAGATGTAACATACCATAAGTCAGTGTGAATACGATGAATGTAAACAATATTGAGCTTGATTATTCAATTTTAATTGTTATGCATATGTATAAATTATGGGTCATTCATTTGTAGTCTCTTAACTTAGTTTCTTAGAGGTGAAGAAACCAAAATTTTGGTGATGGAGAAGAATAAAAATATATATATTTTTTACATATATTATACCATAATACAATGTGATTATCGTGAATATAAATAACATTGAGCTTAAATATTTAATTTTAGTGATTACCCCTGTAGATGTAATTTATTTGTCATTCATTTACAGTCTTCTAACTCTGTGTCTTAGTGACGAAGAAATATGAAATTTTGTGATGGAGAAGAAACATATTGAATATGTTAACACCTACTTTACCATAATTCAATGTGAAAATGGTAAATATAAATAAATTCTAGCTTGATTATTTATTTTAATTATTACCTCTTTTCTAAAAAATATATGTCATGGATTATAGTCTTTTACCTATTTTTTTTAGTGGGGAAAAATTAAAATTTTGTGATGGAGTAGAAAAATTAAATAAAATAAATTTTTTACATCTACTATATTCTACTATGTTTTTTGCTTAGTGATAAAAAAACCTAAAATTTTTGGATGGTGAAGAAACATATTAAATAATTTTAGATGTAACATACCATAAGTCAGTGTGAATACGATGAATGTAAACAATATTGAGCTTGATAATTCAATTTTAATTGTTATGCATATGTATAAATTATGGGTCATTCGTTTGTAGTCTCTTAACTTAGTTTCTTAGAGGTGAAGAAACCAAAATTTTGTTGATGGAGAAGAAGAAAAATATAGATATTTTTTACATATATTATACCATAATACAATGTGATTATCGTGAATACAAATAACATTGAGCTTAAATATTTAATTTTAGTAATTACCCCTGTAGATGTAATTTATTTGTCATTAATTGACAGTCTTCTAACTCTGTGTCTTAGTGACGAAGAAATATGAAATTTTGTGACAGAGAAGAAACATATTGAATATATTAACATGTACTTTACCATATCTCATTGTGAAAATGGTAAATATAAATAAATTCTAGCTTGATTATTTATTTTAATTATTACCTATTTTATATAAAATATATGTCATGCATTATAGTCTTTTACCTTTGTTTTGTAGTGGGGAAAATTAAAATTTTGTGATGGAGTAGAAAAATAAAATAAAATTAATTTTTTACATCTACTATGGTCTACTATGTTTTTTTGCTTAGTGATAAAAAAACCTAAAATTTTTGGATGGTGAAGAAACATATTGAATATTTTTAGATGTAACATACCATAAGCCAGTGTGAATATGATGAATGTAAACAATATTGAGCTTGATTATTCAATTTTAATTGTTATGCATATGTATAGATTATGGGTCATTCATTTGTAGTCTCTTAACTTAGATTCTTAGAGTGAAGAAACCAAAATTTTTGTGATGGAGAAGAAGAAAAATATAGATATTTTTTACATATATTATACCATAATACAATGTGATTATCATGAATACAAATAACATTGAGCTTAAATATTTAATTTTAGTGATTACCCATGTAGATGTAATTTATTTGTCATTCATTTACAGTCTTCTAACTCTGTGTCTTAGTGACGAAGAAATATGAAATTTTGTGATGGAGAAGAAACATATTGAATATGTTAACATCTACTTTACCATAATTCAATGTGAAAATGGTAAATATAAATAAATTCTAGCTTGATTATTTATTTTAATTATTACCTCTTTTCTAAAAAATATATGTCATGGATTATTGTCTTTTACCTTTGTTTTTTAGTGGGGAAAAATTAAAATTTTGTGATGGAGTAGAAAAATAAAATAAAATTAATTTTTTACATCTACTATGGTCTACTATGTTTTTTTGCTTAGTGATAAAAAACACCTAAAATTTTTGGAGGGTGAAGAAACATATTGAATATTTTTAGATGTAACATACCATAAGTCAGTGTGAATACGATGAATGTAAACAATATTGAACTTGATTATTCAATTTTAATTGTTATGCATATGTATAAATTATGGGTCATTCATTTGTAGTCTCTTAACTTAGTTTCTTAGAGGTGAAGAAACCAAAATTTTGGTGATGGAGAAGAAGAAAAATATAGATATTTTTTACATATATTAAACCATAATACAATGTGATTATCGTGAATACAAATAACATTGAGCTTAAATATTTAATTTTAGTGATTACCCCTGTAGATGTAATTTATTTGTCATTAATTTACAGTCTTCTAACTCTGTGTCTTAGTCTTCGCAGCTGTCGCTACTGCGAAATTAGTGACGAAGAAATATGAAATTTTGTGACAGAGAAGAAACATATTGAATATATTAACATCTACTTTACCATAATTCATTGTGAAAATGGTAAATATAAATAAATTCTAGCTTGATTATTTATTTTAATTATTACCTATTTTATATAAAATATATGTTATGGATTATAGTCTTTTACCTTTGTTTTGTAGTGGGGAAAAATTAAAACTTTGTGATGGAGTAGAAAAATAAAATAAAATTAATTTTTTACATCTACTATGGTCTACTATGTTTTTTTGCTTAGTGATAAAAAAACCTAAAATTTTTGGATGGTGAAGAAACATATTGAATATTTTTAGATGTAACATACCATAAGTCAGTGTGAATATGATGAATGTAAACATTATTGAGCTTGATTATTCAATTTTAATTGTTATGCATATGTATAGATTATGGGTCATTCATTTGTAGTCTCTTAACTTAGCTTCTTAGAGGTGAAGAAACCAAAATTTTTGTGATGGAGAAGAAGAAAAATATAGATATTTTTTACATATATTATACCATAATACAATGTGATTATCATGAATACAAATAACATTGAGCTTAAATATTTAATTTTAGTGATTACCCATGTAGATGTAATTTATTTGTCATTCATTTATAGTCTTCTAACTCTGTGTCTTAGTGACGAAGAAATATGAAATTTTGTGACGGTGAAGAAACATATTGAATATGTTAACATCTACTTTACCATAATTCAATGTGAAAATGGTAAATATAAATAAATTCTTGCTTGATTATTTATTTTAATAATTTCCTATTTTCTAAAAAATATATGTGATGGATTATAGTCTTTTACCTTTGTTTTTTAGTGGGGAAAAAACTAAAGTTTTGTGATTGAGTAGAAAAATAAAATAAAATTAATTTTTTACATCTACTATAGTCTACTATGTTTTTTGCTTAGTGATAATAAAACCTAAAAATTTTGGATGTTGAAGAAACATATTGAATATTTTTAGATGTAACATACCATAAGTCAGTGTGAATATGATGAATGTAAACAATATTGAGCTTGATTATTCAATTTTAATTGTTATGCATATGTATAGATTATGGGTCATTCATTTGTAGTCTCTTAACTTAGATTCTTAGAGGTGAAGAAACCAAAAATTTTGTGATGGAGAAGAAGAAAAATATAGATATTTTTTACATATATTATACCATAATACAATGTGATTATCGTGAATACAAATAACATTGAGCTTAAATATTTAATTTTAGTGATTACCCATGTAGATGTAATTTATTTGTCATTCATTTATAGTCTTCTAACTCTGTGTCTTAGTGACGAAGAAATATGAAATTTTGTGACGGAGAAGAAACATATTGAATATGTTAACATCTACTTTACCATAATTCAATGTGAAAATGGTAAATATAAATAAATTCTTGCTTGATTATTTATTTTAATAATTTCCTATTTTCTAAAAAATATATGTGATGGATTATAGTCTTTTACCTTTGTTTTTTAGTGGGGAAAAAACTAAAGTTTTGTGATTGAGTAGAAAAATAAAATAAAATTAATTTTTTACATCTACTATAGTCTACTATGTTTTTTGCTAAGTGATAATAAAACCTAAAATTTTTGGATGTTGAAGAAACATATTGAATATTTTTAGATGTAACATACCATAAGTCAGTGTGAATATGATGAATGTAAACAATATTGAGCTTGATTATTCAATTTTAATTGTTATGCATATGTATAGATTATGGGTCATTCATTTGTAGTCTCTTAACTTAGATTCTTAGAGGTGAAGAAACCAAAATTTTTTTGATGGAGAAGAAGAAAAATATAGATATTTATTACATATATTATACCATAATACAATGTGATTATCGTGAATACAAATAACATTGAGCTTAAATATTTAATTTTAGTGATTACCCATGTAGATGTAATTTATTTGTCATTCATTTATAGTGTTCTAACTCTGTGTCTTAGAGACGAAGAAATATGAAATTTTGTGACGGAGAAGAAACATATTGAATATGTTAACATCTACTTTACCATAATTCAATGTGAAAATGGTAAATATAAATAAATTCTAGCTTGATTATTTATTTTATTTATTACCTATTTTATATAAAATATATGTCATGGATTATAGTCTTTTACCTTTGTTTTTTAGTGGGGAAAAATTAAAATTTTGTGATGGAGTAGAAAAATAAAATAAAATTAATTTTTTACATCTACTATGGTCTACTATGTTTTTTTGCTTAGTGATAAAAAAAACCTAAAATTTTTGGATGATGAAGAAACATATTGAATATTTTTAGATGTAACATACCATAAGTCAGTGTGAATACGATGAATGTAAACAATATTGAGCTTGATTATTCAATTTTAATTGTTATGCATATGTATAAATTATGGGTCATTCATTTGTAGTCTCTTAACTTAGTTTCTTAGAGGTGAAGAAACCAAAATTTTGGTGATGGAGAAGAATAAAAATATATATATTTTTTACATATATTATACCATAATACAATGTGATTATCGTGAATATAAATAACATTGAGCTTAAATATTTAATTTTAGTGATTACCCCTGTAGATGTAATTTATTTGTCATTCATTTACAGTCTTCTAACTCTGTGTCTTAGTGACGAAGAAATATGAAATTTTGTGATGGAGAAGAAACATATTGAATATGTTAACACCTACTTTACCATAATTCAATGTGAAAATGGTAAATATAAATAAATTCTAGCTTGATTATTTATTTTAATTATTACCTCTTTTCTAAAAAATATATGTCATGGATTATAGTCTTTTACCTATTTTTTTTAGTGGGGAAAAATTAAAATTTTGTGATGGAGTAGAAAAATTAAATAAAATAAATTTTTTACATCTACTATATTCTACTATGTTTTTTGCTTAGTGATAAAAAAACCTAAAATTTTTGGATGGTGAAGAAACATATTAAATAATTTTAGATGTAACATACCATAAGTCAGTGTGAATACGATGAATGTAAACAATATTGAGCTTGATAATTCAATTTTAATTGTTATGCATATGTATAAATTATGGGTCATTCGTTTGTAGTCTCTTAACTTAGTTTCTTAGAGGTGAAGAAACCAAAATTTTGTTGATGGAGAAGAAGAAAAATATAGATATTTTTTACATATATTATACCATAATACAATGTGATTATCGTGAATACAAATAACATTGAGCTTAAATATTTAATTTTAGTAATTACCCCTGTAGATGTAATTTATTTGTCATTAATTGACAGTCTTCTAACTCTGTGTCTTAGTGACGAAGAAATATGAAATTTTGTGACAGAGAAGAAACATATTGAATATATTAACATGTACTTTACCATATCTCATTGTGAAAATGGTAAATATAAATAAATTCTAGCTTGATTATTTATTTTAATTATTACCTATTTTATATAAAATATATGTCATGCATTATAGTCTTTTACCTTTGTTTTGTAGTGGGGAAAATTAAAATTTTGTGATGGAGTAGAAAAATAAAATAAAATTAATTTTTTACATCTACTATGGTCTACTATGTTTTTTTGCTTAGTGATAAAAAAACCTAAAATTTTTGGATGGTGAAGAAACATATTGAATATTTTTAGATGTAACATACCATAAGCCAGTGTGAATATGATGAATGTAAACAATATTGAGCTTGATTATTCAATTTTAATTGTTATGCATATGTATAGATTATGGGTCATTCATTTGTAGTCTCTTAACTTAGATTCTTAGAGGTGAAGAAACCAAAATTTTTGTGATGGAGAAGAAGAAAAATATAGATATTTTTTACATATATTATACCATAATACAATGTGATTATCATGAATACAAATAACATTGAGCTTAAATATTTAATTTTAGTGATTACCCATGTAGATGTAATTTATTTGTCATTCATTTACAGTCTTCTAACTCTGTGTCTTAGTGACGAAGAAATATGAAATTTTGTGATGGAGAAGAAACATATTGAATATGTTAACATCTACTTTACCATAATTCAATGTGAAAATGGTAAATATAAATAAATTCTAGCTTGATTATTTATTTTAATTATTACCTCTTTTCTAAAAAATATATGTCATGGATTATTGTCTTTTACCTTTGTTTTTTAGTGGGGAAAAATTAAAATTTTGTGATGGAGTAGAAAAATAAAATAAAATTAATTTTTTACATCTACTATGGTCTACTATGTTTTTTTGCTTAGTGATAAAAAACACCTAAAATTTTTGGAGGGTGAAGAAACATATTGAATATTTTTAGATGTAACATACCATAAGTCAGTGTGAATACGATGAATGTAAACAATATTGAACTTGATTATTCAATTTTAATTGTTATGCATATGTATAAATTATGGGTCATTCATTTGTAGTCTCTTAACTTAGTTTCTTAGAGGTGAAGAAACCAAAATTTTGGTGATGGAGAAGAAGAAAAATATAGATATTTTTTACATATATTATACCATAATACAATGTGATTATCGTGAATACAAATAACATTGAGCTTAAATATTTAATTTCAGTGATTACCCCTGTAGATGTAATTTATTTGTCATTAATTTACAGTCTTCTAACTCTGTGTCTTTGTGACGAAGAAATATGAAATTTTGTGACAGAGAAGAAACATATTGAATATATTAATATCTACTTTACCATAATTCATTGTGAAAATCATAAATATAAATAAATTCTAGCTTGATTATTTATTTTAATTATTACCTATTTTATATAAAATATATGTCATGCATTATAGTCTTTTACCTTTGTTTTGTAGTGGGGAAAAATTAAAATTTTGTGATGGAGTAGAAAAATAAAATAAAATAAATTTTTTACATCTACTATGGTCTACTATGTTTTAGTGCTTAGTGATAAAAAAACCTAAAATTTTTGGATGGTGAAGAAACATATTGAATATTTTTAGATGTAACATACCATAAGTCAGTGTGAATACGATGAATGTAAACAATATTGAGCTTGATTATTCAATTTTAATTCTTATGCATATGTATAGATTATGGGTCATTCATTTGTAGTCTCTTAACTTAGATTCTTAGAGGTGAAGAAACAAAAAAATTTGTGATGGAGAAGAAGAAAAATATAGATATTTTTTACATATATTATACCATAATACAATGAGATTATCGTGAATACGAATAACATTGAGCTTAAATATTTAATTTTAGTGATTACCCATGTAGATGTAATTTATTTGTCATTCATTTATAGTCTTCTAACTCTGTGTCTTAGTGACGAAGAAATATGAAATTTTGTGATGGAGAAGAAACATATTGAATATGTTAACATCTACTTTACCATAATTCAATCTGAAAATGGTAAATATAAATAAATTCTAGCTTGATTATTTATTTTAATAATTTCCTATTTTCTAAAAAATATATGTGATGGATTATAGTCTTTTACCTTTGTTTTTTAGTGGGGAAAAAACTAAAGTTTTGTGATTGAGTAGAAAAATAAAATTAAATTAAATTTTTACATCTGCTATAGTCTACTATGTTTTTTGCTTAGCGATAATAAAACCTAAAATTTTTGGATGTTGAAGAAACATATTGAATATTTTTAGATGTAACATACCATACGTCTGTGTGAATACGATGAATGTAAACAATATTGAGCTTGATTATTCAATTTTAATTGTTATGCATATGTATAAATTATGGGTCACTCATTTGTAGTCTCTTAACTTAGTTTCTTAGAGGTGAAGAAACCAAAATTTTGGTGATGGAGAAGAAGAAAAATATAGATATTTTTTACATATATTATACCATAATACAATGTGATTATCGTGAATACAAATAACATTGAGCTTAAATATTTAATTTTAGTGATTACCCCTGTAGATGTAATTTATTTGTCATTCATTTACAGTCTTCTAACTCTGTGTCTTAGTGACGAAGAAATATGAAATTTTGTGACGGAGAAGAAACATATTGAATATATTAACATCTACTTTACCATAATTCATTGTGAAAATGGTAAATATAAATAAATTCTAGCTTGATTATTTATTTTAATTATTACCTATTTTATATAAAATATATGTCATGGATTATAGTCTTTTACCTTTGTTTTTTAGTGGGGAAAAATTAAAATTTTGTGATGGAGTAGAAAAATAAAATAAAATTAATTTTTTACATCTACTATGGTCT
>OZ012736.1:511809400-511939400 GCA_963859935.3 Lathyrus sativus
AATTTTTCACATCTACTGTAGACTATTATGATTTTTGCTTAGTGATAAAAAACCTAAAACTTTGGGATGGTGAAGAATAATATTGAATATTTTTAGATGTAATATACCATCAGTCAATCTGAATACGACGAATATAAATAATATTGAGCTTGATTGTTTATTTTTAATTGTTATGCATATTTATAAATTACGGGTCATTCATTTGTAGTCTCTTAACTTATTTTCTTATAGGTGAAGAAACCAAAATTTTGGTGATGGAGAAGAAGAAAAATGTAGAAGTTGTTTACATCTATTATACCATAATACAATGTGATTATATTGAGTACAGATAACGTTGAGCATAAATATTTAATTTTAGTTATTACCCATGTGTATATAATTTATTTGCCATTCATTTATCGTCTTTTAACTCTGTGGATTAATAAAGAAGAAATATGAAATTTGGTGATGGAGAAGAAACATATTGAATATATTTACGTCTAATTTACCATAATTCAATGTGAAAATCTTCAATATAAATAAATTATTGCTTGATTATTTATTTTAACTATTACCTATTTTATATAAAAAATATGTCATGGATTATAGTCTTTTATCTTTGGTTTTTAGTGGGAAAAACCGAAGTTTTTTTGATGGAGTAGAAAAATCGAATATAACTAATTTTATACATCTACTATAGACTATTATGATTTTTGCTTAGTGATAAAACACCTAAAACTTTAGGATGGTGAAGAATAATATTGAATATTTTTAGATGTAATATACCATCAGTCAATGTGAATACGACAAATATAAATAATATTGAGCTTGATTATTACTTTTAATTGTTATGCATTTGTAAAAATTACGGGTCATTCATTTGTAGTCTCTTAACTTAGTTTCTTAGAGGTGAAGAAACCAAAATTTTGGTGATGGAGAAGAAGAAAAATGTAGAAGTTGTTTACATCTATTATACAATAATACAATATGATTATATTGAGTACAGATAACGTTGAGCATAAATATTTAATTTTAGTTATTACCCTTGTGTATATAATTTATTTGCCATTCATTTATCGTCTTTTAACTCTGTGGGTTAATAAAGAAGAAATATGAAATTTGGTGATTGAGAAGAAACATATTGAATATATTTACGTCTAATTTACCATAATTCAATGTGAAAATCTTCAATATAAATAAAATATTGCTTGATTATTTATTTTAACTATTACCTATTTTATATAAAAAATATGTCATGGATTATAGTCTTTTATCTTTGGTTTTTAGCGGGAAAAACCGAAGTTTTTTTGATGGAGTAGAAAAATCGAATATAACTAATTTTATACATCTACTATAGACTATTATGATTTTTGCTTAGTGATAAAACACCTAAAACTTTGGGATGGTGAAGAATAATATTGAATATTTTTAGATGTAATATACCATCAGTCAATGTGAATACGACGAATATAAATAATATTGAGCTTGATTATTTACTTTTAATTGTTATGCATTTGTATAAATTACGGGTCATTCATTTGTAGTCTTCTTAACTTAGTTTCTTAGAGGTGAAGAAACCAAAATTTTGGTGATGGAGAAGAAGAAAAATGTAGAAGTTGTTTACATCTATTATACCATAATACAATGTGATTATATTGAGTACAGATAACGTTGAGCACAAATATTTAATTTTAGTTATTATCCATGTGTATATAATTTATTTGCCATTCATTTATCGTCTTTTAACTCTGTGGGTTAATAAAGAAGAAATATGAAATTTGGTGATGGAGAAGAAACATATTGAATATATTTACGTCTAATTTACCATAATTCAATGTGAAAATCTTCAATATAAATAAATTATTGCTTGATTATTTATTTTAACTATTACCTATTTTATATAAAAAATATGTCATGGATTATAGTCTTTTATCTTTGGTTTTTAGTGGGGAAAACCGAAATTTTTTTGATGGAGTAGAAAAATCAAATATAACTAATTTTATACATCTACTATAGACTATTATGATTTTTGCTTAGTCATAAAAAACCTAAAACTTTGGGATGGTGAAGAATAATATTGAATATTTTTAGATGTAATATACCATCAGTCAATGTGAATACGACGAATATAAATAATATTGAGCTCGATTATTACTTTTAATTGTTATGCATTTGTATAAATTACGGGTCATTCATTTGTAGTCTCTTAACTTAGTTTCTTAGAGGCGAAGAAACCAAAATTTTGGTGATGGAAAAGAAGAAAAATATATAAATGGTTTACATCTATTATACCATAATACAATGTGATTATAGTGAGTACATATAACGTTGAGCTTAAATATTTAATTGTAGTTATTACCCATGTGTATATAATTTATTTGTCATTCATTTATCGTCTTTTAACTCTTTGGGTTAATAATGAAGAAATATGAAATTTGGTGATGGAGAAGAAACATATTGAATATATTTACGTCTAATTTACCATAATTCAATGTGAAAATCTTCAATATAAATAAATTATTGCTTGATTAATTATTTTAAATATTACCTATTTTATATAAAAAATATGTCATGGATTATAGTCTTTTATCTTTGGTTTTTAGTGGGGAAAACCGAAATTTTTTTGATGGAGTAGAAAAATCAAATATAACTAATTTTATACATCTACTATAGACTATTATGATTTTTGCTTAGTCATAAAAAACCTAAAACTTTGGGATGGTGAAGAATAATATTGAATATTTTTAGATGTAATATACCATCAGTCAATGTGAATACGACGAATATAAAAAATATTGAGCTTGATTATTTACTTTTAATTGTTATGCGTTTGTATAAATTACGGGTCATTCATTTGTAGTCTCTTAACTTAGTTTCTTAGAGTTGAAGAAACCAAAATTTTGGTGATGGAGAAGAAGAAAAATATAGAAGTTGTTTACATCTATTATACCATAATACAATGTGATTATAGTGAGTACAGATAACGTTGAGCATAAATATTTAATTTTAGTTATTACCCATGTGTATATAATTTATTTGTCATTCATTTATCGTCTTTTAACTCTTTGGGTTAATAACGAAGAAATATGAAATTTGGTGATGGAAAAGAAACATATTGAATATATTTACGTCTAATTTACCATAATTCAATGTGAAAATCTTAAATATAAATAAATTATTGCTTGATTATTTATATTAACTATTACCTATTTTATATAAAAAATATATCATGAATTATAGTCTTTTATCTTTGTTTTTTAGTGGGGAAAACCAAATTTTTTTTGATGGAGTAGAAAAATAAAATATAACTAATTTTATACATCTACTATAGGCTATTATGATTTTTGCTTAGTGATAAAAAACCTAAAACTTTGGGATGGTGAAGAATAATATTGAATATTTTTAGATGTAATATACCATCACTCAATGTGAATACGACGAATATAAATAATATTGAGCTTGATTATTTACTTTTAATTGTTATGCATTTGTATAAATTACGGGTCATTCATTTGTAGTCTCTTAACTTAGTTTCTTAGAGGTGAAGAAACCAAAATTTTGGTAATGGAGAAGAAGAAAAATATATAAATGGTTTACATCTATTATACCATAACAATGTGATTATAGTGAGTACATATAACGTTGAGCTTAAATATTTAATTGTAGTTATTACCCATGTGTATATAATTTATTTGTCATTCATTTATCGTCTTTTAACTCTTTGGGTTAATAACGAAGAAATATGAAATTTGGTGATGGAGAAGAAACATATTGAATATATTTACGTCTAATTTACCATAATTCAATGTGAAAATCTTCAATATAAATAAATTATTGCTTGATTAATTATTTTAAATATTACCTATTTTATATAAAAAATATGTCATGGATTATAGTCTTTTATCTTTGGTTTTTAGTGGGGAAAACCGAAATTTTTTTGATGGAGTAGAAAAATCAAATATAACTAATTTTATACATCTACTATAGACTATTATGATTTTTGCTTAGTCATAAAAAACCTAAAACTTTGGGATGGTGAAGAATAATATTGAATATTTTTAGATGTAATATACCATCAGTCAATGTGAATACGACGGATATAAATAATATTGAGCTTGATTATTTACTTTTAATTGTTATGCGTTTGTATAAATTACGGGTCATTCATTTGTAGTCTCTTAACTTAGTTTCTTAGAGTTGAAGAAACCAAAATTTTGGTGATGGAGAAGAAGAAAAATATAGAAGTTGTTTACATCTATTATACCATAATACAATGTGATTATAGTGAGTACAGATAACGTTGAGCATAAATATTTAATTTTAGTTATTACCCATGTGTATATAATTTATTTGTCATTCATTTATCGTCTTTTAACTCTTTGGGTTAATAACGAAGAAATATGAAATTTGGTGATGGAGAAGAAACATATTGAATATATTTACGTCTAATTTACCATAATTCAATGTGAAAATCTTAAATATAAATAAATTATTGCTTGATTAATTATTTTAACTATTACCTATTTTATATAAAAAATATGTCATGGATTATAGTCTTTTATCTTTGGTTTTTAGTGGGGAAAACCGAAATTTTTTTGATGGAGTAGAAAAATTAAATATAACTAATTTTATACATCTACTATAGACTATTATGATTTTTGCTTAGTGATAAAAAACCTAAAACTTTGGGATGGTGAAGAATAATATTGAATATTTTTAGATGTAATATACCATCACTCAATGTGAATACGACGAATATAAATAATATTGAGCTTGATTATTTACTTTTAATTGTTATGCATTTGTATAAATTACGGGTCATTCATTTGTAGTCTCTTAACTTAGTTTCTTAGAGGTGAAGAAACCAAAATTTTGGTAATGGAGAAGAAGAAAAATATATAAATGGTTTACATCTATTATACCATAACAATGTGATTATAGTGAGTACATATAACGTTGAGCTTAAATATTTAATTGTAGTTATTACCCATGTGTATATAATTTATTTGTCATTCATTTATCGTCTTTTAACTCTTTGGGTTAATAACGAAGAAATATGAAATTTGGTGATGGAGAAGAAACATATTGAATATATTTACGTCTAATTTACCATAATTCAATGTGAAAATCTTAAATATAAATAAATTATTGCTTGATTAATTATTTTAACTATTACCTATTTTATATAAAAAATATGTCATGGATTATAGTCTTTTATCTTTGGTTTTTAGTGGGGAAAACCGAAATTTTTTTGATGGAGTAGAAAAATTAAATATAACTAATTTTATACATCTACTATAGACTATTATGATTTTTGCTTAGTGATAAAAAACCTAAAACTTTGGGATGGTGAAGAATAATATTGAATATTTTTAGATGTAATATACCATCACTCAATGTGAATACGACGAATATAAATAATATTGAGCTTGATTATTTACTTTTAATTGTTATGCATTTGTATAAATTACGGGTCATTCATTTGTAGTCTCTTAACTTAGTTTCTTAGAGGTGAAGAAACCAAAATTTTGGTGATGGAAAAGAAGAAAAATATATAAATGGTTTACATCTATTATACCATAACAATGTGATTATAGTGAGTACATATAACGTTGAGCTTAAATATTTAATTGTAGTTATTACCCATGTGTATATAATTTATTTGTCATTCATTTATCGTCTTTTGACTCTTTGGGTTAATAACGAAGAAATATGAAATTTGGTGATGGAGAAGAAACATATTGAATATATTTACGTCTAATTTACCATAATTCAATGTGAAAATCTTCAATATAAATAAATTATTGCTTGATTAATTATTTTAAATATTACCTATTTTATATAAAAAATATGTCATGGATTATAGTCTTTTATCTTTGGTTTTTAGTGGGGAAAACCGAAATTTTTTTGATGGAGTAGAAAAATCAAATATAACTAATTTTATACATCTACTATAGACTATTATGATTTTTGCTTAGTCATAAAAAACCTAAAACTTTGGGATGGTGAAGAATAATATTGAATATTTTTAGATGTAATATACCATCAGTCAATGTGAAAACGACGAATATAAATAATATTGAGCTTGATTATTTAATTTTAATTGTTATGCGTTTGTATAAATTACGGGTCATTCATTTGTAGTCTCTTAACTTAGTTTCTTAGAGTTGAAGAAACCAAAATTTTTGTGATGGAGAAGAAGAAAAATATAGAAGTTGTTTACGTCTATTATATCATAATACAATGTGATTATAGTGAGTACAGATAACGTTGAGCATAAATATTTAACTTTAGTTATTACCCATGTGTATATAATTTATTGGTCATTCATTTATCGTCTTTTAACTCTTTGGGTTAATAACGAAGAAATATGAAATTTGGTGATGGAGAAGAAACATATTGAATATATTTACGTCTAATTTACCATAATTCAATGTGAAAATCTTCAATATAAATAAATTATTGCTTGATTAATTATTTTAACTATTACCTATTTTATATAAAAAATATGTCATGGATTATAGTCTTTTATCTTTGGTTTTTAGTGGGGAAAACCGAAATTTTTTTGATGGAGTAGAAAAATCAAATATAACTAATTTTATACATCTACTATAGACTATTATGATTTTTGCTTAGTCATAAAAAACCAAAAACTTTGGGATGGTGAAGAATAATATTGAATATTTTTAGATGTAATATACCATCAGTCAATGTGAATACGACGAATATAAATAATATTGAGCTTGATTATTTACTTTTAATTGTTATGCATTTGTATAAATTACGGGCCATTCATTTGTAGTCTCTTAACTTAGTTTCTTAGAGTTGAAGAAACCAAAATTTTGGTGATGGAGAAGAAGAAAAATATAGAAGTTGTTTACATCTATTATACCATAATACAATGTGATTATAGTGAGTACAGATAACGTTGAGCTTAAATATTTAATTTTAGTTATTACCCATGTCTATATAATTTATTTGTCATTCATTTATCGTCTTTTAACTCTGTGGGTTAATAACGAAGAAACATAAAATTTGGTTATGGAGCAGAAACATATTGAATATATTTACGTCTAATTTACCATAATTCAATGTGAAAATCTTAAATATAAATAAATTATTGCTTTATTATTTATTTTAACTATTACCTATTTTATATAAAAAATATGTCATGGATTATAGTGTTTTATCTTTGTTTTTTAGTGGGGAAAACCGAAATTTTTTTGATGGAGTAGAAAAATAAAATATAATTAATTTTTTACATCTACTATAGACTATTATGATTTTTGATTAGTGATAAAAAATCTAAAACTTTGGGATGGTGAAGAATAATATTGAATATTTTTAGATGTAATATACCATCAGTCAATGTGAATACGACGAATATAAATAATATTGAGCTTGATTAATTATTTTTAATTGTTATGCATTTGTATAAATTACGGGTCATTCATTTGTAGTCTCTTAAATTAGTTTCTTAGAGGTGAAGAAACCAAAATTTTGGTGATGGAGAAGAAGAAAAATATAGAAATTGTTTACATCTATTATACCATAATACAATGTGATTATAGTGAGTACAGATAACGTTGAGCTTAAATATTCAGTTTTAGTTATTACGCATGTGTATATAATTTATTTGTCATTTATTTATCGTATTTTAACTCTGTGGGTTAATATCGAAGAAACATAAAATTTGGTTATGGAGCAGAAACATATTAAATATATTTACGTCTAATTTACCATAATTCAATGTGAAAATCTTAAATATAAATAAATTATTGCTTGATTATTTATTTTAACTATTACCTATTTTATATAAAAAAATATGTCATGTATTATAGTCTTTTATCTTTGTTTTTTAGTGGGGAAAACCGGAAATTTTTTGATGGAGTATAAAAATAAAATATAACTAATTTTTTACATCTACTATAGACTATTATGATTTTTGCTTAGTGATAAAAAACCTAAAACTTTGGGATCGTGAAGAATAATATTGAATATTTTTAGATGTAATATACCATCAGTCAATGTGAATACGACGGATATAAATAATATTGAGCTTGATTATTTACTTTTAATCGTTATGCGTTTGTATAAATTACGGGTCATTCATTTGTAGTCTCTTAACTTAGTTTCTTAGAGTTGAAGAAACCAAAATTTTGGTGATGGAGAAGAAGAAAAATATAGAAGTTGTTTACATCTATTATACCATAATACAATGTGATTATAGTGAGTACAGATAACGTTGAGCATAAATATTTAATTTTAGTTATTACCCATGTGTATATAATTTATTTGTCATTCAATTATCGTCTTTTAACTCTTTGGGTTAATAACGAAGAAATATGAAATTTGGTGATGGAGAAGAAACATATTGAATATATTTACGTCTAATTTACCATAATTCAATGCGAAAATCTTCAATATAAATAAATTATTGCTTGATTAATTATTTTAACTATTACCTATTTTATATAAAAAATATGTCATGGATTATAGTCTTTTATCTTTGCTTTTTAGTGGGGAAAACCGAAATTTTTTTGATGGAGTAGAAAAATCAAATATAGCTAATTTTATACATCTACTATAGACTATTATGATTTTTGCTTAGTCATAAAAAACCTAAAACTTTGGGATGGGAAGAATAATATTGAATATTTTTAGATGTAATATACCATCAGTCAATGTGAATACGACGAATATAAATAATATTGAGCTTGATTATTTACTTTTAATTGTTATGCATTTGTATAAATTACGGGTCATTCATTTGTAGTCTCTTAACTTAGTTTCTTAGAGTTGAAGAAACCAAAATTTTGGTGATGGAGAAGAAGAAAAATATAGAAGTTGTTTACATCTATTATACCATAATACAATGTGATTATAGTGAGTACAGATAACGTTGAGCTTAAATATTTAATTTTAGTTATTACCCATGTGTATATAATTTATTTGTCATTCATTTATCGTCTTTTAACTCTGTGGGTTAATAACGAAGAAACATAAAATTTGGTTATGGAGCAGAAACATATTGAATATATTTACGTCTAATTTACCATAATTCAATGTGAAAATCTTAAATATAAATAAATTATTGCTTTATTATTTATTTTAACTATTACCTATTTTATATAAAAAATATGTCATGGATTATAGTCTTTTATCTTTGTTTTTTAGTGGGGAAAACCGAAATTTTTTTGATGGAGTAGAAAAATAAAATATAATTAATTTTTTACATCTACTATAGACTATTATGATTTTTGCTTAGTGATAAAAAAACCTAAAACTTTGGGATGGTGAAGAATAATATTGAATATTTTTAGATGTAATATACCATCAGTCAATGTGAATACGACGAATATAAATAATATTGAGCTTGATTATTTACTTTTAATTGTTATGCGTTTGTATAAATTACGGGTCATTCATTTGTAGTCTCTTAACTTAGTTTCTTAGAGTTGAAGAAACCAAAATTTTGGTGATGGAGAAGAAGAAAAATATAGAAGTTGTTTACATCTATTATACCATAATACAATGTGATTATAGTGAGTACAGATAACGTTGAGCATAAATATTTAATTTTAGTTATTACCCATGTGTATATAATTTATTTGTCATTCATTTATCGTCTTTTAACTCTTTGGGTTAATAACGAAGAAATATGAAATTTGGTGATGGAAAAGAAACATATTGAATATATTTACGTCTAATTTACCATAATTCAATGTGAAAATCTTAAATATAAATAAATTATTGCTTGATTATTTATATTAACTATTTCCTATTTTATATAAAAAATATATCATGAATTATAGTCTTTTATCTTTGTTTTTTAGTGGGGAAAACCAAATTTTTTTTGATGGAGTAGAAAAATAAAATATAACTAATTTTATACATCTACTATAGGCTATTATGATTTTTGCTTAGTGATAAAAAACCTAAAACTTTGGGATGGTGAAGAATAATATTGAATATTTTTAGATGTAATATACCATCACTCAATGTGAATACGACGAATATAAATAATATTGAGCTTGATTATTTACTTTTAATTGTTATGCATTTGTATAAATTACGGGTCATTCATTTGTAGTCTCTTAACTTAGTTTCTTAGAGGTGAAGAAACCAAAATTTTGGTAATGGAGAAGAAGAAAAATATATAAATGGTTTACATCTATTATACCATAACAATGTGATTATAGTGAGTACATATAACGTTGAGCTTAAATATTTAATTGTAGTTATTACCCATGTGTATATAATTTATTTGTCATTCATTTATCGTCTTTTAACTCTTTGGGTTAATAACGAAGAAATATGAAATTTGGTGATGGAGAAGAAACATATTGAATATATTTACGTCTAATTTACCATAATTCAATGTGAAAATCTTCAATATAAATAAATTATTGCTTGATTAATTATTTTAAATATTACCTATTTTATATAAAAAATATGTCATGGATTATAGTCTTTTATCTTTGGTTTTTAGTGGGGAAAACCGAAATTTTTTTGATGGAGTAGAAAAATCAAATATAACTAATTTTATACTTCTACTATAGACTATTATGATTTTTGCTTAGTCATAAAAAACCTAAAACTTTGGGATGGTGAAGAATAATATTGAATATTTTTAGATGTAATATACCATCAGTCAATGTGAATACGACGGATATAAATAATATTGAGCTTGATTATTTACTTTTAATTGTTATGCGTTTGTATAAATTACGGGTCATTCATTTGTAGTCTCTTAACTTAGTTTCTTAGAGTTGAAGAAACCAAAATTTTGGTGATGGAGAAGAAGAAAAATATAGAAGTTGTTTACATCTATTATACCATAATACAATGTGATTATAGTGAGTACAGATAACGTTGAGCATAAATATTTAATTTTAGTTATTACCCATGTGTATATAATTTATTTGTCATTCATTTATCGTCTTTTAACTCTTTGGGTTAATAACGAAGAAATATGAAATTTGGTGATGGAGAAGAAACATATTGAATATATTTACGTCTAATTTACCATAATTCAATGTGAAAATCTTAAATTTAAATAAATTATTGCTTGATTAATTATTTTAACTATTACCTATTTTATATAAAAAATATGTCATGGATTATAGTCTTTTATCTTTGGTTTTTAGTGGGGAAAACCGAAATTTTTTTGATGGAGTAGAAAAATTAAATATAACTAATTTTATACATCTACTATAGACTATTATGATTTTTGCTTAGTGATAAAAAACCTAAAACTTTGGGATGGTGAAGAATAATATTGAATATTTTTAGATGTAATATACCATCACTCAATGTGAATACGACGAATATAAATAATATTGAGCTTGATTATTTACTTTTAATTGTTATGCATTTGTATAAATTACGGGTCATTCATTTGTAGTCTCTTAACTTAGTTTCTTAGAGGTGAAGAAACCAAAATTTTGGTGATGGAAAAGAAGAAAAATATATAAATGGTTTACATCTATTATACCATAACAATGTGATTATAGTGAGTACATATAACGTTGAGCTTAAATATTTAATTGTAGTTATTACCCATGTGTATATAATTTATTTGTCATTCATTTATCGTCTTTTAACTCTTTGGGTTAATAACGAAGAAATATGAAATTTGGTGATGGAGAAGAAACATATTGAATATATTTACGTCTAATTTACCATAATTCAATGTGAAAATCTTCAATATAAATAAATTATTGCTTGATTAATTATTTTAAATATTACCTATTTTATATAAAAAATATGTCATGGATTATAGTCTTTTATCTTTGGTTTTTAGTGGGGAAAACCGAAATTTTTTTGATGGAGTAGAAAAATCAAATATAACTAATTTTATACATCTACTATAGACTATTATGATTTTTGCTTAGTCATAAAAAACCTAAAACTTTGGGATGGTGAAGAATAATATTGAATATTTTTAGATGTAATATACCATCAGTCAATGTGAAAACGACGAATATAAATAATATTGAGCTTGATTATTTAATTTTAATTGTTATGCGTTTGTATAAATTACGGGTCATTCATTTGTAGTCTCTTAACTTAGTTTCTTAGAGTTGAAGAAACCAAAATTTTTGTGATGGAGAAGAAGAAAAATATAGAAGTTGTTTACGTCTATTATATCATAATACAATGTGATTATAGTGAGTACAGATAACGTTGAGCATAAATATTTAACTTTAGTTATTACCCATGTGTATATAATTTATTGGTCATTCATTTATCGTCTTTTAACTCTTTGGGTTAATAACGAAGAAATATGAAATTTGGTGATGGAGAAGAAACATATTGAATATATTTACGTCTAATTTACCATAATTCAATGTGAAAATCTTCAATATAAATAAATTATTGCTTGATTAATTATTTTAACTATTACCTATTTTATATAAAAAATATGTTATGGATTATAGTCTTTTATCTTTGGTTTTTAGTGGGGAAAACCGAAATTTTTTTGATGGAGTAGAAAAATCAAATATAACTAATTTTATACATCTACTATAGACTATTATGATTTTTGCTTAGTCATAAAAAACCAAAAACTTTGGGATGGTGAAGAATAATATTGAATATTTTTAGATGTAATATACCATCAGTCAATGTGAATACGACGAATATAAATAATATTGAGCTTGATTATTTACTTTTAATTGTTATGCATTTGTATAAATTACGGGCCATTCATTTGTAGTCTCTTAACTTAGTTTCTTAGAGTTGAAGAAACCAAAATTTTGGTGATGGAGAAGAAGAAAAATATAGAAGTTGTTTACATCTATTATACCATAATACAATGTGATTATAGTGAGTACAGATAACGTTGAGCTTAAATATTTAATTTTAGTTATTACCCATGTCTATATAATTTATTTGTCATTCATTTATCGTCTTTTAACTCTGTGGGTTAATAACGAAGAAACATAAAATTTGGTTATGGAGCAGAAACATATTGAATATATTTACGTCTAATTTACCATAATTCAATGTGAAAATCTTAAATATAAATAAATTATTGCTTTATTATTTATTTTAACTATTACCTATTTTATATAAAAAATATGTCATGGATTATAGTGTTTTATCTTTGTTTTTTAGTGGGGAAAACCGAAATTTTTTTGATGGAGTAGAAAAATAAAATATAATTAATTTTTTACATCTACTATAGACTATTATGATTTTTGATTAGTGATAAAAAATCTAAAACTTTGGGATGGTGAAGAATAATATTGAATATTTTTAGATGTAATATACCATCAGTCAATGTGAATACGACGAATATAAATAATATTGAGCTTGATTAATTATTTTTAATTGTTATGCATTTGTATAAATTACGGGTCATTCATTTGTAGTCTCTTAAATTAGTTTCTTAGAGGTGAAGAAACCAAAATTTTGGTGATGGAGAAGAAGAAAAATATAGAAATTGTTTACATCTATTATACCATAATACAATGTGATTATAGTGAGTACAGATAACGTTGAGCTTAAATATTTAGTTTTAGTTATTACGCATGTGTATATAATTTATTTGTCATTTATTTATCGTATTTTAACTCTGTGGGTTAATATCGAAGAAACATAAAATTTGGTTATGGAGCAGAAACATATTAAATATATTTACGTCTAATTTACCATAATTCAATGTGAAAATCTTAAATATAAATAAATTATTGCTTGATTATTTATTTTAACTATTACCTATTTTATATAAAAAAATATGTCATGTATTATAGTCTTTTATCTTTGTTTTTTAGTGGGGAAAACCGGAAATTTTTTGATGGAGTATAAAAATAAAATATAACTAATTTTTTACATCTACTATAGACTATTATGATTTTTGCTTAGTGATAAAAAACCTAAAACTTTGGGATCGTGAAGAATAATATTTAATATTTTTAGATGTAATATACCATCAGTCAATGTGAATACGACGGATATAAATAATATTGAGCTTGATTATTTACTTTTAATTGTTATGCGTTTGTATAAATTACGGGTCATTCATTTGTAGTCTCTTAACTTAGTTTCTTAGAGTTGAAGAAACCAAAATTTTGGTGATGGAGAAGAAGAAAAATATAGAAGTTGTTTACATCTATTATACCATAATACAATGTGATTATAGTGAGTACAGATAACGTTGAGCATAAATATTTAATTTTAGTTATTACCCATGTGTATATAATTTATTTGTCATTCATTTATCGTCTTTTAACTCTTTGGGTTAATAACGAAGAAATATGAAATTTGGTGATGGAGAAGAAACATATTGAATATATTTACGTCTAATTTACCATAATTCAATGCGAAAATCTTCAATATAAATAAATTATTGCTTGATTAATTATTTTAACTATTACCTATTTTATATAAAAAATATGTCATGGATTATAGTCTTTTATCTTTGCTTTTTAGTGGGGAAAACCGAAATTTTTTTGATGGAGTAGAAAAATCAAATATAACTAATTTTATACATCTACTATAGACTATTATGATTTTTGCTTAGTCATAAAAAACCTAAAACTTTGGGATGGTGAAGAATAATATTGAATATTTTTAGATGTAATATACCATCAGTCAATGTGAATACGACGAATATAAATAATATTGAGCTTGATTATTTACTTTTAATTGTTATGCATTGGTATAAATTACGGGTCATTCATTTGTAGTCTCTTAACTTAGTTTCTTAGAGTTGAAGAAACCAAAATTTTGGTGATGGAGAAGAAGAAAAATATAGAAGTTGTTTACATCTATTATACCATAATACAATGTGATTATAGTGAGTACAGATAACGTTGAGCTTAAATATTTAATTTTAGTTATTACCCATGTGTATATAATTTATTTGTCATTCATTTATCGTCTTTTAACTCTGTGGGTTAATAACGAAGAAACATAAAATTTGGTTATGGAGCAGAAACATATTGAATATATTTACGTCTAATTTACCATAATTCAATGTGAAAATCTTAAATATAAATAAATTATTGCTTTATTATTTATTTTAACTATTACCTATTTTATATAAAAAATATGTCATGGATTATAGTCTTTTATCTTTGTTTTTTAGTGGGGAAAACCGAAATTTTTTTGATGGAGTAGAAAAATAAAATATAATTAATTTTTTACATCTACTATAGACTATTATGATTTTTGCTTAGTGATAAAAAAACCTAAAACTTTGGGATGGTGAAGAATAATATTGAATATTTTTAGATGTAATATACCATCAGTCAATGTGAATACGACGAATATAAATAATATTGAGCTTGATTATTTACTTTTAATTGTTATGCATTTGTATAAAATACGGGTCATTCATTTGTAGTCTCTTAACGTAGTTTCTTAGAGGTGAAGAAACCAAAATTTTGGTGATGGAGAAGAAGAAAAATATAGAAGTTGTTTACATCTATTATACCATAATACAATGTGATTATAGTGAGTACAGATAACGTTGAGCATAAATATTTAATTTTAGTTATTACCCATGTGTATATAATTTATTTGTCATTCATTTATCGTCTTTTAACTCTGTGGGTTAATAACGAAGAAATATGAAATTTGGTGATGGAGAAGAAACATATTGAATATATTTACGTCTAATTTACCATAATTCAATGTAAAAATCTTAAATGTAAATAAATTATTGCTTGATTATTTATTTTAACTATTATCTATTTTATATATAAAAAAATGTCATGGATTATAGTCTTTTATCTTTGTTTTTTAGTGGGGAAAACCGAAATTTTTTTGATGGAGTAGAAAAATAAAATATAACTATTTTTTTACATCTACTATAGACTATTATGATTTTTGCTTAGTGATAAAAAAACCTAAAACTTTGGGATGGTGAAGAATAATATTGAATATTTTTAGATGTAATATACCATCAATCAATGTGAATACGACGAATATAAATAATATTGAGCTTGATTATTTATTTTTAATTGTTATGCATTTGTATAAATTACGGGTCATTCATTTGTAGTCTCTTAACTTAGTTTCTTAGAGGTGAAGAAACCAAAATTTTGGTGATGGAGAAGAAGAAAAATATATAAATGGTTTACATCTATTATACCATAATACAATGTGATTATAGTGAGTACAGATAACATTGAGCTTAAATATTTAATTGTAGTTATTACCCATGTGTATATAATTTATTTGTCATTCATTTATCGTCTTTTAACTCTTTGGGTTAATAACGAAGAAATATGAAATTTGGTGATGGAGAAGAAACATATTGAATATATTTACGTCTAATTTACCATAATTCAATGTGAAAATCTTCAATATAAATAAATTATTGCTTGATTAATTATTTTAACTATTACCTATTTTATATAAAAAATATGTCATGGATTATAGTCTTTTATCTTTGGTTTTTAGTGGGGAAAACCGAAATTTTTTTGATGGAGTAGAAAAATTAAATATAACTAATTTTATACATCTACTATAGACTATTATAATTTTTGCTTAGTGATAAAAAACCTAAAACTTTGGGATGGTGAAGAATAATATTGAATATTTTTAGATGTAATATACCATCAGTCAATGTGAATACGACGAATATAAATAATATTGAGCTTGATTATTTACTTTTAATTGTTATGCATTTGTATAAATTACGGGTCATTCATTTGTAGTCTTCTTAACTTAGTTTCTTAGAGGTGAAGAAACCAAAATTTTGGTGATGGAGAAGAAGAAAAATGTAGAAGTTGTTTACATCTATTATACCATAATACAATGTGATTATATTGAGTACAGATAACGTTGAGCACAAATATTTAATTTTAGTTATTACCCATGTGTATATAATTTATTTGCCATTCATTTATCGTCTTTTAACTCTGTGGGTTAATAAAGAAGAAATATGAAATTTGGTGATGGAGAAGAAACATATTGAATATATTTACGTCTAATTTACCATAATTCAATGTGAAAATCTTCAATATAAATAAATTATTGCTTGATTATTTATTTTAACTATTACCTATTTTATATAAAAAATATGTCATGGATTATAGTCTTTTATCTTTGGTTTTTAGTGGGGAAAACCGAAATTTTTTTGATGGAGTAGAAAAATCAAATATAACTAATTTTATACATCTACTATAGACTATTATGATTTTTGCTTAGTCATAAAAAACCTAAAACTTTGGGATGGTGAAGAATAATATTGAATATTTTTAGATGTAATATACCATCAGTCAATGTGAATACGACGAATATAAATAATATTGAGCTCGATTATTACTTTTAATTGTTATGCATTTGTATAAATTACGGGTCATTCATTTGTAGTCTCTTAACTTAGTTTCTTAGAGGCGAAGAAACCAAAATTTTGGTGATGGAAAAGAAGAAAAATATATAAATGGTTTACATCTATTATACCATAATACAATGTGATTATAGTGAGTACATATAACGTTGAGCTTAAATATTTAATTGTAGTTATTACCCATGTGTATATAATTTATTTGTCATTCATTTATCGTCTTTTAACTCTTTGGGTTAATAATGAAGAAATATGAAATTTGGTGATGGAGAAGAAACATATTGAATATATTTACGTCTAATTTACCATAATTCAATGTGAAAATCTTCAATATAAATAAATTATTGCTTGATTAATTATTTTAAATATTACCTATTTTATATAAAAAATATGTCATGGATTATAGTCTTTTATCTTTGGTTTTTAGTGGGGAAAACCGAAATTTTTTTGATGGAGTAGAAAAATCAAATATAACTAATTTTATACATCTACTATAGACTATTATGATTTTTGCTTAGTCATAAAAAACCTAAAACTTTGGGATGGTGAAGAATAATATTGAATATTTTTAGATGTAATATACCATCAGTCAATGTGAATACGACGAATATAAATAATATTGAGCTTGATTATTTACTTTTAATTGTTATGCGTTTGTATAAATTACGGGTCATTCATTTGTAGTCTCTTAACTTAGTTTCTTAGAGTTGAAGAAACCAAAATTTTGGTGATGGAGAAGAAGAAAAATATAGAAGTTGTTTACATCTATTATACCATAATACAATGTGATTATAGTGAGTACAGATAACGTTGAGCATAAATATTTAATTTTAGTTATTACCCATGTGTATATAATTTATTTGTCATTCATTTATCGTCTTTTAACTCTTTGGGTTAATAACGAAGAAATATGAAATTTGGTGATGGAAAAGAAACATATTGAATATATTTACGTCTAATTTACCATAATTCAATGTGAAAATCTTAAATATAAATAAATTATTGCTTGATTATTTATATTAACTATTACCTATTTTATATAAAAAATATATCATGAATTATAGTCTTTTATCTTTGTTTTTTAGTGGGGAAAACCAAATTTTTTTTGATGGAGTAGAAAAATAAAATATAACTAATTTTATACATCTACTATAGGCTATTATGATTTTTGCTTAGTGATAAAAAACCTAAAACTTTGGGATGGTGAAGAATAATATTGAATATTTTTAGATGTAATATACCATCACTCAATGTGAATACGACGAATATAAATAATATTGAGCTTGATTATTTACTTTTAATTGTTATGCATTTGTATAAATTACGGGTCATTCATTTGTAGTCTCTTAACTTAGTTTCTTAGAGGTGAAGAAACCAAAATTTTGGTAATGGAGAAGAAGAAAAATATATAAATGGTTTACATCTATTATACCATAACAATGTGATTATAGTGAGTACATATAACGTTGAGCTTAAATATTTAATTGTAGTTATTACCCATGTGTATATAATTTATTTGTCATTCATTTATCGTCTTTTAACTCTTTGGGTTAATAACGAAGAAATATGAAATTTGGTGATGGAGAAGAAACATATTGAATATATTTACGTCTAATTTACCATAATTCAATGTGAAAATCTTCAATATAAATAAATTATTGCTTGATTAATTATTTTAAATATTACCTATTTTATATAAAAAATATGTCATGGATTATAGTCTTTTATCTTTGGTTTTTAGTGGGGAAAACCGAAATTTTTTTGATGGAGTAGAAAAATCAAATATAACTAATTTTATACATCTACTATAGACTATTATGATTTTTGCTTAGTCATAAAAAACCTAAAACTTTGGGATGGTGAAGAATAATATTGAATATTTTTAGATGTAATATACCATCAGTCAATGTGAATACGACGGATATAAATAATATTGAGCTTGATTATTTACTTTTAATTGTTATGCGTTTGTATAAATTACGGGTCATTCATTTGTAGTCTCTTAACTTAGTTTCTTAGAGTTGAAGAAACCAAAATTTTGGTGATGGAGAAGAAGAAAAATATAGAAGTTGTTTACATCTATTATACCATAATACAATGTGATTATAGTGAGTACAGATAACGTTGAGCATAAATATTTAATTTTAGTTATTACCCATGTGTATATAATTTATTTGTCATTCATTTATCGTCTTTTAACTCTTTGGGTTAATAACGAAGAAATATGAAATTTGGTGATGGAGAAGAAACATATTGAATATATTTACGTCTAATTTACCATAATTCAATGTGAAAATCTTAAATATAAATAAATTATTGCTTGATTAATTATTTTAACTATTACCTATTTTATATAAAAAATATGTCATGGATTATAGTCTTTTATCTTTGGTTTTTAGTGGGGAAAACCGAAATTTTTTTGATGGAGTAGAAAAATTAAATATAACTAATTTTATACATCTACTATAGACTATTATGATTTTTGCTTAGTGATAAAAAACCTAAAACTTTGGGATGGTGAAGAATAATATTGAATATTTTTAGATGTAATATACCATCACTCAATGTGAATACGACGAATATAAATAATATTGAGCTTGATTATTTACTTTTAATTGTTATGCATTTGTATAAATTACGGGTCATTCATTTGTAGTCTCTTAACTTAGTTTCTTAGAGGTGAAGAAACCAAAATTTTGGTGATGGAAAAGAAGAAAAATATATAAATGGTTTACATCTATTATACCATAACAATGTGATTATAGTGAGTACATATAACGTTGAGCTTAAATATTTAATTGTAGTTATTACCCATGTGTATATAATTTATTTGTCATTCATTTATCGTCTTTTGACTCTTTGGGTTAATAACGAAGAAATATGAAATTTGGTGATGGAGAAGAAACATATTGAATATATTTACGTCTAATTTACCATAATTCAATGTGAAAATCTTCAATATAAATAAATTATTGCTTGATTAATTATTTTAAATATTACCTATTTTATATAAAAAATATGTCATGGATTATAGTCTTTTATCTTTGGTTTTTAGTGGGGAAAACCGAAATTTTTTTGATGGAGTAGAAAAATCAAATATAACTAATTTTATACATCTACTATAGACTATTATGATTTTTGCTTAGTCATAAAAAACCTAAAACTTTGGGATGGTGAAGAATAATATTGAATATTTTTAGATGTAATATACCATCAGTCAATGTGAAAACGACGAATATAAATAATATTGAGCTTGATTATTTAATTTTAATTGTTATGCGTTTGTATAAATTACGGGTCATTCATTTGTAGTCTCTTAACTTAGTTTCTTAGAGTTGAAGAAACCAAAATTTTTGTGATGGAGAAGAAGAAAAATATAGAAGTTGTTTACGTCTATTATATCATAATACAATGTGATTATAGTGAGTACAGATAACGTTGAGCATAAATATTTAACTTTAGTTATTACCCATGTGTATATAATTTATTGGTCATTCATTTATCGTCTTTTAACTCTTTGGGTTAATAACGAAGAAATATGAAATTTGGTGATGGAGAAGAAACATATTGAATATATTTACGTCTAATTTACCATAATTCAATGTGAAAATCTTCAATATAAATAAATTATTGCTTGAATAATTATTTTAACTATTACCTATTTTATATAAAAAATATGTCATGGATTATAGTCTTTTATCTTTGGTTTTTAGTGGGGAAAACCGAAATTTTTTTGATGGAGTAGAAAAATCAAATATAACTAATTTTATACATCTACTATAGACTATTATGATTTTTGCTTAGTCATAAAAAACCAAAAACTTTGGGATGGTGAAGAATAATATTGAATATTTTTAGATGTAATATACCATCAGTCAATGTGAATACGACGAATATAAATAATATTGAGCTTGATTATTTACTTTTAATTGTTATGCATTTGTATAAATTACGGGCCATTCATTTGTAGTCTCTTAACTTAGTTTCTTAGAGTTGAAGAAACCAAAATTTTGGTGATGGAGAAGAAGAAAAATATAGAAGTTGTTTACATCTATTATACCATAATACAATGTGATTATAGTGAGTACAGATAACGTTGAGCTTAAATATTTAATTTTAGTTATTACCCATGTCTATATAATTTATTTGTCATTCATTTATCGTCTTTTAACTCTGTGGGTTAATAACGAAGAAACATAAAATTTGGTTATGGAGCAGAAACATATTGAATATATTTACGTCTAATTTACCATAATTCAATGTGAAAATCTTAAATATAAATAAATTATTGCTTTATTATTTATTTTAACTATTACCTATTTTATATAAAAAATATGTCATGGATTATAGTGTTTTATCTTTGTTTTTTAGTGGGGAAAACCGAAATTTTTTTGATGGAGTAGAAAAATAAAATATAATTAATTTTTTACATCTACTATAGACTATTATGATTTTTGATTAGTGATAAAAAATCTAAAACTTTGGGATGGTGAAGAATAATATTGAATATTTTTAGATGTAATATACCATCAGTCAATGTGAATACGACGAATATAAATAATATTGAGCTTGATTAATTATTTTTAATTGTTATGCATTTGTATAAATTACGGGTCATTCATTTGTAGTCTCTTAAATTAGTTTCTTAGAGGTGAAGAAACCAAAATTTTGGTGATGGAGAAGAAGAAAAATATAGAAATTGTTTACATCTATTATACCATAATACAATGTGATTATAGTGAGTACAGATAACGTTGAGCTTAAATATTCAGTTTTAGTTATTACGCATGTGTATATAATTTATTTGTCATTTATTTATCGTATTTTAACTCTGTGGGTTAATATCGAAGAAACATAAAATTTGGTTATGGAGCAGAAACATATTAAATATATTTACGTCTAATTTACCATAATTCAATGTGAAAATCTTAAATATAAATAAATTATTGCTTGATTATTTATTTTAACTATTACCTATTTTATATAAAAAAATATGTCATGTATTATAGTCTTTTATCTTTGTTTTTTAGTGGGGAAAACCGGAAATTTTTTGATGGAGTATAAAAATAAAATATAACTAATTTTTTACATCTACTATAGACTATTATGATTTTTGCTTAGTGATAAAAAACCTAAAACTTTGGGATCGTGAAGAATAATATTGAATATTTTTAGATGTAATATACCATCAGTCAATGTGAATACGACGGATATAAATAATATTGAGCTTGATTATTTACTTTTAATCGTTATGCGTTTGTATAAATTACGGGTCATTCATTTGTAGTCTCTTAACTTAGTTTCTTAGAGTTGAAGAAACCAAAATTTTGGTGATGGAGAAGAAGAAAAATATAGAAGTTGTTTACATCTATTATACCATAATACAATGTGATTATAGTGAGTACAGATAACGTTGAGCATAAATATTTAATTTTAGTTATTACCCATGTGTATATAATTTATTTGTCATTCAATTATCGTCTTTTAACTCTTTGGGTTAATAACGAAGAAATATGAAATTTGGTGATGGAGAAGAAACATATTGAATATATTTACGTCTAATTTACCATAATTCAATGCGAAAATCTTCAATATAAATAAATTATTGCTTGATTAATTATTTTAACTATTACCTATTTTATATAAAAAATATGTCATGGATTATAGTCTTTTATCTTTGCTTTTTAGTGGGGAAAACCGAAATTTTTTTGATGGAGTAGAAAAATCAAATATAGCTAATTTTATACATCTACTATAGACTATTATGATTTTTGCTTAGTCATAAAAAACCTAAAACTTTGGGATGGGAAGAATAATATTGAATATTTTTAGATGTAATATACCATCAGTCAATGTGAATACGACGAATATAAATAATATTGAGCTTGATTATTTACTTTTAATTGTTATGCATTTGTATAAATTACGGGTCATTCATTTGTAGTCTCTTAACTTAGTTTCTTAGAGTTGAAGAAACCAAAATTTTGGTGATGGAGAAGAAGAAAAATATAGAAGTTGTTTACATCTATTATACCATAATACAATGTGATTATAGTGAGTACAGATAACGTTGAGCTTAAATATTTAATTTTAGTTATTACCCATGTGTATATAATTTATTTGTCATTCATTTATCGTCTTTTAACTCTGTGGGTTAATAACGAAGAAACATAAAATTTGGTTATGGAGCAGAAACATATTGAATATATTTACGTCTAATTTACCATAATTCAATGTGAAAATCTTAAATATAAATAAATTATTGCTTTATTATTTATTTTAACTATTACCTATTTTATATAAAAAATATGTCATGGATTATAGTCTTTTATCTTTGTTTTTTAGTGGGGAAAACCGAAATTTTTTTGATGGAGTAGAAAAATAAAATATAATTAATTTTTTACATCTACTATAGACTATTATGATTTTTGCTTAGTGATAAAAAAACCTAAAACTTTGGGATGGTGAAGAATAATATTGAATATTTTTAGATGTAATATACCATCAGTCAATGTGAATACGACGAATATAAATAATATTGAGCTTGATTATTTACTTTTAATTGTTATGCGTTTGTATAAATTACGGGTCATTCATTTGTAGTCTCTTAACTTAGTTTCTTAGAGTTGAAGAAACCAAAATTTTGGTGATGGAGAAGAAGAAAAATATAGAAGTTGTTTACATCTATTATACCATAATACAATGTGATTATAGTGAGTACAGATAACGTTGAGCATAAATATTTAATTTTAGTTATTACCCATGTGTATATAATTTATTTGTCATTCATTTATCGTCTTTTAACTCTTTGGGTTAATAACGAAGAAATATGAAATTTGGTGATGGAAAAGAAACATATTGAATATATTTACGTCTAATTTACCATAATTCAATGTGAAAATCTTAAATATAAATAAATTATTGCTTGATTATTTATATTAACTATTTCCTATTTTATATAAAAAATATATCATGAATTATAGTCTTTTATCTTTGTTTTTTAGTGGGGAAAACCAAATTTTTTTTGATGGAGTAGAAAAATAAAATATAACTAATTTTATACATCTACTATAGGCTATTATGATTTTTGCTTAGTGATAAAAAACCTAAAACTTTGGGATGGTGAAGAATAATATTGAATATTTTTAGATGTAATATACCATCACTCAATGTGAATACGACGAATATAAATAATATTGAGCTTGATTATTTACTTTTAATTGTTATGCATTTGTATAAATTACGGGTCATTCATTTGTAGTCTCTTAACTTAGTTTCTTAGAGGTGAAGAAACCAAAATTTTGGTGATGGAGAAGAAGAAAAATATAGAAGTTGTTTACATCTATTATACCATAATACAATGTGATTATAGTGAGTACAGATAACGTTGAGCTTAAATATTTAATTTTAGTTATTACCCATGTGTATATAATTTATTTGTCATTCATTTATCGTCTTTTAACTCTGTGGGTTAATAACGAAGAAACATAAAATTTGGTTATGGAGCAGAAACATATTGAATATATTTACGTCTAATTTACCATAATTCAATGTGAAAATCTTAAATATAAATAAATTATTGCTTTATTATTTATTTTAACTATTACCTATTTTATATAAAAAATATGTCATGGATTATAGTCTTTTATCTTTGTTTTTTAGTGGGGAAAACCGAAATTTTTTTGATGGAGTAGAAAAATAAAATATAATTAATTTTTTACATCTACTATAGACTATTATGATTTTTGCTTAGTGATAAAAAAACCTAAAACTTTGGGATGGTGAAGAATAATATTGAATATTTTTAGATGTAATATACCATCAGTCAATGTGAATACGACGAATATAAATAATATTGAGCTTGATTATTTACTTTTAATTGTTATGCGTTTGTATAAATTACGGGTCATTCATTTGTAGTCTCTTAACTTAGTTTCTTAGAGTTGAAGAAACCAAAATTTTGGTGATGGAGAAGAAGAAAAATATAGAAGTTGTTTACATCTATTATACCATAATACAATGTGATTATAGTGAGTACAGATAACGTTGAGCATAAATATTTAATTTTAGTTATTACCCATGTGTATATAATTTATTTGTCATTCATTTATCGTCTTTTAACTCTTTGGGTTAATAACGAAGAAATATGAAATTTGGTGATGGAAAAGAAACATATTGAATATATTTACGTCTAATTTACCATAATTCAATGTGAAAATCTTAAATATAAATAAATTATTGCTTGATTATTTATATTAACTATTTCCTATTTTATATAAAAAATATATCATGAATTATAGTCTTTTATCTTTGTTTTTTAGTGGGGAAAACCAAATTTTTTTTGATGGAGTAGAAAAATAAAATATAACTAATTTTATACATCTACTATAGGCTATTATGATTTTTGCTTAGTGATAAAAAACCTAAAACTTTGGGATGGTGAAGAATAATATTGAATATTTTTAGATGTAATATACCATCACTCAATGTGAATACGACGAATATAAATAATATTGAGCTTGATTATTTACTTTTAATTGTTATGCATTTGTATAAATTACGGGTCATTCATTTGTAGTCTCTTAACTTAGTTTCTTAGAGGTGAAGAAACCAAAATTTTGGTAATGGAGAAGAAGAAAAATATATAAATGGTTTACATCTATTATACCATAACAATGTGATTATAGTGAGTACATATAACGTTGAGCTTAAATATTTAATTGTAGTTATTACCCATGTGTATATAATTTATTTGTCATTCATTTATCGTCTTTTAACTCTTTGGGTTAATAACGAAGAAATATGAAATTTGGTGATGGAGAAGAAACATATTGAATATATTTACGTCTAATTTACCATAATTCAATGTGAAAATCTTCAATATAAATAAATTATTGCTTGATTAATTATTTTAAATATTACCTATTTTATATAAAAAATATGTCATGGATTATAGTCTTTTATCTTTGGTTTTTAGTGGGGAAAACCGAAATTTTTTTGATGGAGTAGAAAAATCAAATATAACTAATTTTATACTTCTACTATAGACTATTATGATTTTTGCTTAGTCATAAAAAACCTAAAACTTTGGGATGGTGAAGAATAATATTGAATATTTTTAGATGTAATATACCATCAGTCAATGTGAATACGACGGATATAAATAATATTGAGCTTGATTATTTACTTTTAATTGTTATGCGTTTGTATAAATTACGGGTCATTCATTTGTAGTCTCTTAACTTAGTTTCTTAGAGTTGAACAAACCAAAATTTTGGTGATGGAGAAGAAGAAAAATATAGAAGTTGTTTACATCTATTATACCATAATACAATGTGATTATAGTGAGTACAGATAACGTTGAGCATAAATATTTAATTTTAGTTATTACCCATGTGTATATAATTTATTTGTCATTCATTTATCGTCTTTTAACTCTTTGGGTTAATAACGAAGAAATATGAAATTTGGTGATGGAGAAGAAACATATTGAATATATTTACGTCTAATTTACCATAATTCAATGTGAAAATCTTAAATATAAATAAATTATTGCTTGATTAATTATTTTAACTATTACCTATTTTATATAAAAAATATGTCATGGATTATAGTCTTTTATCTTTGGTTTTTAGTGGGGAAAACCGAAATTTTTTTGATGGAGTAGAAAAATTAAATATAACTAATTTTATACATCTACTATAGACTATTATGATTTTTGCTTAGTGATAAAAAACCTAAAACTTTGGGATGGTGAAGAATAATATTGAATATTTTTAGATGTAATATACCATCAGTCAATGTGAATACGACGAATATAAATAATATTGAGCTTGATTATTTACTTTTAATTGTTATGCATTTGTATAAATTACGGGTCATTCATTTGTAGTCTCTTAACTTAGTTTCTTAGAGGTGAAGAAACCAAAATTTTGGTGATGGAAAAGAAGAAAAATATATAAATGGTTTACATCTATTATACCATAACAATGTGATTATAGTGAGTACATATAACGTTGAGCTTAAATATTTAATTGTAGTTATTACCCATGTGTATATAATTTATTTGTCATTCATTTATCGTCTTTTAACTCTTTGGGTTAATAACGAAGAAATATGAAATTTGGTGATGGAGAAGAAACATATTGAATATATTTACGTCTAATTTACCATAATTCAATGTGAAAATCTTCAATATAAATAAATTATTGCTTGATTAATTATTTTAAATATTACCTATTTTATATAAAAAATATGTCATGGATTATAGTCTTTTATCTTTGGTTTTTAGTGGGGAAAACCGAAATTTTTTTGATGGAGTAGAAAAATCAAATATAACTAATTTTATACATCTACTATAGGCTATTATGATTTTTGCTTAGTGATAAAAAACCTAAAACTTTGGGATGGTGAAGAATAATATTGAATATTTTTAGATGTAATATACCATCACTCAATGTGAATACGACGAATATAAATAATATTGAGCTTGATTATTTACTTTTAATTGTTATGCATTTGTATAAATTACGGGTCATTCATTTGTAGTCTCTTAACTTAGTTTCTTAGAGGTGAAGAAACCAAAATTTTGGTGATGGAGAAGAAGAAAAATATAGAAGTTGTTTACATCTATTATACCATAATACAATGTGATTATAGTGAGTACAGATAACGTTGAGCTTAAATATTTAATTTTAGTTATTACCCATGTGTATATAATTTATTTGTCATTCATTTATCGTCTTTTAACTCTGTGGGTTAATAACGAAGAAACATAAAATTTGGTTATGGAGCAGAAACATATTGAATATATTTACGTCTAATTTACCATAATTCAATGTGAAAATCTTAAATATAAATAAATTATTGCTTTATTATTTATTTTAACTATTACCTATTTTATATAAAAAATATGTCATGGATTATAGTCTTTTATCTTTGTTTTTTAGTGGGGAAAACCGAAATTTTTTTGATGGAGTAGAAAAATAAAATATAATTAATTTTTTACATCTACTATAGACTATTATGATTTTTGCTTAGTGATAAAAAAACCTAAAACTTTGGGATGGTGAAGAATAATATTGAATATTTTTAGATGTAATATACCATCAGTCAATGTGAATACGACGAATATAAATAATATTGAGCTTGATTATTTACTTTTAATTGTTATGCGTTTGTATAAATTACGGGTCATTCATTTGTAGTCTCTTAACTTAGTTTCTTAGAGTTGAAGAAACCAAAATTTTGGTGATGGAGAAGAAGAAAAATATAGAAGTTGTTTACATCTATTATACCATAATACAATGTGATTATAGTGAGTACAGATAACGTTGAGCATAAATATTTAATTTTAGTTATTACCCATGTGTATATAATTTATTTGTCATTCATTTATCGTCTTTTAACTCTTTGGGTTAATAACGAAGAAATATGAAATTTGGTGATGGAAAAGAAACATATTGAATATATTTACGTCTAATTTACCATAATTCAATGTGAAAATCTTAAATATAAATAAATTATTGCTTGATTATTTATATTAACTATTTCCTATTTTATATAAAAAATATATCATGAATTATAGTCTTTTATCTTTGTTTTTTAGTGGGGAAAACCAAATTTTTTTTGATGGAGTAGAAAAATAAAATATAACTAATTTTATACATCTACTATAGGCTATTATGATTTTTGCTTAGTGATAAAAAACCTAAAACTTTGGGATGGTGAAGAATAATATTGAATATTTTTAGATGTAATATACCATCACTCAATGTGAATACGACGAATATAAATAATATTGAGCTTGATTATTTACTTTTAATTGTTATGCATTTGTATAAATTACGGGTCATTCATTTGTAGTCTCTTAACTTAGTTTCTTAGAGGTGAAGAAACCAAAATTTTGGTAATGGAGAAGAAGAAAAATATATAAATGGTTTACATCTATTATACCATAACAATGTGATTATAGTGAGTACATATAACGTTGAGCTTAAATATTTAATTGTAGTTATTACCCATGTGTATATAATTTATTTGTCATTCATTTATCGTCTTTTAACTCTTTGGGTTAATAACGAAGAAATATGAAATTTGGTGATGGAGAAGAAACATATTGAATATATTTACGTCTAATTTACCATAATTCAATGTGAAAATCTTCAATATAAATAAATTATTGCTTGATTAATTATTTTAAATATTACCTATTTTATATAAAAAATATGTCATGGATTATAGTCTTTTATCTTTGGTTTTTAGTGGGGAAAACCGAAATTTTTTTGATGGAGTAGAAAAATCAAATATAACTAATTTTATACTTCTACTATAGACTATTATGATTTTTGCTTAGTCATAAAAAACGTAAAACTTTGGGATGGTGAAGAATAATATTGAATATTTTTAGATGTAATATACCATCAGTCAATGTGAATACGACGGATATAAATAATATTGAGCTTGATTATTTACTTTTAATTGTTATGCGTTTGTATAAATTACGGGTCATTCATTTGTAGTCTCTTAACTTAGTTTCTTAGAGTTGAACAAACCAAAATTTTGGTGATGGAGAAGAAGAAAAATATAGAAGTTGTTTACATCTATTATACCATAATACAATGTGATTATAGTGAGTACAGATAACGTTGAGCATAAATATTTAATTTTAGTTATTACCCATGTGTATATAATTTATTTGTCATTCATTTATCGTCTTTTAACTCTTTGGGTTAATAACGAAGAAATATGAAATTTGGTGATGGAGAAGAAACATATTGAATATATTTACGTCTAATTTACCATAATTCAATGTGAAAATCTTAAATATAAATAAATTATTGCTTGATTAATTATTTTAACTATTACCTATTTTATATAAAAAAATATGTCATGGATTATAGTCTTTTATCTTTGGTTTTTAGTGGGGAAAACCGAAATTTTTTTGATGGAGTAGAAAAATTAAATATAACTAATTTTATACATCTACTATAGACTATTATGATTTTTGCTTAGTGATAAAAAACCTAAAACTTTGGGATGGTGAAGAATAATATTGAATATTTTTAGATGTAATATACCATCAGTCAATGTGAATACGACGAATATAAATAATATTGAGCTTGATTATTTACTTTTAATTGTTATGCATTTGTATAAATTACGGGTCATTCATTTGTAGTCTCTTAACTTAGTTTCTTAGAGGTGAAGAAACCAAAATTTTGGTGATGGAAAAGAAGAAAAATATATAAATGGTTTACATCTATTATACCATAACAATGTGATTATAGTGAGTACATATAACGTTGAGCTTAAATATTTAATTGTAGTTATTACCCATGTGTATATAATTTATTTGTCATTCATTTATCGTCTTTTAACTCTTTGGGTTAATAACGAAGAAATATGAAATTTGGTGATGGAGAAGAAACATATTGAATATATTTACGTCTAATTTACCATAATTCAATGTGAAAATCTTCAATATAAATAAATTATTGCTTGATTAATTATTTTAAATATTACCTATTTTATATAAAAAATATGTCATGGATTATAGTCTTTTATCTTTGGTTTTTAGTGGGGAAAACCGAAATTTTTTTGATGGAGTAGAAAAATCAAATATAACTAATTTTATACATCTACTATAGGCTATTATGATTTTTGCTTAGTGATAAAAAACCTAAAACTTTGGGATGGTGAAGAATAATATTGAATATTTTTAGATGTAATATACCATCACTCAATGTGAATACGACGAATATAAATAATATTGAGCTTGATTATTTACTTTTAATTGTTATGCATTTGTATAAATTACGGGTCATTCATTTGTAGTCTCTTAACTTAGTTTCTTAGAGGTGAAGAAACCAAAATTTTGGTGATGGAGAAGAAGAAAAATATAGAAGTTGTTTACATCTATTATACCATAATACAATGTGATTATAGTGAGTACAGATAACGTTGAGCTTAAATATTTAATTTTAGTTATTACCCATGTGTATATAATTTATTTGTCATTCATTTATCGTCTTTTAACTCTGTGGGTTAATAACGAAGAAACATAAAATTTGGTTATGGAGCAGAAACATATTGAATATATTTACGTCTAATTTACCATAATTCAATGTGAAAATCTTAAATATAAATAAATTATTGCTTTATTATTTATTTTAACTATTACCTATTTTATATAAAAAATATGTCATGGATTATAGTCTTTTATCTTTGTTTTTTAGTGGGGAAAACCGAAATTTTTTTGATGGAGTAGAAAAATAAAATATAATTAATTTTTTACATCTACTATAGACTATTATGATTTTTGCTTAGTGATAAAAAAACCTAAAACTTTGGGATGGTGAAGAATAATATTGAATATTTTTAGATGTAATATACCATCAGTCAATGTGAATACGACGAATATAAATAATATTGAGCTTGATTATTTACTTTTAATTGTTATGCGTTTGTATAAATTACGGGTCATTCATTTGTAGTCTCTTAACTTAGTTTCTTAGAGTTGAAGAAACCAAAATTTTGGTGATGGAGAAGAAGAAAAATATAGAAGTTGTTTACATCTATTATACCATAATACAATGTGATTATAGTGAGTACAGATAACGTTGAGCATAAATATTTAATTTTAGTTATTACCCATGTGTATATAATTTATTTGTCATTCATTTATCGTCTTTTAACTCTTTGGGTTAATAACGAAGAAATATGAAATTTGGTGATGGAAAAGAAACATATTGAATATATTTACGTCTAATTTACCATAATTCAATGTGAAAATCTTAAATATAAATAAATTATTGCTTGATTATTTATATTAACTATTTCCTATTTTATATAAAAAATATATCATGAATTATAGTCTTTTATCTTTGTTTTTTAGTGGGGAAAACCAAATTTTTTTTGATGGAGTAGAAAAATAAAATATAACTAATTTTATACATCTACTATAGGCTATTATGATTTTTGCTTAGTGATAAAAAACCTAAAACTTTGGGATGGTGAAGAATAATATTGAATATTTTTAGATGTAATATACCATCACTCAATGTGAATACGACGAATATAAATAATATTGAGCTTGATTATTTACTTTTAATTGTTATGCATTTGTATAAATTACGGGTCATTCATTTGTAGTCTCTTAACTTAGTTTCTTAGAGGTGAAGAAACCAAAATTTTGGTAATGGAGAAGAAGAAAAATATATAAATGGTTTACATCTATTATACCATAACAATGTGATTATAGTGAGTACATATAACGTTGAGCTTAAATATTTAATTGTAGTTATTACCCATGTGTATATAATTTATTTGTCATTCATTTATCGTCTTTTAACTCTTTGGGTTAATAACGAAGAAATATGAAATTTGGTGATGGAGAAGAAACATATTGAATATATTTACGTCTAATTTACCATAATTCAATGTGAAAATCTTCAATATAAATAAATTATTGCTTGATTAATTATTTTAAATATTACCTATTTTATATAAAAAATATGTCATGGATTATAGTCTTTTATCTTTGGTTTTTAGTGGGGAAAACCGAAATTTTTTTGATGGAGTAGAAAAATCAAATATAACTAATTTTATACTTCTACTATAGACTATTATGATTTTTGCTTAGTCATAAAAAACCTAAAACTTTGGGATGGTGAAGAATAATATTGAATATTTTTAGATGTAATATACCATCAGTCAATGTGAATACGACGGATATAAATAATATTGAGCTTGATTATTTACTTTTAATTGTTATGCGTTTGTATAAATTACGGGTCATTCATTTGTAGTCTCTTAACTTAGTTTCTTAGAGTTGAAGAAACCAAAATTTTGGTGATGGAGAAGAAGAAAAATATAGAAGTTGTTTACATCTATTATACCATAATACAATGTGATTATAGTGAGTACAGATAACGTTGAGCATAAATATTTAATTTTAGTTATTACCCATGTGTATATAATTTATTTGTCATTCATTTATCGTCTTTTAACTCTTTGGGTTAATAACGAAGAAATATGAAATTTGGTGATGGAGAAGAAACATATTGAATATATTTACGTCTAATTTACCATAATTCAATGTGAAAATCTTAAATATAAATAAATTATTGCTTGATTAATTATTTTAACTATTACCTATTTTATATAAAAAATATGTCATGGATTATAGTCTTTTATCTTTGGTTTTTAGTGGGGAAAACCGAAATTTTTTTGATGGAGTAGAAAAATTAAATATAACTAATTTTATACATCTACTATAGACTATTATGATTTTTGCTTAGTGATAAAAAACCTAAAACTTTGGGATGGTGAAGAATAATATTGAATATTTTTAGATGTAATATACCATCACTCAATGTGAATACGACGAATATAAATAATATTGAGCTTGATTATTTACTTTTAATTGTTATGCATTTGTATAAATTACGGGTCATTCATTTGTAGTCTCTTAACTTAGTTTCTTAGAGGTGAAGAAACCAAAATTTTGGTGATGGAAAAGAAGAAAAATATATAAATGGTTTACATCTATTATACCATAACAATGTGATTATAGTGAGTACATATAACGTTGAGCTTAAATATTTAATTGTAGTTATTACCCATGTGTATATAATTTATTTGTCATTCATTTATCGTCTTTTAACTCTTTGGGTTAATAACGAAGAAATATGAAATTTGGTGATGGAGAAGAAACATATTGAATATATTTACGTCTAATTTACCATAATTCAATGTGAAAATCTTCAATATAAATAAATTATTGCTTGATTAATTATTTTAAATATTACCTATTTTATATAAAAAATATGTCATGGATTATAGTCTTTTATCTTTGGTTTTTAGTGGGGAAAACCGAAATTTTTTTGATGGAGTAGAAAAATCAAATATAACTAATTTTATACATCTACTATAGACTATTATGATTTTTGCTTAGTCATAAAAAACCTAAAACTTTGGGATGGTGAAGAATAATATTGAATATTTTTAGATGTAATATACCATCAGTCAATGTGAAAACGACGAATATAAATAATATTGAGCTTGATTATTTAATTTTAATTGTTATGCGTTTGTATAAATTACGGGTCATTCATTTGTAGTCTCTTAACTTAGTTTCTTAGAGTTGAAGAAACCAAAATTTTTGTGATGGAGAAGAAGAAAAATATAGAAGTTGTTTACGTCTATTATATCATAATACAATGTGATTATAGTGAGTACAGATAACGTTGAGCATAAATATTTAACTTTAGTTATTACCCATGTGTATATAATTTATTGGTCATTCATTTATCGTCTTTTAACTCTTTGGGTTAATAACGAAGAAATATGAAATTTGGTGATGGAGAAGAAACATATTGAATATATTTACGTCTAATTTACCATAATTCAATGTGAAAATCTTCAATATAAATAAATTATTGCTTGATTAATTATTTTAACTATTACCTATTTTATATAAAAAATATGTTATGGATTATAGTCTTTTATCTTTGGTTTTTAGTGGGGAAAACCGAAATTTTTTTGATGGAGTAGAAAAATCAAATATAACTAATTTTATACATCTACTATAGACTATTATGATTTTTGCTTAGTCATAAAAAACCAAAAACTTTGGGATGGTGAAGAATAATATTGAATATTTTTAGATGTAATATACCATCAGTCAATGTGAATACGACGAATATAAATAATATTGAGCTTGATTATTTACTTTTAATTGTTATGCATTTGTATAAATTACGGGCCATTCATTTGTAGTCTCTTAACTTAGTTTCTTAGAGTTGAAGAAACCAAAATTTTGGTGATGGAGAAGAAGAAAAATATAGAAGTTGTTTACATCTATTATACCATAATACAATGTGATTATAGTGAGTACAGATAACGTTGAGCTTAAATATTTAATTTTAGTTATTACCCATGTGTATATAATTTATTTGTCATTCATTTATCGTCTTTTAACTCTGTGGGTTAATAACGAAGAAACATAAAATTTGGTTATGGAGCAGAAACATATTGAATATATTTACGTCTAATTTACCATAATTCAATGTGAAAATCTTAAATATAAATAAATTATTGCTTTATTATTTATTTTAACTATTACCTATTTTATATAAAAAATATGTCATGGATTATAGTCTTTTATCTTTGTTTTTTAGTGGGGAAAACCGAAATTTTTTTGATGGAGTAGAAAAATAAAATATAATTAATTTTTTACATCTACTATAGACTATTATGATTTTTGCTTAGTGATAAAAAAACCTAAAACTTTGGGATGGTGAAGAATAATATTGAATATTTTTAGATGTAATATACCATCAGTCAATGTGAATACGACGAATATAAATAATATTGAGCTTGATTATTTACTTTTAATTGTTATGCGTTTGTATAAATTACGGGTCATTCATTTGTAGTCTCTTAACTTAGTTTCTTAGAGTTGAAGAAACCAAAATTTTGGTGATGGAGAAGAAGAAAAATATAGAAGTTGTTTACATCTATTATACCATAATACAATGTGATTATAGTGAGTACAGATAACGTTGAGCATAAATATTTAATTTTAGTTATTACCCATGTGTATATAATTTATTTGTCATTCATTTATCGTCTTTTAACTCTTTGGGTTAATAACGAAGAAATATGAAATTTGGTGATGGAAAAGAAACATATTGAATATATTTACGTCTAATTTACCATAATTCAATGTGAAAATCTTAAATATAAATAAATTATTGCTTGATTATTTATATTAACTATTTCCTATTTTATATAAAAAATATATCATGAATTATAGTCTTTTATCTTTGTTTTTTAGTGGGGAAAACCAAATTTTTTTTGATGGAGTAGAAAAATAAAATATAACTAATTTTATACATCTACTATAGGCTATTATGATTTTTGCTTAGTGATAAAAAACCTAAAACTTTGGGATGGTGAAGAATAATATTGAATATTTTTAGATGTAATATACCATCACTCAATGTGAATACGACGAATATAAATAATATTGAGCTTGATTATTTACTTTTAATTGTTATGCATTTGTATAAATTACGGGTCATTCATTTGTAGTCTCTTAACTTAGTTTCTTAGAGGTGAAGAAACCAAAATTTTGGTGATGGAGAAGAAGAAAAATATAGAAGTTGTTTACATCTATTATACCATAATACAATGTGATTATAGTGAGTACAGATAACGTTGAGCTTAAATATTTAATTTTAGTTATTACCCATGTGTATATAATTTATTTGTCATTCATTTATCGTCTTTTAACTCTGTGGGTTAATAACGAAGAAACATAAAATTTGGTTATGGAGCAGAAACATATTGAATATATTTACGTCTAATTTACCATAATTCAATGTGAAAATCTTAAATATAAATAAATTATTGCTTTATTATTTATTTTAACTATTACCTATTTTATATAAAAAATATGTCATGGATTATAGTCTTTTATCTTTGTTTTTTAGTGGGGAAAACCGAAATTTTTTTGATGGAGTAGAAAAATAAAATATAATTAATTTTTTACATCTACTATAGACTATTATGATTTTTGCTTAGTGATAAAAAAACCTAAAACTTTGGGATGGTGAAGAATAATATTGAATATTTTTAGATGTAATATACCATCAGTCAATGTGAATACGACGAATATAAATAATATTGAGCTTGATTATTTACTTTTAATTGTTATGCGTTTGTATAAATTACGGGTCATTCATTTGTAGTCTCTTAACTTAGTTTCTTAGAGTTGAAGAAACCAAAATTTTGGTGATGGAGAAGAAGAAAAATATAGAAGTTGTTTACATCTATTATACCATAATACAATGTGATTATAGTGAGTACAGATAACGTTGAGCATAAATATTTAATTTTAGTTATTACCCATGTGTATATAATTTATTTGTCATTCATTTATCGTCTTTTAACTCTTTGGGTTAATAACGAAGAAATATGAAATTTGGTGATGGAAAAGAAACATATTGAATATATTTACGTCTAATTTACCATAATTCAATGTGAAAATCTTAAATATAAATAAATTATTGCTTGATTATTTATATTAACTATTTCCTATTTTATATAAAAAATATATCATGAATTATAGTCTTTTATCTTTGTTTTTTAGTGGGGAAAACCAAATTTTTTTTGATGGAGTAGAAAAATAAAATATAACTAATTTTATACATCTACTATAGGCTATTATGATTTTTGCTTAGTGATAAAAAACCTAAAACTTTGGGATGGTGAAGAATAATATTGAATATTTTTAGATGTAATATACCATCACTCAATGTGAATACGACGAATATAAATAATATTGAGCTTGATTATTTACTTTTAATTGTTATGCATTTGTATAAATTACGGGTCATTCATTTGTAGTCTCTTAACTTAGTTTCTTAGAGGTGAAGAAACCAAAATTTTGGTAATGGAGAAGAAGAAAAATATATAAATGGTTTACATCTATTATACCATAACAATGTGATTATAGTGAGTACATATAACGTTGAGCTTAAATATTTAATTGTAGTTATTACCCATGTGTATATAATATATTTGTCATTCATTTATCGTCTTTTAACTCTTTGGGTTAATAACGAAGAAATATGAAATTTGGTGATGGAGAAGAAACATATTGAATATATTTACGTCTAATTTACCATAATTCAATGTGAAAATCTTCAATATAAATAAATTATTGCTTGATTAATTATTTTAAATATTACCTATTTTATATAAAAAATATGTCATGGATTATAGTCTTTTATCTTTGGTTTTTAGTGGGGAAAACCGAAATTTTTTTGATGGAGTAGAAAAATCAAATATAACTAATTTTATACTTCTACTATAGACTATTATGATTTTTGCTTAGTCATAAAAAACCTAAAACTTTGGGATGGTGAAGAATAATATTGAATATTTTTAGATGTAATATACCATCAGTCAATGTGAATACGACGGATATAAATAATATTGAGCTTGATTATTTACTTTTAATTGTTATGCGTTTGTATAAATTACGGGTCATTCATTTGTAGTCTCTTAACTTAGTTTCTTAGAGTTGAAGAAACCAAAATTTTGGTGATGGAGAAGAAGAAAAATATAGAAGTTGTTTACATCTATTATACCATAATACAATGTGATTATAGTGAGTACAGATAACGTTGAGCATAAATATTTAATTTTAGTTATTACCCATGTGTATATAATTTATTTGTCATTCATTTATCGTCTTTTAACTCTTTGGGTTAATAACGAAGAAATATGAAATTTGGTGATGGAGAAGAAACATATTGAATATATTTACGTCTAATTTACCATAATTCAATGTGAAAATCTTAAATATAAATAAATTATTGCTTGATTAATTATTTTAACTATTACCTATTTTATATAAAAAATATGTCATGGATTATAGTCTTTTATCTTTGGTTTTTAGTGGGGAAAACCGAAATTTTTTTGATGGAGTAGAAAAATTAAATATAACTAATTTTATACATCTACTATAGACTATTATGATTTTTGCTTAGTGATAAAAAACCTAAAACTTTGGGATGGTGAAGAATAATATTGAATATTTTTAGATGTAATATACCATCACTCAATGTGAATACGACGAATATAAATAATATTGAGCTTGATTATTTACTTTTAATTGTTATGCATTTGTATAAATTACGGGTCATTCATTTGTAGTCTCTTAACTTAGTTTCTTAGAGGTGAAGAAACCAAAATTTTGGTGATGGAAAAGAAGAAAAATATATAAATGGTTTACATCTATTATACCATAACAATGTGATTATAGTGAGTACATATAACGTTGAGCTTAAATATTCAATTGTAGTTATTACCCATGTGTATATAATTTATTTGTCATTCATTTATCGTCTTTTAACTCTTTGGGTTAATAACGAAGAAATATGAAATTTGGTGATGGAGAAGAAACATATTGAATATATTTACGTCTAATTTACCATAATTCAATGTGAAAATCTTCAATATAAATAAATTATTGCTTGATTAATTATTTTAAATATTACCTATTTTATATAAAAAATATGTCATGGATTATAGTCTTTTATCTTTGGTTTTTAGTGGGGAAAACCGAAATTTTTTTGATGGAGTAGAAAAATCAAATATAACTAATTTTATACATCTACTATAGACTATTATGATTTTTGCTTAGTCATAAAAAACCTAAAACTTTGGGATGGTGAAGAATAATATTGAATATTTTTAGATGTAATATACCATCAGTCAATGTGAAAACGACGAATATAAATAATATTGAGCTTGATTATTTAATTTTAATTGTTATGCGTTTGTATAAATTACGGGTCATTCATTTGTAGTCTCTTAACTTAGTTTCTTAGAGTTGAAGAAACCAAAATTTTTGTGATGGAGAAGAAGAAAAATATAGAAGTTGTTTACGTCTATTATATCATAATACAATGTGATTATAGTGAGTACAGATAACGTTGAGCATAAATATTTAACTTTAGTTATTACCCATGTGTATATAATTTATTGGTCATTCATTTATCGTCTTTTAACTCTTTGGGTTAATAACGAAGAAATATGAAATTTGGTGATGGAGAAGAAACATATTGAATATATTTACGTCTAATTTACCATAATTCAATGTGAAAATCTTCAATATAAATAAATTATTGCTTGATTAATTATTTTAACTATTACCTATTTTATATAAAAAATATGTTATGGATTATAGTCTTTTATCTTTGGTTTTTAGTGGGGAAAACCGAAATTTTTTTGATGGAGTAGAAAAATCAAATATAACTAATTTTATACATCTACTATAGACTATTATGATTTTTGCTTAGTCATAAAAAACCAAAAACTTTGGGATGGTGAAGAATAATATTGAATATTTTTAGATGTAATATACCATCAGTCAATGTGAATACGACGAATATAAATAATATTGAGCTTGATTATTTACTTTTAATTGTTATGCATTTGTATAAATTACGGGCCATTCATTTGTAGTCTCTTAACTTAGTTTCTTAGAGTTGAAGAAACCAAAATTTTGGTGATGGAGAAGAAGAAAAATATAGAAGTTGTTTACATCTATTATACCATAATACAATGTGATTATAGTGAGTACAGATAACGTTGAGCTTAAATATTTAATTTTAGTTATTACCCATGTCTATATAATTTATTTGTCATTCATTTATCGTCTTTTAACTCTGTGGGTTAATAACGAAGAAACATAAAATTTGGTTATGGAGCAGAAACATATTGAATATATTTACGTCTAATTTACCATAATTCAATGTGAAAATCTTAAATATAAATAAATTATTGCTTTATTATTTATTTTAACTATTACCTATTTTATATAAAAAATATGTCATGGATTATAGTGTTTTATCTTTGTTTTTTAGTGGGGAAAACCGAAATTTTTTTGATGGAGTAGAAAAATAAAATATAATTAATTTTTTACATCTACTATAGACTATTATGATTTTTGATTAGTGATAAAAAATCTAAAACTTTGGGATGGTGAAGAATAATATTGAATATTTTTAGATGTAATATACCATCAGTCAATGTGAATACGACGAATATAAATAATATTGAGCTTGATTAATTATTTTTAATTGTTATGCATTTGTATAAATTACGGGTCATTCATTTGTAGTCTCTTAAATTAGTTTCTTAGAGGTGAAGAAACCAAAATTTTGGTGATGGAGAAGAAGAAAAATATAGAAATTGTTTACATCTATTATACCATAATACAATGTGATTATAGTGAGTACAGATAACGTTGAGCTTAAATATTTAGTTTTAGTTATTACGCATGTGTATATAATTTATTTGTCATTTATTTATCGTATTTTAACTCTGTGGGTTAATATCGAAGAAACATAAAATTTGGTTATGGAGCAGAAACATATTAAATATATTTACGTCTAATTTACCATAATTCAATGTGAAAATCTTAAATATAAATAAATTATTGCTTGATTATTTATTTTAACTATTACCTATTTTATATAAAAAAATATGTCATGTATTATAGTCTTTTATCTTTGTTTTTTAGTGGGGAAAACCGGAAATTTTTTGATGGAGTATAAAAATAAAATATAACTAATTTTTTACATCTACTATAGACTATTATGATTTTTGCTTAGTGATAAAAAACCTAAAACTTTGGGATCGTGAAGAATAATATTTAATATTTTTAGATGTAATATACCATCAGTCAATGTGAATACGACGGATATAAATAATATTGAGCTTGATTATTTACTTTTAATTGTTATGCGTTTGTATAAATTACGGGTCATTCATTTGTAGTCTCTTAACTTAGTTTCTTAGAGTTGAAGAAACCAAAATTTTGGTGATGGAGAAGAAGAAAAATATAGAAGTTGTTTACATCTATTATACCATAATACAATGTGATTATAGTGAGTACAGATAACGTTGAGCATAAATATTTAATTTTAGTTATTACCCATGTGTATATAATTTATTTGTCATTCATTTATCGTCTTTTAACTCTTTGGGTTAATAACGAAGAAATATGAAATTTGGTGATGGAGAAGAAACATATTGAATATATTTACGTCTAATTTACCATAATTCAATGCGAAAATCTTCAATATAAATAAATTATTGCTTGATTAATTATTTTAACTATTACCTATTTTATATAAAAAATATGTCATGGATTATAGTCTTTTATCTTTGCTTTTTAGTGGGGAAAACCGAAATTTTTTTGATGGAGTAGAAAAATCAAATATAACTAATTTTATACATCTACTATAGACTATTATGATTTTTGCTTAGTCATAAAAAACCTAAAACTTTGGGATGGTGAAGAATAATATTGAATATTTTTAGATGTAATATACCATCAGTCAATGTGAATACGACGAATATAAATAATATTGAGCTTGATTATTTACTTTTAATTGTTATGCATTGGTATAAATTACGGGTCATTCATTTGTAGTCTCTTAACTTAGTTTCTTAGAGTTGAAGAAACCAAAATTTTGGTGATGGAGAAGAAGAAAAATATAGAAGTTGTTTACATCTATTATACCATAATACAATGTGATTATAGTGAGTACAGATAACGTTGAGCTTAAATATTTAATTTTAGTTATTACCCATGTGTATATAATTTATTTGTCATTCATTTATCGTCTTTTAACTCTGTGGGTTAATAACGAAGAAACATAAAATTTGGTTATGGAGCAGAAACATATTGAATATATTTACGTCTAATTTACCATAATTCAATGTGAAAATCTTAAATATAAATAAATTATTGCTTTATTATTTATTTTAACTATTACCTATTTTATATAAAAAATATGTCATGGATTATAGTCTTTTATCTTTGTTTTTTAGTGGGGAAAACCGAAATTTTTTTGATGGAGTAGAAAAATAAAATATAATTAATTTTTTACATCTACTATAGACTATTATGATTTTTGCTTAGTGATAAAAAAACCTAAAACTTTGGGATGGTGAAGAATAATATTGAATATTTTTAGATGTAATATACCATCAGTCAATGTGAATACGACGAATATAAATAATATTGAGCTTGATTATTTACTTTTAATTGTTATGCATTTGTATAAAATACGGGTCATTCATTTGTAGTCTCTTAACGTAGTTTCTTAGAGGTGAAGAAACCAAAATTTTGGTGATGGAGAAGAAGAAAAATATAGAAGTTGTTTACATCTATTATACCATAATACAATGTGATTATAGTGAGTACAGATAACGTTGAGCATAAATATTTAATTTTAGTTATTACCCATGTGTATATAATTTATTTGTCATTCATTTATCGTCTTTTAACTCTGTGGGTTAATAACGAAGAAATATGAAATTTGGTGATGGAGAAGAAACATATTGAATATATTTACGTCTAATTTACCATAATTCAATGTAAAAATCTTAAATGTAAATAAATTATTGCTTGATTATTTATTTTAACTATTATCTATTTTATATATAAAAAAATGTCATGGATTATAGTCTTTTATCTTTGTTTTTTAGTGGGGAAAACCGAAATTTTTTTGATGGAGTAGAAAAATAAAATATAACTATTTTTTTACATCTACTATAGACTATTATGATTTTTGCTTAGTGATAAAAAAACCTAAAACTTTGGGATGGTGAAGAATAATATTGAATATTTTTAGATGTAATATACCATCAATCAATGTGAATACGACGAATATAAATAATATTGAGCTTGATTATTTATTTTTAATTGTTATGCATTTGTATAAATTACGGGTCATTCATTTGTAGTCTCTTAACTTAGTTTCTTAGAGGTGAAGAAACCAAAATTTTGGTGATGGAGAAGAAGAAAAATATATAAATGGTTTACATCTATTATACCATAATACAATGTGATTATAGTGAGTACAGATAACATTGAGCTTAAATATTTAATTGTAGTTATTACCCATGTGTATATAATTTATTTGTCATTCATTTATCGTCTTTTAACTCTTTGGGTTAATAACGAAGAAATATGAAATTTGGTGATGGAGAAGAAACATATTGAATATATTTACGTCTAATTTACCATAATTCAATGTGAAAATCTTCAATATAAATAAATTATTGCTTGATTAATTATTTTAACTATTACCTATTTTATATAAAAAATATGTCATGGATTATAGTCTTTTATCTTTGGTTTTTAGTGGGGAAAACCGAAATTTTTTTGATGGAGTAGAAAAATTAAATATAACTAATTTTATACATCTACTATAGACTATTATGATTTTTGCTTAGTGATAAAAAACCTAAAACTTTGGGATGGTGAAGAATAATATTGAATATTTTTAGATGTAATATACCATCAGTCAATGTGAATACGACGAATATAAATAATATTGAGCTTGATTATTTACTTTTAATTGTTATGCATTTGTATAAATTACGGGTCATTCATTTGTAGTCTCTTAACTTAGTTTCTTAGAGGTGAAGAAACCAAAATTTTGGTGATGGAGAAGAAGAAAAATATATAAATGGTTTACATCTATTATACCATAATACAATGTGATTATAGTGAGTACAGATAACGTTGAGCTTAAATATTTAATTGTAGTTATTACCCATGTGTATATAATTTATTTGTCATTCATTTATCGTCTTTTAATTCTTTGGGTTAATAACGAAGAAATATGAAATTTGGTGATGGAGAAGAAACATATTGAATATATTTACGTCTAATTTACCATAATTCAATGTGAAAATCTTCAATATAAATAAATTATTGCTTGATTAATTATTTTAACTATTACCTATTTTATATAAAAAATATGTCATGGATTATAGTCTTTTATCTTTGGTTTTTAGTGGGGAAAACCGAAATTTTTTTGATGGAGTAGAAAAATCAAATATAACTAATTTTATACATCTACTATAGACTATTATGATTTTTGCTTAGTCATAAAAAACCTAAAACTTTGGGATGGTGAAGAATAATATTGAATATTTTTAGATGTAATATACCATCAGTCAATGTGAATACGACGAATATAAATAATATTGAGCTTGATTATTTACTAATAATTGTTATGCATTTGTATAAATTACGGGTCATTCATTTGTAGTCTCTTAACTTAGTTTCTTAGAGTTGAAGAAACCAAAATTTTGGTGATGGAGAAGAAGAAAAATATAGAAGTTGTTTACATCTATTATACCATAATACAATGTGATTATAGTGAGTACAGATAACGTTGAGCATAAATATTTAATTTTAGTTATTACCCATGTGTATATAATTTATTTGTCATTCATTTATCGTCTTTTAACTCTGTGGGTTAATAACGAAGAAACATGAAATTTGGTGATGGAGAAGAAAGATATTGAATATATTTACATCTAATTTACCATAATTCAATGTGAAAATATTAAATATAAATAAATTATTGCTTGATTATTTATTTTAACTATTACGTATTTTATATAAAAAATATGTCATGGATTATAGTCTTTTATCTTTGTTTTTTAGTGGGGAAAACCAAAATTTTTTTGATGGAGTAGAAAAATAAAATATAACTAATTTTATACATCTACTATAGACTATTATGATTTTTGCTTAGTCATAAAAAACCTAAAACTTTGGGATGGTGAAGAATAATATTGAATATTTTTATATGTAATATACCATCAGTCAATGTGAATACGACGAATATAAATAATATTGTGCTTGATTATTTACTTTTTTAATTGTTATGCATTTGTATAAAATACGGGTCATTCATTTGTAGTCTCTTAACGTAGTTTCTTAGAGGTGAAGAAACCAAAATTTTGGTGATGGAGAAGAAGAAAAATATAGAAGTTGTTTACATCTATTATACCATAATACAATGTGATTATAGTGAGTACAGATAACGTTGAGCATAAATATTTAATTTTAGTTATTACCCATGTGTATATAATTTATTTGTCATTCATTTATCGTCTTTTAACTTTGTGGGTTAATAACGAAGAAATATGAAATTTGGTGATGGAGAAGAAACATATTGAATATATTTACGTCTAATTTACCATAATTCAATGTGAAAATCTTAAATGTAAATAAATTATTGCTTGATTATTTATTTTAACTATTATCTATTTTATATATAAAAAAATGCCATGGATTATAGTCTTTTATCTTTGTTTTTTAGTGGGGAAAACCGAAATTTTTTTGATGGAGTAGAAAAATAAAATATAACTATTTTTTTACATCTACTATAGACTATTATGATTTTTGCTTAGTGATAAAAAAACCTAAAACTTTGGGATGGTGAAGAATAATATTGAATATTTTTAGATGTAATATACCATCAGTCAATGTGAATACGACGAATATAAATAATATTGAGCTTGATTATTTATTTTTAATTGTTATGCATTTGTATAAAGTACGGGTCATTCATTTGTAGTCTCTTAACTTAGTTTCTTAGAGGTGAAGAAACCAAAATTTTGGTGATGGAGAAGAAGAAAAATATATAAATGGTTTACATCTATTATACCATAATACAATGTGATTATAGTGAGTACAGATAACGTTGAGCTTAAATATTTAATTGTAGTTATTACCCATGTGTATATAATTTATTTGTCATTCATTTATCGTCTTTTAACTCTTTGGGTTAATAACGAAGAAATATGAAATTTGGTGATGGAGAAGAAACATATTGAATATATTTACGTCTAATTTACCATAATTCAATGTGAAAATCTTCAATATAAATAAATTATTGCTTGATTAATTATTTTAACTATTACCTATTTTATATAAAAAATATGTCATGGATTATAGTCTTTTATCTTTGGTTTTTAGTGGGGAAAACCGAAATTTTTTTGATGGAGTAGAAAAATCAAATATAACTAATTTTATACATCTACTATAGACTATTATGATTTTTGCTTAGTGATAAAAAAACTAAAACTTTGGGATGGTGAAGAATAATATTGAATATTTTTAGATGTAATATACCATCAGTCAATGTGAATACGACGAATATAAATAATATTGAGCTTGATTATTTACTTTTAATTGTTATGCATTTGTATAAATTACGGGTCATTCATTTGTAGTCTCTTAACGTAGTTTCTTAGAGGTGAAGAAACCAAAATTTTGGTGATGGAGAAGAAGAAAAATATATAAGTTGTTTACATCTATTATACCATAATACAATGTGATTATAGTGAGTACAGATAACGTTGAGCATAAATATTTAATTTTAGTTATTACCCATGTGTATATAATTTATTTGTCATTCATTTATCGTCTTTTAACTCTGTGGGTTAATAACGAAGAAATATGAAATTTGGTGATGGAGAAGAAACATATTGAATATATTTACGTCTAATTTACCATAATTCAATGTGAAAATCTTAAATGTAAATAAATTATTGCTTGATTATTTATTTTAACTATTATCTATTTTATATATAAAAAAATGTCATGGATTATAGTCTTTTATCTTTGTTTTTTAGTGGGGAAAACCGAAATTTTTTTGATGGAGTAGAAAAATAAAATATAACTATTTTTTTACATCTACTATAGACTATTATGATTTTTGCTTAGTGATAAAAAAACCTAAAACTTTGGGATGGTGAAGAATGATATTGAATATTTTTAGATGTAATATACCATCAGTCAATGTGAATACAACGAATATAAATAATATTGAGCTTGATTATTTATTTTTAATTGTTATGCATTTGTATAAATTACGGGTCATTCATTTGTAGTCTCTTAACTTAGTTTCTTAGAGGTGAAGAAACCAAAATTTTGGTGATGGAGAAGAAGAAAAATATATAAATGGTTTACATCTATTATACCATAATACAATGTGATTATAGTGAGTACAAATAACGTTGAGCTTAAATATTTAATTGTAGTTATTACCCATGTGTATATAATTTATTTGTCATTCATTTATTCTCTTTTAACTCTTTAGGTTAATAACGAAGAAATATGAAATTTGGTGATGGAGAAGAAACATATTGAATATATTTACGTCTAATTTACCATAATTCAATGTGAAAATCTTCAATATAAATAAATTATTGCTTGATTAATTATTTTAACTATTACCTATTTTATATAAAAAATATGTCATGGATTATAGTCTTTTATCTTTGGTTTTTAGTGGGGAAAACCGAAATTTTTTTGATGGAGTAGAAAAATCAAATATAACTAATTTTATACATCTACTATAGACTATTATGATTTTTGCTTAGTGATAAAAAACCTAAAACTTTGGGATGGTGAAGAATAATATTGAATATTTTTAGATGTAATATACCATCAGTCAATGTGAATACGACGAATATAAATAATATTGAGCTTGATTATTTACTTTTAATTGTTATGTATTTGTATAAATTACCGGTCATTCATTTGTAGTCTCTTAACGTAGTTTCTTAGAGGTGAAGAAACCAAAATTTTGGTGATGGAGTAGAAGAAAAATATAGAAGTTGTTTACATCTATTATACCATAATACAATGTGATTATAGTGAGTACAGATAACGTTGAGCATAAATATTTAATTTTAGTTATTACCCATGTGTATATAATTTATTTGTCATTCATTTATCGTCTTTTAACTCTGTGGGTTAATAACGAAGAAATATGAAATTTGGTGATGGAGAAGAAACATATTGAATATATTTACGTCTAATTTACCATAATTCAATGTGAAAATCTTAAATGTAAATAAATTATTGCTTGATTATTTATTTTAACTATTATCTATTTTATATATAAAAAAATGTAATTGATTATAGTCTTTTATCTTTGTTTTTTAGTGGGGAAAACCGAAATTTTTTTGATGGAGTAGAAAAATAAAATATAACTATTTTTTTACATCTACTATAGACTATTATGATTTTTGCTTAGTGATAAAAAAAAACCTAAAACTTTGGGATGGTGAAGAATAATATTGAATATTTTTAGATGTAATATACCATCAGTCAATGTGAATACGACGAATATAAATAATATTGAGCTTGATTATTTATTTTTAATTGTTATGCATTTGTATAAATTACGGGTCATTCATTTGTAGTCTCTTAACTTAGTTTCTTAGAGGTGAAGAAACCAAAATTTTGGTGATGGAGAAGAAGAAAAATATATAAATGGTTTACATCTATTATACCATAATACAATGTGATTATAGTGAGTACAGATAACGTTGAGCTTAAATATTTAATTTTAGTTATTACCCATGTCTATATAATTTATTTGTCATTCATTTATCGTCTTTTAACTCTGTGGGTTAATAACGAAGAAACATAAAATTTGATTATGGAGCAGAAACATATTGAATATATTTACGTCTAATTTACCATAATTCAATGTGAAAATCTTAAATATAAATAAATTATTGCTTTATTATTTATTTTAACTATTACCTATTTTATATAAAAAATATGTCATGGATTATAGTCTTTTATCTTTGTTTTTTATTGGGGAAAACCGAAAATTTTTTGATGGAGAATAAAAATAAAATATAACTAAATTTTTACATCTACTATAGACTATTATGATTTTTGCTTAGTGATAAAAAACCTAAAACTTTGGGATGGTGAAGAATAATATTGAATATTTTTAGATGTAATATACCATCAGTCAATGTGAATACGACGAATATAAATAATATTGAGCTTGATTATTTACTTTTAATTGTTATGCATTTGTATAAATTACGGGTCATTCATTTGTAGTCTCTTAAATTAGTTTCTTAGAGGTGAAGAAACCAACATTTTGGTGATGGAGAAGAAGAAAAATATAGAAATTGTTTACATCTATTATAGCATAATACAATGTGATTATAGTGAGTACAGATAACGTTGAGCTTAAATATTTAATTTTAGTTATTACCCATGTCTATATAATTTATTTGTCATTCATTTATCGTCTTTTAACTCTGTGGGTTAATAACGAAGAAACATAAAATTTGGTTATGGAGCAGAAACATATTGAATATATTTACGTCTAATTTACCATAATTCAATGTGAAAATCTTAAATATAAATAAATTATTGCTTTATTATTTATTTTAACTATTACCTATTTTATATAAAAAATATGTCATGGATTATAGTCTTTTATCTTTGGTTTTTAGTGGGGAAAACCGAAAATTTTTTGATGGAGTATAAAAATAAAATATAACTAATTTTTTACATCTACTATAGACTATTATGATTTTTGCTTAGTGATAAAAAAACCTAAAACTTTGGGATGGTGAAGAATAATATTGAATATTTTTAGATGTAATATACCATCAGTCAATGTGAATACGACGAATATAAATAATATTTAGCTTGATTATTTATTTTTAATTGTTATGCATTTGTATAAATTACGGGTCATTCATTTGTAGTCTCTTAACTTAGTTTCTTAGAGGTGAAGAAACCAAAATTTTGGTGATGGAGAAGAAGAGAAATATAGAAATTGTTTACATATATTATACCATAATACAATGTGATTATAGTGAGTACAGATAACGTTGAGCTTAAATATTTAATTTTAGTTATTACCCATATGTATATAATTTATTTGTCATTCATTTATAGTCTTTTAACTCTGTGGGTTAATAACGAAGAAACATGAAATTTGGTTATGGAGCAGAAACATATTGAATATATTTACGTCTAATTTACCATAATTCAATGTGAAAATCTTAAATATAAATAAATTATTGCTTGATTATTTATTTTAACTATTACCTATTTTATATAAAAAATATGTCATGGATTATAGTCTTTTATCTTTGTTTTTTAGTGGGGAAAACAGAAATTTTTTTGATGGAGTAGAAAAATAAAATATAATTAATTTTTTACATCTACTATAGACTATTATGATTTTTGCTTAGTGATAAAAAACCTAAAACTTTGGGATGGTGAAGAATAATATTGAATATTTTTAGATGTAATATACCATCAGTCAATGTGAATACGATGAATATAAATAATATTGAGCTTGATTATTTATTTTTAATTGTTATGCATTTGTATAAATTATGGGTCATTCATTTGTAGTCTCTTAACCTAGTTTCTTAGAGGTGAAGAAACCAAAATTGTGCTGATGGAGAAGAAGAAAAATATAGAAATTGTTTACATCTATTATACCATAATACAATGTGATTATAGTGAGTACAGATAACGTTGAGCTTAAATATTTAATTTTAGTTATTACCCATGTGTATATAATTTATTTGTCATTTATTTATCGTCTTTTAACTCTGTGGGTTAATAACGAAGAAACATAAAATTTGGTTATGGAGCAGAAACATATTGAATATATTTACGTCTAACTTACCATAATTCAATGTGAAAATCTTAAATATAAATAAATTATAGCTTAATTATTTATTTTAACTATTACCTATTTTATATAAAAAATATGTCATGGATTATAAAACCCTCCCAAATAAGAGCATATATTCATGGAAGGGCCTGTGTGGCGCCTTCATCACTTAGTTCACTAACTGAAATTGGAAACCCACAATTATGGTTGTACTCATCAAGTTCACTCAACGAAAGAAGGAAACCATGCGCAATTACATTGATTGTTTCACAAAAGTAACAATAGTAGTGGGGGCATAAATGACAGGATGAAGTGTTGGATGTTTAAAAAGGGATTGAAATAAAATTATATCTTATGAGAATAAATGAGGATTGAAGGAGCTTGTAGCCCAAGGGTGTGTTTGATTCGTAAAAGGGTAATTATTGGATAAAACAATACAATACAAACCTTTAAAGTACTGGACAACTTATTGTCTTGTACGATGTTTGATGGATAATTGACAACAAATAAAATAAAATATACTACAATAAAAGGGTATTTTATTTTTTTAATTAATTTGTACTAGGGATACAAAGTTATCCCATGGTTTAATAAGGGAAAAAATTTCAGTTCTTGTCCAGTCCTTAATCCTGATTTTTGTCTTGTCCCGTGGATATTTTTTAATCAAAGGTATGACAACTAGAGTTGTGTTGTCATGTGCCTTAATTTTTTAAACATATCTAATGCACCCTATGTGATTTTCTGAATAAGGAACAACCCTATATCAATTATGAAAAAGAGCTCTTGGCCGAAGAAGGAGAAAAACGTCGCGGAGCAGGAATCTCCAAACATGGACAACCATCACAAAGAGATAATTTTCGTTAAAGAGAAGATAAGGATCGCGGACCTGGATCCAGGTCCAATGCCTACACTCCACTAAACACTTTAGGGAAAAAATTTAAAAGGAGTGTGCAAATAATGAGTTCAAGGAAGTTGGGATCAGGAACCCCTGTAACACCCTTCTAAACCCCGCAAATAATATATGCATAATCAGAGTAAAAGTTAACATGCATCCATAAAAGGGCATCACACAAAACTTGCACCACAGTAAAACAATCTGTCATGCTCATAAACACCTTTCCATTTAGCAGCGGATTCATTAATGAAAATCCTTTAAAAGAAACATTTACTTTCATCATATAAAATCAACATCTCTAGGCACTAAGGCCAACATCTCATTATCTCAATTACTCCAAATATGAAAACATAACTTAGGTTACATAACGTAATCCTAAAACATAAGCAATCGATCCCCGTGTTACACGACCAGAGCATGACTCGACCCATAAATAATTACTAAACCGCTACACACGTAGCGACCTCGAACTACAAGCAGAACTTCATAAAGGCCTCCAGCAACCTAATCTGCAATGCCTCATAGAGCATTATAAAACAGCAGAAGGGTGAGAAATATAACCATAATAATCAAAGCATAAGATTATATATATACAGGTATCATATAATTGCATTCTACATTTCTCACCACAAATTCATTTCATAGTTATATTTACCATATTAAACAAATATGAACATACCCAAACATATCCCTTCATACATATTCCCCAATCATCCAAAATCCATTATATTCACAAGCATATTTCATATATCCATGACATTTATGCTATTACCACATCATCAAACAATGCACACATATCCACGATATGTTCCCATGCCTTTCTCACAATTATTAACCGATGCACACATATCCACGATATATTCCCATGCATCTCTCACAATTATTAACCGATGCACACATATCCACGATATGTTCCCATGCATCTCTCACAATTATTAACCGATGCACACATATCCACGATATGTTCCCATGCATCTCTCACAATTATTAACCGATGCACACATATCCACGATATGTTCCCATGCATCTCTCACAATTATTAACCGATGCACACATATCCACGATATGTTCCCATGCATCTCTCACAATTATTAACCGATGCACACATATCCACGATATGTTCCCATGTATCTCTCACAATTATTAACCGATGCACATATATCCACGATATGTTCCCATGCATCTCTCACAATTATTAACCGATGCACACATATCCACGATATGTTCCCATGCATCTCTCACAATTATTAACCGATGCACACATATCCACGATATGTTCCCATGCATCTCTCACAATTCAATACAACATCATATTTAGCAAGCAATGCACGCATATCCATCATTATGCTCTCATGCATTCTTCATGTATTTTAACATACAATCGCATATAAACAATATGCATCCACAACACATTTTTCATAGTATGTTTATTCTTTATCTCATGCCATCTCATACAAGGTATACACATCACAATACCAATCATACAATTATAAGTTATGCACACATATCCACCATGTTCTCATGCATACTCATCACATAATTGTATATACATCAAGCATTCGCAAGTTCATTAGACAATACACATACATTCATCATTGTATTCACATGTATTTCTATTTATCACAATTAATACGCATCGCACATCAACTAGGATTCACGCCCGTAGGCTACCCACAGCATACATCATCACAATAGATCATATCTATATCATATCATAGAGGCATTAACCTATGTGAATCAATCAAATAATCACCACATGAGCAACACAGCAAAAGAAAAATGCTGTCACATTCGCCTTCATTCGCCTGGCGAACCCTCGCAGCGAACCTTCGTCTGGCCTTCGCCTGGCGAACTATCTCAGCGAACACTCGCTAGGCTTCGCCTGGCGAGACTTCCCAGCGAGCCCAAGTCAGTAGCTACTGACTTCATTCGCCACCATTCGCCAGCAACTTCGCTGGGCGAACCTTCGCTATCCAACTTTGCTTGGCGAACTCGCCAGCGAAGTCCACTGGGACTTAAACTTAATTACTCGCCAACATTCGCTAGGCTTCGCCTGGCGAAGCTTCGCCTTCGCTCGCCTGGCGAGAGCCAGCGAACCTGCGCAGAACAGAACCCTATTCTGCCTCTCCTTCATCAATCCATCATCAACCAAACCTCAAACATCCAAATCAGTACAAATAGCATCAATACATGTTACCCGACTATTCTACGGCATTATTGCTCAGTTCCAACCGATTAAATCACAGTTCTACCGATTATTCCAACTTTTGCCCTAAATGGAAAAGAATGGAAACTACACCAAAACCCCAACCCAACATATATAACATCATGCAATAATTAAATAGAAACATTTCTCACCCTTACCTCGATTAATCGGAGCTTTGATGTTGGTTCTTGATGATTTTCCACTTTCCTCTTCTTTTCCTCTCTTTCTCTTCTTCTTTCTCTATTCTTCCTCTTCTATTTCCTTTACCTTACTATCTTTTCTTTTCTTTTCCTTCTCTATTATATATTTCCTTTATTTTCCTTCCTTCCAATTTCCTTCTCAATTCTCTATTAATTCTAATTAATAAAAATTAATTTCCAACATTAATAAAAATCCCACTAAATCAATTAATTACTATAATTAATTATTTAATGAAATTCGGGCTGTTACAACCCCTACTTGGCCAGAGAATCATCTGAGATAAGCAAGTAAAAATACTGAAGTTTATACAAGAGTCCCAACCACAACACAAATGTTTGCATCCATCTGAAGGATGTGATAGTATAGTTGATTAACAAGGGACGAATTACTTAGTACACCTAAGATGGTAAATGGAAAAGATGTAGGAACCATAACAGAGGGCGTATGATTCAAAAATATTCTTTTAAGACGACACACTTTCCTCACCATGAAAAATCATCCCCCAAGAAAGCTATTAAGGTTGTCGCTTGAGCCAAATGGGGGAAATATATTAGCAGTGTAGAAGAGGAATACCGAAAAGGGAGCCATAAATACATCACATTCATTACTGGTGGTCTTCCAAGGGAAATGAACATTTTCAAGGGGGCGATGAAGAGAAAAATCGTCGAGCTGATGGCTGTGAGCAGGGAAGAAGGGAAAACTTCGACCGAGGAAATGAAAAAACCTATCTTTGGTTTTCGGGATATGAAAAAGGTATAAGGGATCCAAAATAAGACGCTTCCTTTAGTAATAACGGCTAACATCACCATTTTTTATTTCTCTCGACTCCTTATTGATGGCGGAAGATTTTACAATATCATGTACTCCGACCTCTTTAAAAAGTTAGGACTAAATAAGGAAAAGTTATGGCCTTATTAAGGATCTAATTTATAAGCTTTCAATGGCACGATAACCCTCCCCTAGGGGTACGTAGAACTGATGTTAACTTTAGGAAAAGGAAGAGATACCACTACGGTTAACTTGAAATTTATAATGTTTCCCTGCAAAAGCATCTACAACTATATCTTGTTCATGCATTTTAAGCAACTTTAGATGGAGTGGCTTCCCTAGTCTATCTCAAGCTGAATTATCATAACTTTTTCAATTAATCGATGATAATATGCACCGACTTGTTTTTGGAAAAATGATATACAAGAATTTATAACAAGATCAAAAGAAAGACAAAAGGAAAGCTATGGAGATCAATGTAGCCTCCCCTATTGCACAGTTAAAAGACGTTACAATTAAGCCCCTAATATGTAAGAAAGATAACTCTAATCAGGAATCTGCATTGAAATAACTCTGGACGAAGCTCAATTTGGCCATCACTGGTCCTACCAAGTCCCTAATGGCCAATAAGCAGTGACTGTGCCACTTGGTTAAATTTACTTTACTGTATATGTAAAACATGCATGCTTTTTCAATGTATGACTTTCTTTCAATAAAGAATAAATTAATCTTTGCTAAACTATTTTTTCCTTATAATCTTAAGAGGCAGCAACTAGTCAATCAAGGGTGTTGTCAAAAACGCCACTGGCGTATGACTAAAGTAATCAAAACCCTATCATAAACGACTTGAGGGTGTTGTCACAAACGTCATAGACGTTTTACTAAAGAAATAAAAGCCTTACAAAGCCAAGTCAAATATAAGATAGTGAATCACAAACTGGAAATTATAAACTCTCCACCCATTTTGGTAGCTAGCGACTTCGTAGGCATATGTGTTACTTCAACCTCAAACCAAGTCATCATCTATGGGAGAGGAAGGGGTATTGACCTTTAGTCGGGAACAACCCCCAGAGATGTCCAACAAAAATTTAAGCATGACCTCAGAAGACAAATAATCTCCCAAAAAAGGAATATGTATTTGACTCCTCCATGATAGAGATTGTCACAATGTTCACCATTTCCTGGCCAGGTAGACTAGCTCTCAAGAAATATGCACATTGGGATAAAAGTGTTCCACCAGCTGCAATGCGTTCTCAAGATATATGTACGACAGTGTAACCTTCCTTTGCAGCCTTCACATATTCCTAATCCAAATAATGATTTTCAAGATGCATCTCCTGAGGGTCGTCCTTGGTCTTCTTCTAACCTTCTCAGGTCTCCCTCAAAGATTCTTCTAACTCCTCGACCATCTTACAATAAGAATCAAGTTTTGTGTTTCACTCTATAAGGTCGAATGCATACATGGTCAATGTTATCTAGGCAAGGGCTGGAGCCTTGATCTTCCCCTTAACTGCCTGAATAAGTGACTGCACCTTCTTAGTTAGAGTTCTAGGGTACCCGAAAGGTTCAACAATGACTCGTATACTTGAAATAAGGTTAGACACATCTTAAAGCTCTTCCAAGTATCGATATCGCTCGATTGTAAGAACATTGCCACATTTTTCAAGCACTTCCTCTTATCTTTGAAGACAGTCCAATAAGAAGACCTCTCCCCTCCTGATAACACCAAAGGCCAAGACAGTCGACGCTCGTCAAGTATAATATTTTATAAATGCCAAATCTTTGTGAAAGACGACTTTGTCTTTGCCTAAAAAGTATGTATAATACTCTTTAGAGATAGAAGCTCATGTTTTTCCAATAATTATTGAACTAAGGAGGACAATAAGAAAAAGGGCATGACCACTAGATCTGACATAGTCCCGCCCATAGAGGCAGATCCCTCAATGTCTTGATCAAGCATCTGACATCGGCAAACAAGCAACCTTTATTATCTAGGTAGGAGAATCACAAGCCTCTAACTGCATCGGGGAAGGTGAGCAAAGGGTAACCACGAAGCCAAATTATTTTAGAACAAGCAGCAGACATGGCACGATACTCAGATTCAATAGAAGATTTGGAGACTCTTGCTTGTTTCTTACTTTCTATGAGATTAATGAAGAGCCAAGAAACATGCACCAACCAGTGACAGATCGCCGAGTATCAGGACACCTGTCCAATCAACATCACTATAAACATTCAATTTAGGAGCAATACCAGTGGGAAATAATAAACCATGATGAAAGCTTCCCTTCAAGTAGAGAATTATGTGACGAACTCCTGCCAAGTGAAGATGGAAAGGAGAGTGCATAAATTGACTTACTTGTTGAACAACGAAAGATATGTCAGGGCGAGTAATAGTCAAGTATTTAAGGCTACCCACAAGTTGACGATACAATAAGGGATCAGGCAAGATATCACCATCATCACGGTGATATTTAACATTAACCTCAAGAGGAGTATCCACTGGATTAGCTTATTAGAAACCATCAATAGAAATTAAATTTGTGGCATACTTGTGTTGATGGAGGAAGATGCCCTTGGATGTAGAATGAACCTTGATACCAAGAAAATAATTAAAATTACCAAGATCTTTCATATGAAATGATACTTGTAATTGTTATGGAGCAGAAGAAAAATATATAAATGGTTTACATCTATTATACCATAATACAATGTGATTATAGTGAGTACAGATAACGTTGAGCTTAAATATTTAATTGTAGTTATTACCCATTTGTATATAATTTATTTGTCATTCATTTATCGTCTTTTAACTCTTTGGGTTAATAACGAAGAAATATGAAATTTGGTGATGGAGAAGAAACATATTGAATATATTTACGTCTAATTTACCATAATTCAATGTGAAAATCTTCAATATAAATAAATTATTGCTTGATTAATTATTTTAACTATTACCTATTTTATATAAAAAATATGTCATGGATTATAGTCTTTTATCTTTGGTTTTTAGTGGGGAAAACCGAAATTTTTTTGATGGAGTAGAAAAATCAAATATAACTAATTTTATACATCTACTATAGACTATTATGATTTTTGCTTAGTCATAAAAAACCTAAAACTTTGGGATGGTGAAGAATAATATTGAATATTTTTAGATGTAATATACCATCAGTCAATGTGAATACGACGAATATAAATAATATTGAGCTTGATTATTTACTTTTAATTGTTATGCATTTGTATAAATTACGGGTCATTCATTTGTAGTCTCTTAACTTAGTTTCTTAGAGTTGAAGAAACCAAAACTTTGGTGATGGAGAAGAAGAAAAATATAGAAGTTGTTTACATCTATTATACCATAATACAATGTGATTATAGTGAGTACAGATAACGTTGAGCTTAAATATTTAATTTTAGTTATTACCCATGTCTATATAATTTATTTGTCATTCATTTATCGTCTTTTAACTCTGTGGGTTAATAACGAAGAAACATAAAATTTGGTTATGGAGCAGAAACATATTGAATATATTTACGTCTAATTTACCATAATTCAATGTGAAAATCTTAAATATAAATAAATTATTGCTTTATTATTTATTTTAACTATTACCTATTTTATATAAAAAATATGTCATGGATTATAGTCTTTTATCTTTGTTTTTTAGTGGGGAAAACCGAAATTTTTTTGATGGAGTAGAAAAATAAAATATAATTAATTTTTTACATCTACTATAGACTATTATGATTTTTGCTTAGTGATAAAAAACCTAAAACTTTGGGATGGTGAAGAATAATATTGAATATTTTTAGATGTAATATACCATCAGTCAATGTGAATACGACAAATATAAATAATATTGAGTTTGATTATTTATTTTTAATTGTTATGCATTTGTATAAATTACGGGTCATTCATTTGTAGTCTCTTAAATTAGTTTCTTAGAGGTGAAGAAACCAAAATTTTGGTGATGGAGAAGAAGAAAAATATAGAAATTGTTTACATCTATTATACCATAATACAATGTGATTATAGTGAGTACTGATAACGTTGAGCTTAAATATTTAATTTTAGTTATTACCCATGTGTATATAATTTATTTGTCATTTATTTATCGTCTTTTAACTCTATGGGTTAATAACGAAGAAATATAAAATTTGGTTATGGAGCAGAAACATATTAAATATATTTACGTCTAATTTACCATAATTCAATGTGAAAATCTTAAATATAAATAAATTATTGCTTGATTATTTATTTTAACTATTACCTATTTTATATAAAAAAAATATGTCGTGTATTATAGTCTTTTATCTTTGTTTTTTAGTGGGGAAAGCCGGAAATTTTTTGATGGAGTATAAAAATAAAATATAACTAATTTTTTACATCTACTATAGACTATTATGATTTTTGCTTAGTGATGAAAAACCTAAAACTTTGGGATGGTGAAGAATAATATTGAATATTTTTAGATGTAATATACCATCAGTCAATGTGAATACGACGGATATAAATAATATTGAGCTTGACTATTTACTTTTAATTGTTATGCGTTTGTATAAATTACGGGTCATTCATTTGTAGTCTCTTAACTTAGTTTCTTAGAGTTGAAGAAACCAAAATTTTGGTGATGGAGAAGAAGAAAAATATAGAAGTTGTTTACATCTATTATACCATAATATAATGTGATTATAGTGAGTACAGATAACGTTGAGCATAAATATTTAATTTTAGTTATTACCCATGTGTATATAATTTATTTGTCATTCATTTATCGTCTTTTAACTCTTTGGGTTAATAACGAAGAAATATGAAATTTGGTGATGGAGAAGAAACATATTGAATATATTTACGTCTAATTTACCATAATTCAATGTGAAAATCTTCAATATAAATAAATTATTGCTTGATTAATTATTTTAACTATTACCTATTTTATATAAAAAATATGTCATGGATTATAGTCTTTTATCTTTGGTTTTTAGTGGGGAAAACCGAAATTTTTTTGATGGAGTAGAAAAATCAAATATAACTAATTTTATACATGTACTATAGACTATTATGATTTTTGCTTAGTCATAAAAAACCTAAAACTTTGGGATGGTGAAGAATAATATTGAATATTTTTAGATGTAATATACCATCAGTCAATGTGAATACGACGAATATAAATAATATTGAGCTTGATTATTTACTTTTAATTGTTATGCATTTGTATAAATTATGGGTCATTCATTTGTAGTCTCTTAACTTAGTTTCTTAGAGTTGAAGAAACCAAAATTTTGGTGATGGAGAAGAAGAAAAATATAGAAGTTGTTTACATCTATTATACCATAATACAATGTGATTATAGTGAGTACAGATAACGTTGAGCTTAAATATTTAATTTTAGTTATTACCCATGTCTATATAATTTATTTGTCATTCATTTATCGTCTTTTAACTCTGTGGGTTAATAACGAAGAAACATAAAATTTGGTTATGGAGCAGAAACATATTGAATATATTTACGTCTAATTTACCATAATTCAATGTGAAAATCTTAAATATAAATAAATTATTGCTTTATTATTTATTTTAACTATTACCTATTTTATATAAAAAATATGTCATGGATTATAGTCTTTTATCTTTGTTTTTTAGTGGGGAAAACCGAAATTTTTTTGATGGAGAAGAAAAATAAAATATAATTAATTTTTTACATCTACTATAGACTATTATGATTTTTGCTTAGTGATAAAAAACCTAAAACTTTGGGATGGTGAAGAATAATATTGAATATTTTTAGATGTAATATACCATCAGTCAATGTGAATACGACGAATATAAATAATATTGAGCTTGATTATTTATTTTTAATTGTTATGCATTTGTATAAATTACGGGTCATTCATTTGTAGTCTCTTAAATTAGTTTCTTAGAGGTGAAGAAACCAAAATTTTGGTGATGGAGAAGAAGAAAAATATAGAAATTGTTTACATCTATTATACCATAATACAATGTGATTATAGTGAGTACAGATAACGTTGAGCTTAAATATTTAATTTTAGTTATTACCCATGTGTATATAATTTATTTGTCATTTATTTATCGTCTTTTAACTCTGTGGGTTAATAACGAAGAAACATAAAATTTGGTTATGGAGCAGAAACATATTAAATATATTTACGTCTAATTTACCATAATTCAATGTGAAAATCTTAAATATAAATAAATTATTGCTTGATTATTTATTTTAACTATTACCTATTTTATATAAAAAAAAATATGTCATGGATTATAGTCTTTTATCTTTGTTTTTTAGTGGGGAAAACCGGAAATTTTTTGATGGAGTATAAAAATAAAATATAACTAATTTTTTACATCTACTATAGACTATTATGATTTTTGCTTAGTGATAAAAAACCTAAAACTTTGGGATGGTGAAGAATAATATTGAATATTTTTAGATGTAATATACCATCAGTCAATGTGAATACGACGAATATAAATAATATTGAGCTTGATTATTTATTTTTAATTGTTATGCATTTGTATAAATTACGGGTCATTCATTTGTAGTCTCTTAACTTAGTTTCTTAGAGGTGAAGAAACATAAATTTTGGTGATGGAGAAGAAGAAAAATATATAAATGGTTTACATCTATTATACCATAATACAATGTGATTATAGTTAGTACTGATAACGTTGAGCTTAAATATTTAATTTTAGTTATTACCCATGTCTATATAATTTATTTGTCATTTATTTATCGTCTTTTAACTCTGTGGGTTAATAACGAAGAAACATAAAATTTGATTATGGAGCAGAAACATATTGAATATATTTACGTCTAATTTACCATAATTCAATGTGAAACTCTTAAATATAAATAAATTATTGCTTTATTATTTATTTTAACTATTACCTATTTTATATAAAAAATATGTCATGGATTATAGTGTTTTATCTTTGTTTTTTAGTGGGGAAAACCGAAATTTTTTTGATGGAGTAGAAAAATAAAATATAATTAATTTTTTACATCTATTATAGACTATTATGATTTTTGCTTAGTGATAAAAAACCTAAAACTTTGGGATGGTGAAGAATAATATTGAATATTTTTAGATGTAATATACCATCAGTCAATGTGAATACGACGAATATAAATAATATTGAGCTTGATTATTTATTTTTAATTGTTATGCATTTGTATAAATTACGGGTCATTCATTTGTAGTCTCTTAAATTAGTTTCTTAGAGGTGAAGAAATCAACATTTTGGTGATGGAGAAGAAGAAAAATATAGAAATTGTTTACATCTATTATACCATAATACAATGTGATTATAGTGAGTACAGATAACGTTGAGCTTAAATATTTAATTTTAGTTATTACCCATGTGTATATAATTTATTTGTCATTCATTTATCGTCTTTTAACTCTTTGGGTTAATAACGAAGAAATATGAAATTTGGTGATGGAGAAGAAACATATTGAATATATTTACGTCTAATTTACCATAATTCAATGTGAAAATCTTCAATATAAATAAATTATTGCTTTATTATTTATTTTAACTATTACCTATTTTATATAAAAAATATGTCATGGATTATAGTCTTTTATCTTTGTTTTTTAGTGGGGAAAACCGAAAAGTTTTTGATGGAGTATAAAAATAAAATATAACTAATTTTTTACATCTACTATAGACTATTATGATTTTTGCTTAGTGATAAAAAACCTAAAACTTTGGGATGGTGAAGAATAATATTGAATATTTTTAGATGTAATATACCATCAGTCAATGTGAATACGACGAATATAAATAATATTGAGCTTGATTATTTATTTTTAATTGTTATGCATTTGTATAAATTACGGGTCATTCATTTGTAGTCTCTTAACTTAGTTTCTTAGAGGTGAAGAAACCAAAATTTTGGTGATGGGGACGAAGAGAAATATAGAAATTGTTTACATATATTATACCATAATACAATGTGATTATAGTGAGTACAGATAACGTTGAGCTTAAATATTTAATTTTAGTTATTACCCATATGTATATAATTTATTTGTCATTCATTTATAGTCTTTTAACTCTGTGGGTTAATAACGAAGAAACATGAAATTTGGTTATGGAGCAGAAACATATTGAATATATTTACGTCTAATTTACCATAATTCAATGTGAAAATCTTAAATATAAATAAATTATTGCTTGATTATTTATTTTAACTATTACCTATTTTATATAAAAAATATGTCATGGATTATAGTCTTTTATCTTTGTTTTTTAGTGTGGAAAACAGAAATTTTTTTGATGTAGTAGAAAAATAAAATATAATTAATTTTTTACATCTACTATAGACTATTATGATTTTTGCTTAGTGATAAAAAACCTAAAACTTTGGGATGGTGAAGAATAATATTGAATATTTTTAGATGTAATATACCATCAGTCAATGTGAATACGATGAATATAAATAATATTGAGCTTGATTATTTATTTTTAATTGTTATGCATTTGTATAAATTATGGGTCATTCATTTGTAGTCTCTTAACCTAGTTTCTTAGAGGTGAAGAAACCAAAATTGTGCTGATGGAGAAGAAGAAAAATATAGAAATTGTTTACATCTATTATACCATAATACAATGTGATTATAGTGAGTACAGATAACGTTGAGCTTAAATATTTAATTTTAGTTATTACCCATGTGTATATAATTTATTTGTCATTTATTTATCGTCTTTTAACTCTGTGGGTTAATAACGAAGAAACATAACATTTGGTTATGGAGCAGAAACATATTTAATATATTTACGTCTAACTTACCATAATTCAATGTGAAAATCTTAAATATAAATAAATTATAGCTTAATTATTTATTTTAACTATTACCTATTTTATATAAAAAATATGTCATGGATTATAAAACCCTCCCAAATAAGAGCATATATTCATGGAAGGGTCTGTGTGGCGCCTTCATCGCTTAGTTCACTGACTGAAATTGGAAACCCACAATTATGGTTGTACTCATCAAGTTCACTCAACGAAAGAAGGAAACCATGCGCAATTACATTGATTGTTTCACAAAAGTAACAATAGTAGTGGGGGCATAAATGACAGGATGAAGTGTTGGATGTTTAAAAAGGGATTGAAATAAAATTATATCTTATGAGAATAAATGAGGATTGAAGGAGCTTGTAGCCCAAGGGTGTGTTTGATTCGTAAAAGGGTAATTATTGGATAAAACAATACAATACAAACCTTTAAAGTACTGGACAACTTATTGTCTTGTACGATGTTTGATGGATAATTGACAACAAATAAAATAAAATATACTACAATAAAAGTGTATTTTATTTTTTTAATTAATTTGTACTAGGGATACAAAGTTATCCCATGGTTTAATGAGGGAAAAAATTTCAGTTCTTGTCCAGTCCTTAATCCTGATTTTTGTCTTGTCCCATGGATATTTTTTAATCAAAGGTATGACAACTAGAGTTGTGTTGTCATGTGCCTTAATTTTTTAAACATATCTAATGCACCCTATGTGATTTGCTGAATATGGAACAACCCTATATCAATTATGAAAAAGAGCTCTTGGCCGAATAAGGAGAAAAACGTCGCGGAGCAGGAATCTCCAAACATGGACAACCATCACAAAGAGATAATTTTCGTTAAAGAGAAGATAAGGATCGCGGACCTGGATCCAGGTCCAATGCCTACACTCCACTAAACACTTTAGGGGAAAAATTTAAAAGGAGTGTGCAAATAATGAGTTCAAGGAAGTTGGGATCAGGAACCCCTACTTGGCCAGAGAATCATCTGAGATAAGCAAGTAAAAATACTGAAGTTTATACAAGAGTCCCAACCACAACACAAATGTTTGCATCCATCTGAAGGATGTGATAGTATAGTTGATTAACAAGGGACGAATTACTTAGTACACCTAAGATGGTAAATGGAAAAGATGTAGGAACCATAACAGAGGGCGTATGATTCAAAAATATTCTTTTAAGACGACACACTTTCCTCACCATGAAAAATCATCCCCCAAGAAAGCTATTAAGGTTGTCGCTTGAGCCAAATGGGGGAAATATATTAGCAGTGTAGAAGAGGAATACCGAAAAGGGAGCCATAAATACATCACATTCATTACTGGTGGTCTTCCAAGGGAAATGAACATTTTCAAGGGGGCGATGAAGAGAAAAATCGTCGAGTTGATGGCTGTGAGCAGGGAAGAAGGGAAAACTTCGACCGAGGAAATGAAAAAACCTATCTTTGGTTTTCGGGATATGAAAAAGGTATAAGGGATCCAAAATAAGACGCTTCCTTTAGTAATAACGGCTAACATCACCATTTTTTATTTCTCTCGACTCCTTATTGATGGCGGAAGATTTTACAATATCATGTACTCCGACCTCTTTAAAAAGTTAGGACTAAATAAGGAAAAGTTATGGCCTTATTAAGGATCTAATTTATAAGCTTTCAATGGCACGATAACCCTCCCCTAGGGGTACGTAGAACTGATGTTAACTTTAGGAAAAGGAAGAGATACCACTACGGTTAACTTGAAATTTATAATGTTTCCCTGCAAAAGCATCTACAACTATATCTTGTTCATGCATTTTAAGCAACTTTAGATGGAGTGGCTTCCCTAGTCTATCTCAAGCTGAATTATCATAACTTTTTCAATTAATCGATGATAATATGCACCGACTTGTTTTTGGAAAAATGATATACAAGAATTTATAACAAGATCAAAAGAAAGACAAAAGGAAAGCTATGGAGATCAATGTAGCCTCCCCTATTGCACAGTTAAAAGACGTTACAATTAAGCCCCTAATATGTAAGAAAGATAACTCTAATCAGGAATCTGCATTGAAATAACTCCGGACGAAGCTCAATTTGGCCATCACTGGTCCTACCAAGTCCCTAATGGCCAATAAGCAGTGATTGTGCCACTTGGTTAAATTTACTTTACTGTATATGTAAAACATGCATGCTTTTTCAATGTATGACTTTCTTTCAATAAAGAATAAATTAATCTTTGCTAAACTATTTTTTCCTTATAATCTTAAGAGGCAGCAACTAGTCAATCAAGGGTGTTGTCAAAAACGCCACTGGCGTATGACTAAAGTAATCAAAACCCTATCATAAACGACTTGAGGGTGTTGTCACAAACGTCATAGACGTTTTACTAAAGAAACAAAAGCCTTACAAAGCCAAGTCAAATATAAGATAGTGAATCACAAACTGGAAATTATAAACTCTCCACCCATTTTGGTAGCTAGCGACTTCGTAGGCATATGTGTTACTTCAACCTCAAACCAAGTCATCATCTATGGGAGAGGAAGGGGTATTGACCTTTAGTCGGGAACAACCCCCAGAGATGTCCAACAAAAATTTAAGCATGACCTCAGAAGACAAATAATCTCCCAAAAAAGGAATATGTATTTGACTCCTCCATAATAGAGATTGTCACAATGTTCACCATTTCCTGGCCAGGTAGACTAGCTCTCAAGAAATATGCACATTGGGATAAAAGTGTTCCACCAGCTGCAATGCGTTCTCAAGATATATGTACGACAGTGTAACCTTCCTTTGCAGCCTTCACATATTCCTAATCAAAATAATGATTTTCAAGATGCATCTCCTGAGGGTCGTCCTTGGTCTTCTTCTAACCTTCTCAGGTCTCCCTCAAAGATTCTTCTAACTCCTCGACCATCTTACAATAAGAATCAAGTTTTGTGTTTCACTCTATAAGGTCGAATGCATACATGGTCAATGTTATCTAGGCAAGGGCTGGAGCCTTGATCTTCCCCTTAACTGCCTGAATAAGTGACTGCACCTTCTTAGTTAGAGTTCTAGGGTACCCGAAAGGTTCAACAATGACTCGTATACTTGAAATAAGGTTAGACACATCTTAAAGCTCTTCCAAGTATCGATATCGCTCGATTGTAAGAACATTGCCACATTTTTCAAGCACTTCCTCTTATCTTTGAAGACAGTCCAATAAGAAGACCTCTCCCCTCCTGATAACACCAAAGGCCAAGACAGTCGACGCTCGTCAAGTATAATATTTTATAAATGCCAAATCTTTGTGAAAGACGACTTTGTCTTTGCCTAAAAAGTATGTATAATACTCTTTAGAGATAGAAGCTCATGTTTTTCCAATAATTATTGAACTAAGGAGGACAATAAGAAAAAGGGCATGACCACTAGATCTGACATAGTCCCGCCCATAGAGGCAGATCCCTCAATGTCTTGATCAAGCATCTGACATCGGCAAACAAGCAACCTTTATTATCTAGGTAGGAGAATCACAAGCCTCTAACTGCATCGGGGAAGGTGAGCAAAGGGTAACCACGAAGCCAAATTATTTCAGAATAAGCAGCAGACATGGCACGATACTCAGATTCAATAGAAGATTTGGAGACTCTTGCTTGTTTCTTACTTTCTATGAGATTAATGAAGAGCCAAGAAACATGCACCAACCAGTGACAGATCGTCGAGTATCAGGACACCTGTCCAATCAACATCACTATAAACATTCAATTTAGGAGCAATACCAGTGGGAAAGAATAAACCATGATGAAAGCTTCCCTTCAAGTAGAGAATTATGTGACGAACTCCTGCCAAGTGAAGATGGAAAGGAGAGTGCATAAATTGACTTACTTGTTGAACAACGAAAGATATGTCAGGGCGAGTAATAGTCAAGTATTTAAGGCTACCCACAAGTTGACGATACAATAAGGGATCAGGCAAGATATCACCATCATCACGATGATATTTAACATTAACCTCAAGAGGAGTATCCACTGGATTAGCTTATTGGAGACCATCAATAGAAATTAAATTTGTGGCATACTTGTGTTGATGGAGGAAGATGCCCTTGGATGTAGAATGAACCTTGATACCAAGAAAATAATTCAAATTACCAAAATCTTTCATATGAAATGATACTTGTAATTGTTGTTTAAGGCTTTGAATCGAAGCATGATCAAAACCAACAATAGTCATATCATCAACATACAGAAGAAGTAGGACAATTCCAGTATGCATTTTCTGAATAAATAGAGAATAATCATAATGACTATGAGTAAAGGAGAATCCAAGTAGAGTGGAGCGAAATTTTTCATACCATGCCCAAGGCGCTTGTTTCAAACCGTATAAGGAGCGTTTGAGCTTGCACACACCCTTAGATAACGAGAATAATCCTTGAGGAGGAGTCATATAAATATCTTTCATCAGGTCACCATTAAGAAAAACATTTTTCACATCCATTTGATAAAGAGGCCACCCATTAGAAGCAACTATAGGTAGTACCGTACGAACATAAGTCATTTTGGCAACCGGTGAAAATGTCTAATAATAATCAATTCCATATTCCTTCTTATTTTCTAAGGTAACCAATCGAGCCTTGAAATGGTTGAGAGAACCATCTGAATTTAGTTTCACAAAATACACCCATTTGCAGCCTATTGGTTTGATTTTAGGAGGACAAGAGACAATATCCCATGTAAAATTATCTTGAAGAGCCTGAAGTTCCTAATTTATTACTTTTACCCAACGAACATATTTAATAGCTTGTGCATAACAAGTAGGAATAGATATGCTAGACAGTGAGACAGTCAAAGAAGTATGTGAGGAATCATACATGTCTGGTGAATATCTATCTAGTGCTTTAGATATTCGACCAGAACGTCATGGTTCGACCGATTCAGGATCAGGTGGCGGATCAGAGTTGGGAGGGGCTGTGGGAACCTGTTTTCTACGTTGTTTGGCATATGTAATTCTTGGTTTGTAACGTTCTATAGATTGAGGCATAAAGGAAAAATTAGGAAGAATAACAATATCATTTGTGGAAGGAGAAAGAGAATGAAACATATATTGATTATAAAAAAATGTAACATTCCTAGAAACTCGAAAGCGATGATTAGAGGCATCATAACACACAAAACCCTTATGAGAGTTGTTATACCCCATAAATATATATCGAACAGGTTGCACTCTAGGTTTATTCCTCTCAAGTGAAAATCATCACCAAAACCCTTATCCATATGTCAATGGAAACTTTATCTTGTTTTATTGCAACTATTTAAATATTTTATTTCTACTTGACATTGTTTTTTTGACATTTAAGACACTAGTAAACTAAAGTTTTTTGGATTTAAAAAAAAATGAAGAAGAACCCTAGCAGAGAGAGATCCGTGAGAAGCAATTGCAACAAGAACCCTAGCACAGTTCCTCTGAAAACCATTCACCCATGGCAGATTGTGATTGTCTTTTGGTTCTGCGCTCCTTCCAAATAGCGGTTGCACTGTTTGTGGATTGTTGATTGGGGTCTGTACTTTTCGTGGCTAATCTTGGTTTGTTTGTTGTTGCTGACGGCGGATTGTTATACTACTGTTCGTGGCTAACTTTGTTTGTTAGCAAGACGGTGAATTGTTATATTACGATAATAATAATAATAATAATAATAATAATTATTATTATTATTATTATTATTATTATTATTATTATTATCTACTAATTAATGAGGTTGAATCTTGTTGCATAAAAATTTAGATGGCTTCCGAAAAAGAAAGATGATTTCTGAGTTTGTTTTATTAGCAATAATTATTCTGTGTGAGAATTTCAATTCAAGATGTATGTTTGAGGAAATAGATTATGGGGTCACATAGATGATGTTTCTAGGGCTCCGATGGAGAAAAATACTTTAGATATATGGAAAATTAAGAATGCTCAAATCATCACTTGGATTCTCAACAGCATTGATCCTCAAATGATAATAATGGATCATGCTAGCACATGAAAGAAGTAAATACAACTAACATGTTCAAAGATAAGTTTATTGTTCCTCTTGAAATATACGAAAAATAAATCATTAAATCAACAACAATCTTCTCCATAAAACATTGTGATCTTCTTCCCCATAAAAACTAATAAAGAAAGAAAGATAGAAAGAATGAGAGCTCACACACTAAAATGTAGAACACAAGCTAGTCAATAATGAAGACATATGCAAGAAAGTTGACAACTATGAAAGAAATCACAAATGAAGAAAAAGACGAGTTACTTAAACCCACAAGCGGCAAAAAAGGAAGATTGGTAGTCAAATAATCTATTATACATGTTTTAGGAACAATGAATTATGCGACCTACCACATTGGGAGGTGCGAATCACACCACCAATAGGCGTGATCTCATTGAGAATTGTTCAAAGTACTTGAGTATTCTAAGACATAAACTACATTATTGCCATCAAACATATGGACACATACGTAATGCATGTGTTTTGAATGTTACTAAAAGTACCATAAAGACTTTTTAAATACTTCCATCAACAACCAACCGAATGATATACAAGACAAAGCCCCCACTATACCGAAATAAGAATAAGGGTTTAGAGGACAACTTTTCTAAGTCATTCGCATGATCCATAACAAAAGGTCCAAAAACAAACCTTGAATGGAACACTGGCATAATAGGTAGGTCTTTATTTGATCTGAAGTAGACAATACCACTCTCAAGCACATCAATCATCGCCTAACTCAATAAGACGAATATTTGTACAACGTGTCGCATCACACGTGAAAAGTTTCAATTGCTCTTAACATATAAGGGTGAAACACGACATTTCAAATATTCAATTTCACTCTCATTTTCACATTTTTTATTCTTTCGCTGACTTTTCAAATCATTCCACTCTGTCACACCGAAAAATTGCCCGACAGATTCAATATCTCATCTTAGTGTTTTTTTTAACATTCTAATTCTTCAATGGAACATATATATAATTTTATATAAATATTTAATGAATAGTTGATTAGGAAGAAATTACTATTAGTTAAATAAAATCCAAAATATGTAGAAAAATGACACATATGATATTAAAAAAAATCATAAATTTTATATCTTTGGAAGAGGTAGATCATTTTCTGTTTTTATTTTTAATTTTTTTAATAATTTGTGATTTCCAATAGACAGTTTTATTTTTACACTTTCTGTGCAATATTGAGTAAAAATCATAAATTTCTACTCCCTTTAAACATACTCCAACATTTGGAATGTGTTGCTTGGAAGCATAGTTAGAGAGGCCTTTCATAGCTTAATAAATAATATGCAATCATATACTATATCCATGTTTGTCTCTTGCTGCTTCCCACCCTTCCAACTTTGTCCCCACTCCAGAGCAAGAAAAATAAGAAAACAAATTAATTATGTAAGCCATAAAAAATGATTAAAGAGAGTATCTCTAATATATTAATAAATACTTAAATTATTTATTGAAAAACACTCACACCAACAGACATAAACATGAAGACAGAAAGTAATGAAATAAACAAATTTAATTTAATTTAATCTCTTAGATGCATGATTAGGTATTAGTGACCTCTTGATATTCAAAAAGCAACAACTATAGAAAACAAAAAAGGTGAAGTAGGGTTTGTTATTGGTGTTGATGGAAAACAACTGTAAAATGTGAATAGTTTTTTCTGCCTTTAAGCATTATAAAAGAGTTTTTATTTTATTTATAATAATAATAAAAATAAGCATCAAATCAACCAGTAATCACGGAAGAAAAATAAATGAAATAAAATACTCAAATACATTAAAAGTCATAATTTATTTTAATTAATTTAGCCAGGCCAAAAGGTTAACCAAATGGCACTATATTCTATTTTGAAATGATGATATTAACAACCCAGTGACATGAAAAGCAGGGAAGGAAAAAGACGAGACAAACAGAAGAAAGTAAAGCAATAAAAAACAATATGAATATGGAATTTATTTTTACTTATATGTTGACAATGATTTTTCAGTTAATAATGAAAATGCCATAAATTCTTCTATTCAAAAGTTTGTTAAATTGTCAATTTTCAAATATCATAATCTCATGATAAAATCTCTACAATAATCAAATTGGATAAGGGAAATTTTAATCTAATATAAATCATAATTGTTAAATTCTTATTTTAGTTATGTGATTTATACAAGATTCACTTATATGCTGAATAATAAAAACCGTCATTTTAATATTTTATAACAATTTTTCTTTTTGAATTTTAACAATAAAATATATTAATATGTAATACACATATCTAAAAATCTTAAAAGTATACTAATTAAAGATTAAATTTAGGTAATTATAAGAGTATTATATAACAACAACGACAAAAGTAAGAATAAAAGAATTTTGAGTTATTACGGGGAGTTGAATTAATATTTGGCTAAAAACATTACATAAGTGAGAGTGACACCACATATTCATTTAAAATCTTAAGATTTATGAATTCATCCACTTATAAATGTTCGTCTTCACATTTAAAATTAGGGGCGTGCATGGTTTTAAAACCAAACCAAATTGAATCAAATATATGAATCATTTTGGTTTTTAAAACCACTTTTATAAAACTGGTTTATTTTTTCAAAACCAGTTTATATTTGGATCGGTTTGGTTAATAATTGGTTTGCACTAAAAAACCAGTTTTTGTTTGAACCAGTTTTAAAATTAAATTTTCCTCAAACTTCTTTCAACTAAAATTTAATTCTTAATCCAACAACTTATTCTTAACTTCATTCAACCATTTTTTAAATTAATAACCATTCATTGACAATGAATTGAAATAATTAGTAATAATTATGAAAAAATGATAAGAAACCGTAAAAAAAATAAATAAAAATTTTAATCAGAAAAATCAAAATTGAGTAATTACAAAATACTCAATCTCTCTCACATTCATATAATTTTCTCTTATTTATATTAATATTTTTTTTACCTTTTCAAGAAAATGTTCTCTATATACTATTTTATACTTATCATTACTCCATCCGTCATCACTTTAGTAGAAAAAATTCTTAAAAAAAACATATTAGTTTAATAAGTAAATTAATTCAAGGTAAGAAGCATACAAAAATAACTTAGTAATCATATAATTTCAATCTAATAATAAACATTTAAAATGTGAGATGAAAGACTAAATGCATCATTATGAGACTATGAGAACACAAAGTTCTCTTAAAAAACAATATATATATATATATATATATATATATATATATATATATATATATATATATATATATATATATATATATATATATATATATATATATATATATATATATATATATATATATATATATATATATATATATATATATATATATATATATATATATATATATATATATATATATATATATATATATATATATATAAAGTTTTATTTATTACATATACATTACCTTAATTGTCATTTATGACCATGAAACAAAAACAAGACAAAGAGTTTGAAAAGTGGATTAACATGGTTTTAAAAAGTGGACACAAGTTTTTAATGATTTTAGTCAAATGAATTTGGACTAGTTTTTAAACCAAATAATATACACTTTTGAAATAAGTGCACCATATTTTTAAATTTGGTTCTTGTGAACCAGTTTTTTTCACACTCCTATTTAAAACCAATGTGAGATTCCAACTCACATTTGACTTACTATTCTCAACAAAGACAAACAAAAGTATAAGATCTAAAGTCCCAAAACAATCCAATATACATCTCTACTCCACAAGAAACGAAGGTAACAAATCCAAGCAAAAACATCACACCAACATGAAGAAGAGACTAGATCTCAGCTCAAAGCCACCAACAAAGAATAAAAGAAACCACTGGAAAAAAAACTATCAAGAATTCACCACTGCAAGGTCATAGACTTTCAACTCTCTATTGAGTTAGATAAAGAATAAGTTTTTCAAGTTACGTAGAGAAAAAGAGGAGACCAAATAAATACTCTAATCAAGAAAATCAAAAGAGATAATCAAAAACCTAGCAAAATCGAAAGTTAGACAGACCTAACCTATTTCTAACTAAATGTTGCCTAATGGTGATTGAGGGGTATGATCCTAGTACACCAAGTGAAATCATTTGTTGGCAAACCTATGTCGACAAGTTTGTCAGCGTAATATCTTCCTTCTCTATGAATGTGTGTTATGATGCATATGATGTCCTTAGAGTTAAATAGTTATGTTATATGTTAGAATGACAAGTTGATAATTGTTAGTGACATGTTTTGGTATGTCCCCTAAGTTTCTGCTATCATTGGCAACATGTGAAACTAATTTTCTTGATACTCTATTAGCGTTGTTTGATTTATGGAAGCTTAAAATCTTAACCATAAACATTTAAAAAATTTTGTACAGTCGAAGGAGTTCAATGTAACTGTTCAAATCAAAATCATCGCCCTTTTCACAAATTTAAATTTAAATTTATGAATTAAATCAAGAATTTTGACATCCTAAAATACTATTTGCTATTGAAAGTAATATAGGAACACTAGATACCAAATCATTAACAAGCCAAAATTTGATAGGGAGTTTGGTCTTATTAGAGTTTTAATTGACTTGAATATGAGAAAAACACTCATCCATATATTGTTGGCTCCTCAATATTTATGAATACACTAATCCTTGAAATCAATTGTGGTAAGATAGTAAAAACTACTCCCACTATTTTATAAGATTTTTTAGATTTATTAAAAAAACATTAAAAAATAACTATCACTTTTAATTTTTAATATAACTTTAATTATTTATTTAAATATATTTTTAATTAATATCATATGTGTCATTTTTAAATTATTAATATTTTATTGTATTTATTTAATTTTTCAAAATATGAAATTATCTAATACAATAAATATTACTAGCATGAAAACTAAGAAAGTAATTAAAAGTTGCACAAACAATTTTGTATTAGTTATAGTAATCCATTGAAGCTTGAACCCATTGATTATGTGTTGACTCATATTTTGTCAAATAAAAACGTTGGGATGTCAATTCCCTGTTTCACCAAATTCACAAAACAATTTTGTAAATTAGTTGAATAATACACATAAAATAAAAATTAAAAAATGCTTCTTTTTTTTTTTTTTACAATAATCTATGTGCCAATGGCATAATCAAAATAAATTCTTGACACTTATTTGTTGGCTAAACTGAACTCTCTTTCAAATTCCTAAAATTTGTCTTTTTTTCTTCACAACTTCTTTGGTTCTTTCCTCTTCCGAATCTTCCATTTTAACTCTTCTTTCTCACTTTCTTTATCAAAATTTTACAATCTTTCATTTGAATTAATTCTACCTTTTATGAATTTCTTGGAAACTGTTGTTTCAATTTTGGATTTTCTTTAGTTAGTTAGTTACATACTACTAGAATTGAAGTGAAATTAGCACTGGCAAATCAAAAAGATGAATTTTTTTACTTCATTTTTGTTTCTCTCTTTGATTTCAACTCTCTCTCTTGTGGATTCTGAAACTCTACCTGAAAATGAAGGTGTTTTTCTTTTTCAGATCTCAATTATTCACTTCTTTTTCTTCATTGGTGTATTATAATTTGATTTTGCTGTTTATGGACTTTTTAAATCTTAATAATTCTTTTTGTGTTTTCTACCAAATTAAGCTATGGTATTCATTGATTAAAAATGAAGCTTTTAATGAATTTTTTTGTTGTTTTTGTTGTTGTTAGTTTGGGCACTTACAAGCTTTAAAGAAGCTATCTATGAAGACCCAAATCTAGCTCTATCAAATTGGAATATGCTAGAATCAGATCTTTGTAACTGGTTTGGTGTCACTTGCACTATTTCTGGAGATCATGTTATCAAGCTGTAAGATAATTGTATTGCTGTTATACTGTTTGATGAAATGTCTTGTAGAAAAATTGATGACATGTATGTCTAAACTAGTGCATTTCTGATACTACAATTTGTTTTTTTTTTTTGCAGAAATATATCGGGTTCATCGTTGAAGGGTTTTCTTGCGAGGGAGTTGGGGCAAATTACCTATTTGCAAGAACTGTATGTTCATTTTGTTGGTTTAATTTTTGTGATTACCGTGTTTTTTAATTTGGAGATATCATGGTTGATATTAATTTGTGGCTCTTGTGTTTGTAGAATTTTGCACGGGAACAATCTAATTGGAACAATACCGAAAGAATTGTGCATGTTGAAATCTCTCCAGGTGTTGGATTTGGGAATGAATCACTTAACTGGACCAATTCCTACAGAGATTGGAAATTTAACTCTACTTGTGAACATGTAAAAGAAATTCAATATGCTAGTTCTTATTGGAAATTATTTCCTCTCCTGCTTACTCACTTACGCAATTTTATGTATTCTTATAGAAACCTGCAGTCCAACGGGTTGACTGGTAGATTACCTCCTGAGCTTGGAAATTTGAGATACCTTCAAGAACTTTGGCTCGATAGGAACAGGCTTCAAGGACCCATTCCTGCTAGTGGCACTTATACTTTTGCTTCAACTATGCATGGAATGTGAGTGTAAATTTTGTAATTGAGTTGTGTTATACTGATAATTGAGAGAAGGCTTGTTAGTCTTTCCTTGAATGTCACTTACAAACATTTCTTTATAGTTGATTAACTCACATAAGAATTTGTGTTCTTTAACCAGATCTAGCATTATGATATTTACTGTTAAGGAGATATATTGGGTAAAGACGAAATTTGGATAGGGTGATTTATTTTTTGGTAATGATAAATGTCATGTTTTCAGTGTATTTAGCAGCCTTTCAATGTGCAATAGGATTTTTGATTGAGGTCTCTTAAAATGATGTGGCTAAAAATCATATAGTCAAGTTCGGTATTGAGTATACAATGTCAAGTTATTACACCAATCAAAGTTTGGATTCTGTTAATCTATCTCTCATAGTTTTTATAATTTTTACAGGTATGTTTCTGGAGAGAATTCAACTGGCTTGTGTCGTTCACCTCAGTTAAAATTAGCAGACTTTTCATATAACTTTTTAGTCGGTAGCATACCAAAATGCCTGGAGTATCTTCCAAGGTGCTATTTCTGGTTCTCATTCGATGTTAGCATTTTTCTCCTCAACCTTACTTAGAAAATATATATACATACTTTGTCAATATAGGTTAAGCTTTCAAGGGAACTGCCTCCAGAGCAATGATCCAAAGCAGCGGCCTTCCACACAATGTGGCGGTGCTTCACCTGCCAAGAGTCAGCCAGTGGCGAGCAACCAATACCACCAAATAGCTGATCATGCACGGAAGCATCACGGAGCTTCAGAACCTACTTGGCTTTTGGCTCTAGAAATAGTAGCAGGAACTATGGTCGGTTCTCTCTTTCTGGTTGCGGCTCTTGCTACTGTTCAAAGATGCAACAATAAATCATCTATTATTATTCCTTGGAAAAAATCTTCCAGCCTGAAAGATCACACTGCAGTATATATAGGTTCAGTTTCTGTTTTCTACTTTCTATTTATGTCGAACAGTTCGAGTCTGTTTTGAACTTAATAATTGGATTGCAGACCCCGATATGTTAAAGGACGTGAGAAGGTATAGCAGACAAGAGCTTGAAGAGGCGTGTGAAGACTTCAGCAACATAATTGGGTCCTCACCGGACAGTGTAGTCTACAAGGGAACCATGAAAAGTGGGCCTGAGATCGCTGTAATTTCTCTCTGCATCAAGGAGGAGAGTTGGACAGGATATCTGGAACTCTACTTCCAGAGAGAGGTGAATGGGAATATTTCAATGCTTACCACACTTAAAATTCGCTGATAAAATAGTTACCGGAGTCTTTTACTATATATTTGTTTATGTTATTATCATTTCCATTCAGGTGGCAGAATTGGCAAAGTTAGATCACGAGAATACTGGAAAACTACTGGGATATTGTAGAGAGAGCAATCCATTTTCAAGGATGTTGGTTTTTGATTATGCCTCAAATGGGACACTTCACGAGCATTTACATTGTTGTAAGCAAGTTTCTTAGTGTGTACATGTATATGTTTAATCAACCATTCAGTTCCTTCAACATGCAATTTTGACTGCGTAGATGAAGAAGGATGCCAGTTCTCCTGGACACGGCGTATGAAAATTGTCATAGGCATTGCGCGTGGACTCAAGTATTTGCACACAGAAGTTGAACCTCCGTTCACTATCTCAGAGCTGAATTCTAGTGCTGTATACCTTACAGAAGAATTTTCCCCTAAGGTACGCCCGCTAGTTAGTTCACTTTAAATCATAAAACTCGGCAATTGCAATTTTTGCTTGATTTCTTATGTCAGTCAAGAATGAGCGGAAATATAGAAACAAACGACTACTTTTATAATATATACTATGCGATTGTTCTGTTGGAAACTGAAAAGTTTGCTTTAGATTCTCATTGTCATGAACCTAAATTGCAGTTGGTTGATTTTGAAAGTTGGAAGACAATTCTTGAAAGATCAGAAAAGAATTCCGGTACTATTAGTAGCCAAGGTGCTGTTTGTGTTCTTCCAAACTCCCTTGAGGCACGCCATCTTGATACCAAAGGAAACGTACACGCTTTTGGAGTACTTCTTCTAGAGATAATCAGTGGGCGGCTTCCACACTGTAAGGAGAAAGGTTATTTGGTAGATTGGGTAAGAAACTTCCTCAAGGTTATATTTTAAAATTAAAACTATAATTTAATGGTTTTATGCAACGTTGTAAGAGTACTTTTTATTCTGTCGCCACAATTGTTAAATGTATACATGTGCTGCAGGCGAAAGACTATCTTGAAAAACCAGAAGTAATGTCACATTTGGTGAATCCTGAACTGAAGAATTTTAGACACGATGACCTCAAAGTGATATGCGAGGTGATAGCTCTATGTATCAATCCTGATACAGCTGCGCGTCCATCTATGCGAGAATTATATAGCATGCTGGAGAGCAGAATCGACACATCAGTAAGCGTGGATCTCAAGTCATCGTCATCTTTGGCTTGGGCTGAACTTGCACTTTTATCATAATAGTAATAATATAGCCACACTCAAAACTAACAATTAAAGGATAGATACACACAAGTAATAACTTTCCTCTTCAATTTTATTTCTATTGTAAATGATTACTCAAAAAGGGTCTCATTGTATAGCAGTAGCCTATTTGTAGAACTTGCAGAAATTGTTAAATAGAAGATTGTATTGGACATGTGTTTTCCTTTTATGCACTAGATTGAGCAGTATGATATATACTTTTAAAGAAGAGACATGAAATCCTCTTCCAAGTGAAACTAAAAAAAAATAAAAAATCCAAGTGGTTTCATTAGTAACTTGGCAGAGTTTAAGGAATAGTTATGCATTATAGCAATAATACATGAGATTTTTGGATTAGTTGTTTGTTGAATCCAAGCTAAAAAAACAATAACAGGTGGCCCCCTGAGCCTTGAAACAAACAGTGAAGGAGAGAGGTGAGATTAAGTTGAAAAGGGGGCAACTCAGAGGGCTCGCCCTTTCACAATGTCCAAGCTCATCTCACTTGGATCAGTTGCTTGCAGTTCAACTTGAATGCCATCCAACTCTCTCTTGAATCTATCCTTGGAACTTGCATACACCATCTTCATCCTCACCCTTGAAATTTCTGGTGACCTGCATATCATTAAACAGCTTATTCATGCGTTAAAGGACCCAAGTTTGAATTCGGATGAATGAGAAAACACTAATATAGCATAGGAATACCATGCTATGAAGTAGATCTTGCTTTTCTGGCAATTCTCTGCAGTTGTGAAATCAAAATCATAGACGGCATAACGACACTCAGCAGCTGGCAAACTGGCCTGAAAATCGTCATAGGTTTCCGTCGGTTCCCCTATTTTGTCTATCACGACTTGTTGTTGCTCAATTTTGAACACAATGAATCGATAACTCCTCTTCGCTTTAAGCTCTTGGAACTTCAGTTTGCAATCATCATGCACTGCCATTCCGGACGCTGCGTTTGCCTGCACCATAGTTTTTCCTCATGTCATGAACCTCCTATTCATAATAACTAATTCGCATTCCCAACCTTTTACACCCGTTTGTCAAAGGGACATGCAATGAGAGGCGCATACCCTTTGTAGATTAAAGAATATTCATAGATGTAGTGACAGATTCAAAAACTTTAAGTTGTGGATGCAACTTAAATCAAGTGATGTAGAGGTAATATACTTGCATATAATAGAGTTTACTCAAATCCTACTTGAGAAAATAACATGAAAAAATGTTGGTCGAGCAGAAAGACCCGAATCAAAGTCTATGAAACTTGGATACCAGATATGACATTTCAATGACATATTAGATGTAAAATATGTACTATTGTCAAATATTGACATGTGTCGAACATCAAACATGTTTTTATTTAGAAAAGTTGGTGTCACATAACTAAAAATAGATACGTCGTACCAATAACATTGTTAGCTAAGAATAAATCATAGTGGAAGTAAATGCCCCAGAAAACTATATATATAAATTGCTATGAGAGAGATGAAAAAAATAAATGTGATGATCATTTTGGCAATCATAAATTCATTATAGGGGAGGCAGGTAATGTCATGGCTGTTAGTCATTGGTTTTCAAGACTAATATCAACTCCGAATTTGATAAAATTCTCAAGTTTCATCTTTATCCAAAGTTGAATATTAATAATTGGTGATAATAATAATAGCATGCAAAGTTAGATTGTTCAATAGGGTACGTAAGAATAACATTGTCATAAAAACAAGAGCAATAACTAATAACAACTTGTAATTAATGTGAAAGGAAAAAGAAGGATTAGAAAAAGTACCATTTTGCCAGCAATGAGGAAGAAGCTCCCTACGAAATGTGAATGAAAGAAAGGGGAGGAGAGTAATAGAGATTGGAAAAATGGGAGCTAACAGATGCAATGAAAATGATGGAGAGAAATAACAAATAAAGATCTTGTTTTTTGGAGCCACGAGAGGTGGAACTTTAAGGTGACTAAGTCAGAAACTAATGGGTGTGTTTGTTAAGATTAAGATCAAATTGACATGATAAACCTTAATTTTCTCGTTACTATTTCTATTCAGAGAGAGAGAGAAATCAATTGTCTATATGAAAAAAAGGCATCAAATATGATGTAAGGATTTATATATTTTAAAGCATAGCTTATAAAAATTTCCTTCATTTTAGAAAATAATCAAATTTGACTGATATTACCAAAATGGTACATTTTGTAATGAAATGGTATATTATATATATATATATATATATATATATATATATATATATATATATATATATATATATATATATATATATATATATATATATATATATATATATATATATATATATATATATATATATATATATATATATATATATATATATATATATATATATATATATATATATATATATACTTTAGAATATTTAATTGTAACAGATTGGCCCTTTAGATTTTTTTTGCTACATGTCAGTCCTTTAAGTTGTATAACGTCTACAACATTGGCCATTTTTTATGAATATATTCCAAAAACGCACAACTATCATTAACAATGCTTATGTAGCTGTTACGTTACTGAGATGACTATAATTTTGCTGAGATGTAATTGTTGTAAATTAACATTTACTTAATCAGATAAAATTCTCTAATTTTAGTTTGAGCATTCCTAAAGTTAACCCTAATTTTACAAACTCTACAAAAGTGAGTTGTTGCGAATGAAAATGATAGATTCAAAAGGGAGATGAAGGATTCGAGGGAGACGAACTCAGAAACGAAGCTTTGAACATTTAGGTAAGTATCCTTTTCCCTACGAAAATGTTTTGCTTTATTGAGGTCTAGGGTTTTGTATGTGGTCTTTTATAACACTTATTGATTTCTTCAGCTTACAACTTTTCTGCCAAAAATGGATATTTTTTTATGTTGATTTTTATCATGGGGGACAATTTAATGATAAGGGTAGATATGTAGGAGGGACAGCGTCAAAATGGAAGTGTGATAGTGACAGATGGGGTTATTTTGAAATTTTAGGTGTTGTTAAAGAAATGAAGCATCCTAGGGTACTTGAAATGTGATATGATTTTGCTGGTACATTAAAGGAACTAATTAATGACTTTTATGCAATAGAATTGCTAAATTGGTCCAAGACTCATGGCAAGATAGACATATACATAATCCACCCTATTTCTCAATCAGATGTAGTAGATGTAGTTAATGTCCAACCTTTATTAACTTATATCTAACCCACTGAAAAACAGACTGAGATACCTGAAATTGACATACCTGGGGGCCAACATGACATACCTGAAACTGACATACCTGAGGGCCAACATGACATACCTAAAACTCACATTCATGAGGGCCTACATGACATACCTGAAACTGACATACCTGAGGGCCAATATGATATACCTGAAACTGACATATCTGAGGGCTAACATGACATACCTGAAACTAACACCTTGTATAAGATACCTGAAGCTAACACCATGAGTGAGATACCTGGCATTGACTCATAACTTGAGATGCCTGAACAAAATGAAAAAAATTATTGAGGATGACCTTAATGAACAAAGTGATGATAGTGCATTAGGGTGATCGTTTGATGACTCTAATGATGGGGTATTAAATGATGGAATTGATGAGGTTTTGGTAGGAGTATGAGGATTTGTTACTGGTGAGAATAATTAAGAGGTGGATGAATTAGAAGTGGATGATTCAAGTAAAGGAAAAAAAAAAAGGAAGGGTGGTAGAACAAAGGAAAAAAAGCCAAGGGAAGTTCCAAAAAGAAAAAGGGAAGATCTTTCAAACAAAAGGTGGAAGAAGTCATGTCTGTTGAAAATGAACCATCTAGTGATTAAGATACAATTGATTTTGGGTTTTTTTGAAAGGTGTTGAGGAAAAGTGGTAGATATGAGTTTGTTAGATTCATATTATATATCTGAAGAGTTGGAGATTGATGAAGATTCAAGTTGTGACTACTCAGATGAAGGAACTAAGAAAAAATATCTATCATTTGTGATGCTTAAGAAGTTTGTGGACTATAAGTGAGTTTTAGACAACTGAAATATCAAGGTTATATATGGCTAGGTAATTTAAACAATTATTTCACTCATTGAAATCTCATAATTATTGCACTTATTTATCTCAGAATACTTGCTAACTCAATGCATTTTTTATGTTAACAAGGCTTGTTGGTGAGATGATTTATGAAGTAAGGCACATTAATGTGACAGGAGACAAATTCACAGTTGACCTCAAGCAGAAAGAGTGCTCTTGTAGAAGTTGGATGCTCACTGGCATTCCATGCTACCATACAATTGCTTGCATCCAAAATAGAGCTAAAGAATCTACAAATTATATTCCTACCATGTATAGGAAGGAGACTTACCAGGCTTACTACAGACTTATCATCTACCCAACCAATGGTGACAACTTATGGGAATAAAGCTCATACCCCAACATACTTCCACCTCTATCAAGAAGAGAACCAGGGAGGCCTAAGAGAAGAAGCAACAAAATGATGACGAGAAGAGAAAAGATACAACAACTGTTAGCAGGAAAAGGCTGCCAAATAAATGCTTAGTGTGTGGTAAATTTGTCCACAACAAAGCCTCCTGCCTAACTGTACCATCCCAACCTGCACCATCCCAAACACAACCTACTACTAGACTTAAAACAAGATTATCACCAAGAAAAACCCAACAGACAAATTCACAATCCTAACCACATGAATTTAAACTAGGCTATCACCAAGAAGAACCCAAACTCAATCAGCACAATCCCAAACACAACCAACAACAAGTCTTCAAACAAAGAAGGACCACACCCCCTACACTCCAAACAAGAGTATCATAAATAAGAGGAACTACAACATTTTAGGGACCAACAAAAAACAATTAGAATGTAAAGTGTTACATTTTTCTGAACTATGATCGTGTAGGTGTTTTTGGTTTTATGATGGTAGGTGAATGACTTATAAATATGTAATTTGGATCATGATTTTATGTTTTAGATGTCTACTGTGTATCTTGGATGGATATTTAATGTATTTTGGATGGTATTTTGGTTACTTAATGAAAGATATTAAGGCCTTATCACTATTTTGGTTAATAGGCCTTTTGTGTTTAGTCAAGGATGCCTACAATGTCTTTTAAAGTGTATTAGCACCCTAAACTTCTGTAGTACTCTACAGGAACCTCTTATTTTAATGTTGTTATTTTGTTATATTATTTGCTTAAGGGTATATGCTACGGGTTAAAGGTAAAAGAAAAAGACCTAAGGGTTAGTCCTAAGTTTACTCGCCAAGATTTGCATCTTGTGCCTACGTATCTGAGGTAGGGATGGAATCATAGTAATCGTAGTTCCCCTCGAAAGGGAGGAAGAGAAAATTCTCGACGATGGTCAAGGTTTCAATGGGGATGCAAACGTTCTTAAGGAAGCGCTTACGTGGAGTGCGGCGACTCCTATTTCTACGTTGTAAAGTTGAAAAGGGTAAGATAGGTATTCCACAGTGGAAAACCTAGTATGGAGTGTGTAACACCCCACTTTTCCAAATTAAAATAAAATACAATCATTTCAAGTAAACATCAGAGTTTCCCTTCAACAGTGGGATATCACATTAAATTTTCATCAGTATTCCTTATCAAAAGGTTTTCAAAATAAAACAGCGAAAAATATTCATTTTGATTCATTCTTCACGGACATCCGCCAAATACATAAAAATAGTCATTAATAAAATTCACCAACATGATACGTTCACAGGAAATAAACAAGTTCAACTAAATAACATAAAAACGCCCAAGTCCCGTGCTACGTATCAGAGCATCCTAGACTCAACTCGCACACCACTATCCAGCTAGCTAAGTACCTGGATTATCTGTACTTCCGAGGAAGCACAGACCACAACAACAACAACAACAAAGGGGGTGAAAAATCATGATCAAAATTATAGGTAAAAGATACATGAAACAAAAGGTAGACATCGTACAATTCATCACCCAACATTCACCAAGCACAACCTACTGTCCATCATCAATCACAACATATAAAAACGCAAATATGCAACTCAACACCATGCATGCGGTACCGACTCATTGGTTCATTCAATCGAACCCCGGATAGATCACATACACCCCTACTTGGCAATGACCTATCCCCACAATTCTCCACCAAGGAGTACGGATGAATCACATACACTCCTCCTAAGCAATGATTCATTCCACCAAAACACCATGATATGCACGACACCAAATGCACAACAATAAACATCAAGCACACTAAGTGCACACGATCCTCCTGATCACATCATCAAATATCATACATACATATTACTCACCAACTAATTATTTTAGTTAAAGTTACACGATCCTCCTGATCACATCACCCTACATCATATACATATACATTACACACCAATCCATTGTTTTAATTAAAGTCACGCGATCCTCCTGATCGCCTCACCATACCTCATACACATCTCACCCATCAATTTAATTATTTAATTAAATTCAATACAACATATTTTCACCTATTAACACCACATCTCCACCTGTCCCAACTCAAGGGATCCTACAAAATGAATCACCAAACCAAACAGCACAAAACCACCCTTCTGTCACGCTCGCTGGCTCCTTCGCTTAGCGAAGCCCTAGCAAAAGCTCGCTAGCTGCTCGCCTAGCGAAGGCAGACAGTGGCTACTGGAAGCCTTCGCTACCCATCTCGCCTAGCGAAGTCCTAGCGAACACTCGCTACTAGCTCGCTCGCTAGCTACATACTTAGCGAATTCTGCGATATCTCAAAACCCTCAAAGTCCAGAACTGATATCTTGCTCCAATTCAAGACTATCACTCTACTTCTAACTTCTGTCCTAGCAATACTACAACCAATAAACATTACACTATCATTCCCTATCAATTTAAACTCCAGAATTCACACCTATGTTCATCTCCGAAACTACAGAAGTTGCTCAGAACCTCGCCAAAATTACAACAACACATACACTAATTCATCAATGGCCGCCATGCTCACCAACACATCAATACACATACAAATCATCATCATAACTATAATAATCAACAACATTTCAATATATCAATCACATTCACCAAATTCCTACGGGGTTAAGGAATTCCCTTCTACCCTGTTCATGCAATTACCAATCCCAATCAGTTTCTCCCCCTTACCTCGGTTAATGTTCTGATTGACGAAGAACTTCGATAATCTGACAGCCCTAGCCTTGCTCCCTTTTCTCCTTGTTCTTCCCCTTGTTCTTCCTCTTTTCTCTTTTCTCCCCAATCGGTTATCGTGAAAACTATTTCTCTCTTTTCCCAACTCCTCTAATACCCCTAAATTCCTATTTTCTTATTTTAATCCAATAATAATAATAATAACTAATAATATTATTAATAATAATAATAATAATAATAATAATAATAATAATAATAATAATAATATTTAACTATTATATTACCACCAATATTATTATATCATATTAATATTAAATTCCATATTTTATTAAATAATCCCCATAACTTAAGGGTACCCACCAACGCACTCAGTCACACCCCCACACAAGGACACACCAAACAAAATAACACCAAAAAGACTAAATAATTAAAATGGGTGTTACAGAGTGCGGCGACTCTTTATCCTAATGCTAGGGTAAAGGGTAAACTTGTCCACGGCGAGACGCCTAAGCAATTAGGGTTTGAAAAGTGAAAGAGTCAAGGGTAAGGATTATTGACGCGGCGGTCAAACGGCTAGACCTATCCTTCGGAGGGAATTGACGGTAAAATAATATAATGAAAAAAATAATCGAGCAACAGAATTGAAATATGAGAAAGTATGCAAGAACAATAACGGAATTGAAAAGCGACGATGTCCTCGCATAAATTACAACCACCAAAACAAATACAGAAATATAAAAGGGTTACTAATCGGGACGAATGAGAGCCAATAAAAGTCAGATGATAATTAACGTGAATGCTGAGAATTTTTATTTTAGACTTTTATGTTAGAAATTAGAATGAAAGGGTTTGTAAGTAATTGCAAATAATTTTAAGTCTAGTGTTAAAAAATGTTAGTATTAATTTATTTTAAAATTTAGTTTTAAAGAAAAGTTATTTTTTTATTGTAAATGTTAAGTTAATTTATGTTTTTAAATTGAGTTTTAAATTTTAAAAATTGAGTTTTAATATTAAGTTTTAAGAAAACGTTTTTTTTAATTAAGTTTTAAAAATGGTCTTCATTTCTAGTTTTAAAAATTTTGGTTTTAATTTTAAGTTTAAAAAAAAGGTTTAATTTGAGTTTTAAATATAATTCATATTCTTAACAGAATTTAATTAATAAATTAAACTAAAAACCTAAAATTATAAAAAAAAATAAAATAAGAGGGAAAATATTTAAGGGGAAATGGCAAAGATAAAGTTGAGTTGTTGTTAGGGTTTTGAACAACCCGTCCCCTTCCTCTTGCATGTGTGGCGGCCGCTTCTCCCATGGGGGTTGGTTTGCAGGTTTTTTTTGTTCTCCTTTCCATGCTTGTCCAGCTTCTTCTTCCTTCTGAGTTCCTGCAACCATAAATTAAAATGATTAGCATCAGATTGCTCACCCTTTTTTTTACCGGGTTTGAAGCGATTCGGAATTGATTGTGGATGGTGGTGGCTTGATGTTGATGAACGATGATGATGTAAATCTGAGTTCGCGGGGGTGATGGTGTTTTTGGGTCCTTGTTCGCGGTTACCGTTGGTTGTGGTTTATGGTCGATGTTCTTGTGTTGATGCTTATGGGCTTGGGTTCTTCGAATCCCTCTCTGATGAACAAACTGATGAACTTTTTCCCCCCTTTTCACTGATGAACAAATGATGGTTTTATACTGATGTTGATTTGATTTTCGTGGGCCTGGGCACTTTGTGGTTACGACTTAATTTGTTTGATTGTTTGAATCAGTCTTACAGATTTGTTGTTGTTTATTTGGACTTGTTGTGATTTTTTTCAGGATGATTTGTTGTTGTTTTTCAGGAAACTTTGTTTAATTTGTTTTGGAGCAGAACTTGCGAAAGTTGGTTTTGCGTTTGCTTTGATCTTGTTTTGGAGCAGCAATTTTGGGAAATGTGTTTTGCGTTTGATTTGGTTCAGAGGAACTGGATATGGATTTTTTCCACTTTGGATATCCATGGATTTTTGGGTTATGAATTTTTATGACTCGTTTGGCTTTAGCAGAAAATATCATTTTTTTGAAATAATCACTTTTTCCAAATAATCACTTTTTCTCTCTCTTGGAATAAACTTGAACAGACATTGTCGGATCCGTTCCGGGGTCGGAAAGTAAAGTCGGGGGATGCGGCAACATTTATTTGTTGCCCCTCCGGACGTACCCGATGATGAAACATAACTGAGGGTATCGAAATGATAAAAAAACCCGCTTTTTAATTACTTCTAACCAATTAACAGTTATTTTGTGTGTCGTTGGTTTTTGTAGGTCCGAAAAGTCGAAGGAAAGAATTGGACGCAGAGGACTCTTAGAAAAAATTAGGAATTTAGATCTCAGGAATTAGGATTTAATTTGTACCTTGAAGCATATTGTAATAAAGAATATGTAGAATTTAAATAAATAAATTCAATTTTTCTTTATAAACTGAATTTATTTCCCGATCAAATTTTTCTGAATAAAATCATCCGATTAAACTCAACCGACTAAATTCATTTGATTAAGTTCAATCGATCAAGATCATCTGATTAAATTCATCCGATTAAAATCATCTGATTAAATTCATTCGATTAAAATCATCTGATTAAGTTCTTCTGATTAAATTCATCTGAACAAACTTTGACGTTCTAAACTTCGAATTTGACAATTAAACATCTTGCACAACTTAGAATTAAATTTCATCTGTCGTAATTCCTGAGTTCAAACAACTCCCTTTGCAAATTAGATCGTATTGGATAATGAAATCGGTGAATATGGTCCTGAACAGGTAACTAGAGAAATCCAATTAAACGGCGAAACGAACTGTCCTCCGCATTTAACATTCAAATTGTATCTTGAATAATCTAACTCGGTAACCTGAATCAACTCGACTGATAATCATGATCAAACCAACAGATATTCATTATAAATTCAACACAAACCGAAATTCCATTGTTCCTTTACAATCGACTGGTAGCTAGCAGAAAGCAGGAAAACATGTGTCTTATTAGAACAAATTCTTCAAAGCAAATTCTAGCACCGATTTAACTCGAATCCACCTATATCTCAACCCACTCAGCTCCATATGGTTTATGAATCAAACAACACTTCAAAACCCAACTGACGACTAAATCTCGGATCTTGAATAAAATGTACTGTGTCACGAGAAACCTGACGTCAAAATTGTTGTAAAATGCAACCCCTTCTCAGATAAAATCACATGACTTTGAGGTAGAAACCCTAACCATTTGAGGGGTCTCTGATAATAACTGCGCTTCATAATCGTCAACATACTGCAAAATAATGACCCTTTTGCCCTTCATAAATTGAAACGTGCACAATGTGATTTTCTTGTAAAAATCAACAGACTGAGCAAACCGGTTAATTAAAATGTAATGTAGAATGAAATGAAATGTGAAATGAACCTAATGATCTAAGGATAAAATTTGGGGTATGACAATGTCCTTTAACTCTTCTTTAGTGTAACAAATATGGGCACAAACTATGTTGTTACTGCAACATAAAATTTGAGTGACAAATTAGACACAAAATAAGCATCACAATAAAGAAATGCATTACAACAACGCGTTAACACAATGTCTTACAACACTAACATCAACATAAGCCATAACCACCACTTATGGATCAACATACACATCAACATTACCATAATCACAACTAAAAACATTATTACAAAAACTAGCATCTTCAACATCTTCAATATGTTCTTCATCATCTCTTTGTGTAGTAGTCATCTCCATGGATCTTTATCTTTTTCTTTAATATGTTGATTTCTGCATCCTTTTCATCTCGTTTTGAACATCCCCTTTGAGTGTTGATCGATGGTTTTTATGCTTTCTTTTATCATTAAGTTTAGTTAACCTTGTTATATGTTTAGTCGCTTTATTTCTCTTTTTCCATATTTTATGCTTTGGTTGTGTCTCTTTAATGTTTTTAGGTTCAGATAACCATTCAGAAAGAACTCGGTGCGAGAAAGAGGAAAAATACAGAGTTTTGGTGGAATTTTATCCATCCCATAGGGGGCCAACACGGGCACCCGTTTCACCTGACACGAGTCGTGTCAACATACAGGGAGACATTGGGAATTGAAGAGGAAATTAAAGAGAAACAGTGGGCTGACACAGGCACTCGTGTCACTTGACACGGGTCGTGTCAGTAGGCCTAGGACAGAGAAAGTTTTGTGAAGGGACATAGGGAGCCAACACAGCCACTCGTGTTAGCTGGCACGGGCCGTGTTGGTCTTGACGCTGATTTTTCCCGTTTTTGCTAATTTCAATCGTTTACTGACCTGAAGGGTATTTTTGGAATTTCCATCTACTGTTATTTGAATTTTCGCTATTTAGATGAGTTTGGAGGAGGAAAGAAGGGAAATTTGAATGGAGAATAATTTTACGATCAAGATCGGAGAGCACAAGGTTTTCGGAGGGCGAAGGATTTTCATGACAAAAGCAATTGACGATCCGAGTTTATCCAAGTTATTGTAATGACTACTTTTTACATTGTATTTTCTTTAAACAATATGAGTAGCTAACCCCCCCCCCCCCCCCCCAAATGCTAGGGGGTGTCCCTGATTTGAATCTGTAACGACTCTGATATTAGTATTGCAATAACAATCTCTTTGTTTTCATAATTGATTTGATCTCTAGCTATTCTTAATGTTTTCCATATCTGACAAACAGGGTTTTATTTTTTATTAACGATTAGGCTGGACCGCCGTTGTTAAGGCTTTTTTTTGGATCATTCTATAGTAGATATCACCTAGGCCTAGGGATACCCTATAGGAATCGAAATATTCTTAATAATTGATTGCTTAATTTCATCTGGAATTCTCTATGGACATAGGAATTAGGGTGGATGATTAAAGGTTTTCTCACTAAAGACTTAGGAGTAAACATTCTTAAGAATCGGTAATTAGTTAGTTACAAAAAGTTGTTACAATGTTAATTCAGAGTTGTTACTAAGTCGGATCATACACCATCTCTAACATAATTTACTCATATGTTTTCTAAAACCTCTCAATTAATTTTTTTATTTTATGTGCAATTGTTTTATAACTTTAGCAAACAATCCAAAACTCTGAAGCTTTTGTTTAGTTGAATTGAACTCAGAACTCTATATCCTCAAGCAGTCATTGAGATCGACATTTGGGACTTTATCCCTTATTACTGCATAGGAAAAATAATACACTTGCTATTTTTCCGATCAAGTTTTTGGCGACATTGCCGGAGACTGCCAAAGATAATAGAGTTTACGAATTTATTTCAATTAGAATTTTGTTGCTCCGCAACTAAAATTTTATTTTATGCTTATATTATTTTTTTGTATTATTATTATTACCGATCTTTGTCTAATCTTTGTATGCGAGGAAAGTCCTCGGCTAATTTTCCTTTTGACGCAGAACCTGAAAGATCTTTGCACGCTAGGCTCAGACAAGTTAAACAAGTAAGCATGGCAGCTTCAGAAGAGGAGACTCTAGTCTCAGAACAAGAAAAAGAAGAACAAGTTTCTGCTCATTATGAGCATTCAGATATAGGTTCAGAGTCAGATACAGAGTTAGAGATATAAATAGTAATGGGTGAACCTCAAGAAAGGCTTCTTGGGGACTATGGGGGAGCAAATGCTCCAACAGGTCGGTTGACTATTGTGAATCAACCGATCAATGTTGCTAACTTTCAGCTGCACCCTACAATAATCCGACAGATTGAGAAGAGACATTTTACAAGGAAGATTAATGCAGATGAAAATAAGCATTTGCAAAGGTTTCTTACTATGAGCACTACTTTGAAGATTGAGGGGCATTCTGAAGAAGCAAAGAAATTAAGAATGTTTTTGTTCACTCTTTCTGAAGATGCTGAAGAGTGGTTTTACTCATTATCTGCTGGGAGTATTACTACTTGGGAAGAGATGGAGAAGAATTTTCTTAATGAATACTTTCCTGCTTATGTATATATTCGAAAAAGGTATGATATTGTGAATTTTAAGCAGAAAGAAGGAAAATCATTGGGTGATGGATACAAGAGGTTCAAGAGGCTATTGGTGGCATGTCCCATTAACAATATGGGTCAAACTGAACATATGCAAATGTTTGTGAACAGACTCAGAATAAAGACAAAGCAAATTATTAATACAACTTCTGGTGGCTCATCCAACTTTACACCAGCCACGGGTATTAAGAAGATCATTAAAGTCATTGTTGCAAATGATCATCTGGAATTATATGATCTTAGTGTGAGTAAAATTGAGTGAGTGATTGATTTGAAACTTGCTAATCAAGTGGCAGAGATGGAAGATCAAATAGTTGCTGAAGTTGAAAGAAGACTCAAAGCGATGAACTTAGGTACTCAAACTGTAGCCCAAGTTCAACATGTTCAAGCTGTTAGTTGTGAGATTTGTAGTGGACCTCACTTTACTGCTCATTGCATTGCAATTGTGCAACAAATTGAAGAGATAAAGTTTCTGAAGCAGAATAATCCCTATTCTCAGACTTATAATCCTGGATGGAATAATCATCCTAACTTCTCCTGGAAAGATCAGAATCAACCTTAATACCAACCGTAGCAACAAGCTCCTCAGAAAGTAGAGTGGGAGATAACTATTGAAAAGATGGTAGCTCACGACATTCAATTGCAAGAAGATACCCGAAATAATCAGAGGAATATCATAGCCTCTACCAAAAATCTTGAGGTTCAGATCGGACAGATAACACAACAACTCTCCATGCAAACTCAAGGAACCCTCCCAAGCGCGACAGTACCAAATCCAAAAAATCATGAGAATGTTAATGTTGTCACAACAAGAAGTTAGAAAGTTATTGAAGAAGAGGAAGGAAGGGCAACAAATGATTATCATTGTATAGAGGTGGATCTAAAAGTAAGAGAAAATAAGAAAGAACCATAAGAAGTTATACCACCCGTAAAGCCAACTGAAGAGAAAAAGAAAGAGGAGGTTAAACCCAAGATCAAGCTACCTTATCCTCCGAGAGTGACGAAGAAGGATCCAAAGTAAAAAGGCCTTGAGAAATTTATCACAATGTTCAAAAAGTTAGAGATCAATATACCTTTCTTTGAAGCACTAGAGCAAATGCCCACATACAAAAGATTCATGAAAGAGGTAATCGGTAAAAAGAGACCAATGAGATAGGAGATGGCAATTTCAACGGAGAAATGTAGTGAAATACCACAAGGTGGGAGAATACCCATAAAGTGGAAGAACCTTGGATCTGTAGCAAACCCATGCGCTATAAAAGACAAAACTTTCAAGAAGGTCCTAATCGATTCTGGTGCTAGTGTGACCCTCATGACATTATCTATCTTTAAACTGCTTGGTATTAGAAAGGTGAGCGATATAGGGAAAATTTTAAAATTTGTTGATCACACCACTAAGCAGTCATATGGGGTAGCAGAAGATGTACTGGTGACAATTGATAAATTTAGCTTTCTAGTTGATTTTGAGCTGATGGATATTCCGAAAGATGAAGAGACTCCTATCATTCTTTGTCGTTTGTTCTTGCTTACAAGTAGATGCAATTTCAATATGGGAAAAGGCACCCTGAATTTAAAAGCATATGATGAGGAAATAACATTGGAAGTGTTTGAGATCAATGACCAAAGGGAGGAAAAAGATAATCGCTCTCTAATTGGCATGATAAGAACATGTGGGGGAGGTCAAATACCAGATCACCACCGGAGAAAGTCTCACACATAATCTCGCAGAGGGGGCCATCGTCTTCAGCTTCAACAAGCGTAAGCACTCAAAGACCCATTCCTAAAGTCGAGAGAAAGAGCAAAAAGTGGCATCGAGGTAAAGCTATGGAAGTGGGAAGTCAGTTGTTGCAAAAAGGGGACTCTATCTATGAAAAAAATGATTTCCTTGTTTCAAAAAGGACAAGCAACAAGGTGTGAAAGCTAAATCATCTGTCATAATAGGGTGGATGATTAAAGATTTTCTAACTAATGACTTAGGAGTAAACATTCATAAGAATCGGTAATTATTAGTTACAATAAGTTGTTGTAGTGTTAATTCAGAGTTGTTACTGAGTCGGATCATACATCATCTCTGGCATAGTTTACTCATATATTTTCTAAAACCTCTCAATTACTTTCTTTATTTTATGTGCAATTGTTTTATAACTTCACCAAACAATCCAAAACCTCCAAACTTTTATTTAGTTGAATTGAACTTAGAACTCTATATCCTCAAGCAGTTTTTGAGATCGACATTTGGGACATTATCCCTTATTACTACATAGGCAAAATAGTACACTTCCTATTTTACCGATCACTAGCATCTTCAACATCTTTAATATGTTCTTCATCGTCTCTTTTGTGTAATAGTCATCTCCATGGATCTTTATCTTTTTCTTCAACATGTTGATTTTTGCATCCTTTTTATCTCATTTTAAACATCTCCTTTGAGTGTTGATTTTTGTTTGACCTTCACCATTGAACTCTTTTTTAACCCACTCAAAAAAGTTGGAGCCACAGTTTGAACCATTACTCTGTTAACATCTTACAGTAAGCATTATCAAATAAGACATAGAAGACAATAGCAATAAACTTACCACAAAGTTTCTGCAGCCCAAAAAAAGCTTCCCAAAGTTTCGTCTTTTCTTCCTCATTGTTCGTTTTGATGTCTTTGCTCTACAAGCACACCTTAGTTCGGTTTTCCCATGACTTGCACTCGAAATTAAGGATTACAGTTAGGACTACGTGAATTTGACAAATTTGTACCGTATAAAGCCGCTGTTGGAGAAAGTAGAAGAAGAACTCAGTTGAGTGTTGATACATATGTTCTATGGATTTGATGAAGAAGAAAGAGATTTTTCCCAATTACTTCAAGTAATATTCAAATATATGTCATCTCAGTAATGTTAAATCCACATAGGCACCGTTAATGACAGTCGTGTATTTTTGGAACGGAATCATTAAAAAATACCAACGGTGTAGACATGATGTAACTTAATTAAAGGATTTACTTGTAGAAAAAAACATAAAGGACCAACATGTTACAATTAAATATTCTAAAGTATCTCTGGTGTAATTTTGCCAATATATATATATATATATATATATATATATATATATATATATATATATATATATATATATATATATATATATATATATATATATATATATATATATATATATATATATATATATATATATATATATATATATATATATATATATATATATATATATATATATATATATATATATCAACTATTCTAGTTAATAAAATGAAATAATTTTCTTGTAAAAAAGTGATGTTACCAACAACACATAACCTAAAATTTGATAATAAAACTTGAAAGTTAGATGATTATTCAATTAAATGGTTCTCAATAGTGATTTTAGGTTTTTCCAAGCGATTATGGCAAATAATAAATTACGCTCTTCAAACTGCGGAGTTTTGAACTCCTTAAGAGTGAGTTAAGTAGGTATTGTTAGGTTTTCGAAATCTACTAAACTAATAAAAGTATATGTGTTGTGACAAACTTTAAAAACGAATAAAACTATGAGAAATATTAGTTTTTGGAACAAACACAAGAAACCATTTTTAGTTTTATGAAAGAGAGAGAATATGGAAGAAGAAGAACAAGAATTAGTTAAAATCATTTTTCTATTCATATTTTCAATTAGGACAAAAGGTTACAGGTGAATAATAACAACCAACACATAACCCTCTCTCAAAAACCTGAGAGAGCATCATATTTATAGACTACAAGCTAACTTAAACATTGAGCTAACTTAATCAACAAGCTGACCTAAAAAACTGCATGTAGAACAAGCTTCACTGCAACACACACATCTTCGACTCCTGCATGCTTGAACAAAGTTCCACTAAAGTATGCACAAATTCTATCAAAACATGAAGTTATCCTTGTCGAGAGTAAAGTTTGATCCAAAAACACCATAAATCTCCACCTTGGAACAAGCTCTTCAACATCAAGGAAACAAACTAGTTTTCATAACTCACATTGCTGCTTGCTATGAGGATGTCATTCACATAAAGCAATAAAATAACAAGTGAACTTCCAAGTCAAAATCTAAAGTAAACACAGTGGTCGAACTGACTTTTAGTGAAACTTATATGTGTCATAAACTTGTCGAATCTTCTATTTAATTGTCGAGGAGATTGTTTCAGGTCATATAACGACCTATTCAACTTACACACAAAATTTTTCTTTCCTCTTTTTGCATACCCTTCAAGTTGTCTCATCAGAATTGTTTCATCTAGATCAAAATATAAGAAGGCGATTTTCACATCCATCTATTCAAGTTCTAAGTCAAACTTTGCCATCAGAATTAATAATATTCGAATGAATATGTGCTTTACAACAAATGAAAACACATTATTGAAGACACCATAAGCTTATGTGTATATGTATATTGAAAGTTTTGAAAAAATATTTATTTTATGCAAAGGGCGGTTACTATAATATTAATAAATTTTGTTTACAAATAGTTCGGAGTTTACAACGTTACATTTTCATCCGTCGAACCTTAATTAGTTGTTGTCTATTTTAGCTAAGAATTTATATTATTTATAAGTATAAACAATCTTATACTAATGTAATTGAATGCTTGCAATTAAATTGAATTCATTATTTATTTCATTAGGTATCAATGTTACAAGTTATTTTTTAAGATAGAAAGAAACACATTTTCTAAAATTTATTTTTAACATACTGATTATATCAATACTAATAATTAGTCTTAATTCCTGTAATTATTTAGAATTGTAAATTCCTATTCTTTAGGCTAAAGATCAGCGTATGGTTAGAGAAGAATTATGAGGAGATTTGATTACCTTGATTCAGTCCATAATTAGGCTTTTCAACCTTTGTATTTATACTGACAGAAAGTAATAACAAAATATAAAATATTTCATTCACCTTTAATCCCTTATATGGTATCAGTTGGAAACGATCTAGCCAACTCTCTATAATTCAGGACGTCGTTCCTTCCCTAGCTCCCACCCCTGTTTCCCAATGGCCAGTGATAGAACTTTCACCGTGACTAACCCGTATGAACCATCCAAACCCTTTACCTGTATCACTCTTGGCAGTGTTACCAAACTTATTCCCACAAATTATCTCAATTGGAAACTTCAAGTTGAAGCCTTCCTTGATGGCTATGACCTTCTCAAATATCCAGATGGATCCTTTCCCGCACCGCCGGATTCAATCACCACCACTGTAACGCCTCTAGTGACTACCCCCAATCCTGCTTTTCAGACATGGCGTCGACAAGATCGCCTCATCTATGGTGCCCTTCACACTACTCTCTCTAACGAAGTTGCCTCCCTGGTGTCTCAGACAAAGACCTCACATGATCTTTGGATTCTTCTCAAGAACACCTATGCCAAAGCATCTCGCAGCCACCTCAAGCAACTAAAGGAGCGTCTCCGTACAACTTCCAAAGGTACCCAATCCATAACAACCTATATGCATTCTCTGAAGCAAACAACAAATTTTCTTGCATCACTTGGATCTCCTGTCCCCGTAGAAGACATGACTGATCATGTCTTGCGAGGTCTCGATGACGGCTACAAAGCGGTCATCGACGGCGTGAATGCAAGGGACAGCCCAATCACCTTTGATGACCTCCTCGAAAAACTTCTTATTCAAGAACTCTCCATTGTTGCTGCTCAGAGCCAGACCTCTGCTCCACTAACAGCGCTACATGCTCAGGCACGACCCAACTTCAACAACAGGACTCGATCTGGGCAATTCTTTCCACAACCCAATCAACGCCTTGGCAATCGCAAACCTTTTCTAGGTCGTTGTTAGGGTTGTAATGTCAAAGGACATGTTCTTGCTCAGTGCCACACCTTCAGGCAGCAACATCCCGGTGTCCCACCACCACCTCGGAATTCTTCTTCAGCTTACACTGGCCAGGCTCATGTCAATGCTGCAGCTGCTGGTCCATCTCAGACTGGTTTTCTAGTTGACAGTGGAGCAACACACCACGTCACCAATGACCTTGCAAATCTGGCACTACATCATTTGTACACTGGTCCTGACTCGCTGTTTATGGGTAACGGTTCAGGTTTAAACATCTCTCACTCTGGAACACTTTTACTTAATGAATTATTCCTGTCTAATGTTCTGTGTGTTCCTTCCATGAAACAAAAAGTCATCTCTGTCTCTAAACTTACCCAACAAACTAACTCTGCTATTGTTTTCCTGCCCAATTCTTTTTATGTGAAGGATCTACAAACGGGTCAAACAACCCATAAAGGCTCATGTGTGGATGGACTTTACCTTTGGCCTACCATCTCACCATCCGTTCACACTCTCCGCAAGGATTCCCTTGCATCATGGCACCATCGGCTTGGCCACCCTTCATCTTCTATTTTCAAATTTCTCCAGCAGCATTTTCTTTTAGGTTCAAATAAATTCCAGCAATCTGATTGTAACTCATGCCAAATTAGCAAAAGTCATAAACTTCCTTTTCATGAATCCACTCTTAAATCCTCTTATCCATTAGAAATAATTTTTTCGGATGTATGGACTTCTCCCATTTTATCAATTGATGGTCTTCACTACTATTACATGTTTGTTGATCATTTTACTCGTTATATCTAGCTTTATCCAATGAAACACAAATCTGATGTGCAAACTATATTTCCCAAATTCAAATCACTTGTTGAAAATTTCTACCACCACAAAATCAAAATCTTATACACAGATAATGGTGGTGAATATATTGGTCTTCGTCCTTTTGTGAGCACTCATGGTATAAGTCATCACACCACCCCACCTCATACTCCTGAACACAATGGTATTTCAGAACGCCGGAATCGACACATTGCTGAAACCGGTCTGTCTCTTCTTCACCACTCAGGTATGCCCCTCACCTATTGGCCTTACGCCATGACCACCGCAGCCTACCTAATAAATCGTCTCCCAACACCAATTCTTGGGTATCAATCACCCTACTCCAAACTACTTAACATTAGCTCGGATTATCATAAGTTAAAATGTTTTGGATGTTTATGTTATCCCTGAATTAAACCATATGCTAACCATAAACTTGCGCCAAAGTCTGCTATGTGTGTGTTTGTAGGTTACTCGGCTGATCAACATGCGTACTTGTGTCTTGATCCCTTAACAGGAAGGATTTACACTTCTCGCCATGTGAAGTTTGTTGAATCTGAATTTCCGTTCGGGTCTCTAGTCACTCGATCCAATCCAAGTACAGAGCATCAACCATGCCCACTTCAACTATCCATTTTACCTCCTACAAACCAACCCATGGTGAGCACCGCTCTAAACTCACAAGAAGATTTACCCACTGCCCCTTCCTCTCCATCTATCACTCACTCTCTAGATATGGCTCAAACCTCAACCTCAAACGAACCCACCACCACCACCACCACTCAATCCCCCCCTCCAATCCCACCACCACCACCACCACCTCCTCCTCCTCCTCCTACCCCACCATACCAACCCATTGGCGACGGGATCATCACCCGGTCTAAAAACAACATTGTCAAACCAGTCAAAAAGCTCAATCTTCATCTCTAACCTTCCGCTCCTGTAGAACCCAACACTATCACTCAGGCTCTTCGTGATCCTGATTGGCGCTCCACCATGCAAGTTGAGTTTTATGCCTTACACCACAACAACACTTAGGATCTTGTTAGTCGGTCCTCTGCTCAAAATTTAGTTGGTTGTAAATGGGTTTTTCGCATCAAACGGAATCTGGATGGATCAATTGATCGCTACAAGGCTCGGTTAGTCGCCAAAGTGTTTCATCAACGCCCTGGTTGAGACTACACAGAAACATTCAGCCCAGTAGTTAAACCGGTAACCATTTGTATTGTCCTAACACTTGCCGTACGCCAAGGATGGTCAATACGTCAGCTTGATGTCAACAATGTGTTCCTTCAAGGGACGCTCAATGATGAAGTCTTCATGATACAACCACCAGGTTTTGTCAACAAAAACTTCCCTGATCATGTATGTCGTCTTAAAAAGGCACTCTATGGACTAAAACAAGCACCTCGTGCCTGGTATACGGAGCTTCGAGTATTCTTGCTCTCCCTTGGCTTGGTCAATTCGACAGCAGATGCATCTTTATTCATATACCACAAACATGGAGTGACAGTGTACTTATTGGTATATGTTGATGATATCATTGTCACTGGGAGTTCCTCTACAGTGCTGTCCAAAATAATTGCCACACTTGCTGCTCTTTTTTCGCTGAAAGACCTTGGTTGTCTTAGCTATTTCTTGGGTGTTGAAGTAATTCCGTCCGCTGCAGGTATGTTTCTTTCACAAAGGAAATATGTCACTGATCTGCTACACAAATCAGGCATGGCAAATACGAAACCATCATATACTCCCCTGTCTGCGAGTGCTCAATTACTCAAGGATTCAGGTGATCTCTTGCCTTCCCCAACTGAGTACAGAACACTCGTTGGAAGTCTTCAATACTTGAGTCTTACACGCCCAGACATCGCCTTCAACACCAACAAACTTGCACAGTTCATGCAAAACCCACGAACGACACATTGATCTGCACTCAAAAGAGTGCTTAGATACTTGGCAGGCACTTGTGACAAAGGAGTTTTCATCTCCGCGACTGCCCTGCTGACCTTCCATGCCTATTCGGATGCGGATTGGGCAGGTGACAAGAATGATTCTGTCTCAACCACAGGTTACTTGTTGTACCTTGGCAGCACACCCATCTCTTGGAGTTCTCGCAAGCAACGTTCTGTTTCTCTATCTTCAACAGAGGCAGAGTATAAAGCCTTGGCTGACACGGCTAGTGAGCTACTGTGGGTATTTTCCTTGTTCACAGAACTTGGTTACACACCATCAACCAATCCGGTTATCTATTGTGACAATCTCGGAGCCACAAATCTAAGTGTTAATCCTGTCTTCCACTCTCGGATGAAACATATAGCCCTAGCCTACCATTTTGTCCGAGAAAATGTTCGAAATGGCAAATTTCGGGTGTCTTTTGTGTCTACAAATGATCAACTTGCCGATATTTTAACAAAGCCTCTACTTCGCCCTCGGTTTGAGTCGTTACTGTCCAAGTTGCATATCTCTTCCAGATTATACAACTTGCAGGAGGATATCAATACTAATAATTAGTTTTAATTCCTGTAATTATTTAGAATTGTAAATCCCTATTCTTTAGGCTAAAGATCAGCGTATGGTTAGAGGAGATTTGATTACCTTGATTCAGTCCATAATTAGGTTTTTCAACCTCTGTATTTATTCCGACAGAAAGTAATAACAAAATATAAAATATTCCATTCACCTCTAATCTCTTATAGATTAAACTACACAATATATCCGATCGTTATCCTAATAAGATTAATTATACGGATTTGGTGATGTCAGATATTTTACATTTATCTAACTCGTTGATCTTTAATATTTTTATAATAGTTTTCTTAGCAACTTTTTTTATCTTTTGTGTCACTAACAATTTGACTACTACAAAATTTATATATTTTCTCTTAAAATTCCCAAATTATCTAAAATGTTACTCTAACTCTCACTTCAATGTTATTTCTTATAGTAGTTTGTTTAGTATTGCCATACATAATACATTCAATATTTTAGTTTCTAACACTCATTGCATATAACATCGTTGATCATTTAACTGTACATTAGATATTTTCTTCAATTTGAGTGATAATATTATATCACATAAAATTCTTGATAATCTTTCTCTATTTCAACAATTCAATTTAGACTCTTCAGTTTATATATCTTTCCTTTTTTATTTATTTATGGCTTTTGTATCAGACTCAAAATATATAAGTGTATAAGTTGTGGTGTTATCCTATCTTATTTTTCTTTCCACTTTAAGTTAGAAATGCTTAATCTTTTATTAAACTTTTATTTTATATACTTTATCTCACTTTTATTTAGGTAAAAACTACACTTCTAAAACTTCTTTAATTCTGTGACTTTCAATTTAATTTCTTATTCAATTCTTTAAATAAAACTATATGATAGGTAAAAAAACATGTATTTCTCTACTCGCCCTTATATATGGTCCGTTAAGCACGTTCAAAATTAATGTAATAAAATAAGAGTTTAATAATGATTTTAATATAGTTTTATTTTAGGAGTCATTTTGCCCTTTTTAATAATGGAAAAATATCCTATAAAAATTAGAAAATGTCTATCCTAATTTTGGGAGTATATCTCTCAACCAACCTATTTTAAAACAAAAATTTTTTTAAGTGAGATACTCTTTATTTTTTTCAAAATTAGTTCAAGAGTGTATCTTTAAACTCACTTCTATAATGATTTGTTAATTTAAAAACTCTGATAAATACGAAAGTGCAATTTTAGATTTGCCAAGTGGGAACTTAAAAAAAAAAACACAACGTTGCATATATTTCATAAATAAATAAATATTTAGGAAGTGCATTTTTGGAATCTTCAAGCAGAAAATTTAAATAAACATTGTCTTGCATGTTTGCTTCACTCATGATAAAAACATTATTTCTTCTTCAAATCCTACCAAAACCTCCTTCCACATTGAATCAACTTTTCTACTTCAAAACAACATTTCTCTATATTTTCACATTAAAATGAGTAAAAGAAGTTAGAATTTAAGGTAACTTACATGTATTTTATTCCTCGTTACTTCCATTAATATGGTTTTTGGTCCAAAAAACTAACGTTGCGTCTTTGAATTTTAGTTGAATGTCATATGAAATTGTATTTTCAGATTAATTCAGAGTTGAATTTGGCCAATTTTTTATTTTCTTACTATTATGATTGACCTTAGATATGGTGCACCCTGATGTTGTCCCAAAATTTATTGTGTCTATGGATGCTAAATCGGTTGATGTCAAGGTAGATGTTGGTCAATAATTTATAAATGAACAAGAGTTTGTTGTTCGTGATCATATTCTCCAATGACTTTGCACGGAGGCTGCCAAATTGAGGTTTGGCGTTGTAATCTGAAGGTCAGATAATGGTTCAGTTGGAAGACATGCATTTGTGACACTAGATGCGAAAGAAGTGGAAAGTTCACAAATCCTATTCAGAAATTGAAATGGGATGACATCAGTTTGAAAAAATGTGAGTGTCTTTTTAAGTAGCGTGAATACCTTATGGCAAATAATAAATGGAGATTTAATGTGATTTGTGGTATCCATAACTGTGATATATGTCCCAAGTTATCGGGTCATCCCATTGCTTTTCTCCTTAAGGCTGAAGAGAAGGAAAAAAATTTACATGATATTTAACATGGTACAACCCAAAAACATACTTGCAACTTTGAAACGGAAAAGACCTCAAAATAGCTCAAATATTAAGTAAGTATATAATTTTTGTGCCAAAAAAAACAAGTTGATAAGAGGAGATAAAACTGAAATGCAATAGCTGTTGAAGCTTTTGAATGATAATAATTATGTATCTAGGTACAGAGTGAGTAAGGATGGAGAAACTGTTTGAGATATATTTTGGAGTCATACTTATTCCATAAAGTTTTTTCGACATATTTCCCACTATACTCATTATTGATTTAACATGAAATACCAACAAGTACATGTTTCCACTATTGAAAATTATTGTTGTTAATTCTTTAGAAAAGAGAAAGTGGGTTAAGATAACTTGAATGCGGTCATGCACTAGGAAGACGTATGATCCTGCATGTGCTTGTTTAATTTCAAAGAAGGTAAAACTTGATGTCCCAATACGAATGGATGAGGTTTACACCCATTGGAAAAGGCTTCTATTTGATGATGGTGGTGTGCTAAAGAATAGTAAATCAAATATATCTATCTTGACCAAATGAGAATTGATTCAGTAGAGATTTTTTTAAGTCGATGCGTCATGAAACTTCACATTAAAGAGAAAATAAGGAAGATTTTCTATCCATAAATCACATATTTGAAACCGGTAAAAACAAAAGGTACTTCTAAGAAGATAAAACCAACACATAGTGACAATTTATCAATGTGGTCTTCGTCCTATTTCAAACATGTCGACAAACTTTTTCTAGATTCTCTAACTTCAAAATCTCAAAAAAAAAAAAAAAGTATTTTCAAAGGTTCTCGCATTAGCAAACCATCTTCTTCACAACCTTTACAAAAAATGATACACATTGAAGAGATGTTAGTTTTTATGCCCAAATACATTGAACAAATTGCAGATGTTTAAGGTGACAATAACTGCAGTTATCATGCTTTTTCAGCTTTGATCGGTAAAGAAGAGGAGAATCATACATTTATCTTTCAATAAGTTATCTAAAAATTGAATGTGAATAAAGAATCATACACAATGATATACAAGAAAAAAGAACATTTTGATGCAATTCATGAATGTCTTATTTCTTGTGTTATCGGTCCAACACTGGAAAAAAAAAAGGATGTTTTTCCTTGAAAAGGGCCTTCTTATAAAAAGTACGTGGGTGTGTATTGATCTGACAAGATATGGCTTCTCAGAAATATTTTTGCATTTTGGAGTGACCCACCTCGAAATTCATCCCGGCGTATTATTTGTATTGAATGTCTTTCAAAGTTACTATGTTTTGTACAAGTTTATTTGAAATCGGGATGTCATATACCACAGACATCACCGGAGTGAACAACTCATTCCACAAAGGAAGGTGAAACTTGACCGAATGACTTTTTGAATAGGATGCAATAATTCACCAAGTTGAACGAGATTGAAAGAGAATCATATAAACAAAAGTCAAAGTCGGAACCACCAATAAATATAAATTTAGACGGTGACACATGTTTTGATTCATTTAGTTTTATCCAACAATGTATTTAGGTGGTGACACGTGTTTTGCATGTAATATTGAATTGATATTAACGATGCAAATTGTATATATTTTAATGAATATTTCAGTTTTCTAAACTTTTCTATCATTTTGTGTTTCATAACATATTTTGTTTCTATAACAAGTTATGTGTAAACAGACCAGGGTAATTCCAGAAATGCATTTTCTGACGCATCTCATTTTTCATATAAAAAAAATGCTTGTGAGGGTTTCTTTGGAAAATCATTTTTGTATACACTCTGATTTCACTAAATGAAACAAAGTGTATCCGAAAGTACATATCTGAAATATCCTCTAAGACATGATTAAATTTTTAAGGTCCATATTAATCTAATACTTGTATAAATATGGGTGCCCCCTCATCTTGTTATTATGACAAACACAAACGCACACAGAATGTCTCAATATTCATGTTTTGCTTTTGTCTACTTCAACGACGAGACACCCCTCTTGAATTTAGGTTCACATAGATCACCTGTCTTGTCGATCTAAAATCTATACTAGAGAATTTGTACCCATACAATCGAAGAGTAATGAAGTTCTATTATCGTTCAGCCTCGATGGATAACTAAAGGAAGATACAATTCAATAAGTTTGAGCTGAAGACAGATAAAGATTTAACTGTTATGTAGAATATATTTAACTGTTATGAAATAAAATGTTTGATCAAGGTGGAAGCGGAGATTGCGATACTGGTCGAGATATTTTAAAGATGTTAAAACATCCTTAACCGTCACATGATGATAAAATATATTGTAGATTTACGTTAACGATTATCTATCTAATATTACGTTTTTAATATATGCCATAACAATAATTAATGATAATTTATATTATATTTTTTTGCATCTGTATTTATATTTGTTTTTTTTTAAGAGTAGTAGTTTTTAAAAATACAATTCCAATTTATTTTTTTTGAAATATGGTGCGTTTAAAAATGTATTTTTATATTTAAAAAATATTTTGAATTTTTCACAAAAGTACATAAAAAAAAGTAATGCCATATTTTAGTTGTTTTATTTAAAAAAAGATGGATTGAAGATAGATGTATATGGTCGAATAATTGAGTGAGGTTCTCATAGATGAAATAAAGTGTCCAAGTGAAACACTTAGTTAAGGATTTTGGCTTGTTCTTATTGTTTTAGCCTTCTAGGTCATTGATTAGGACCCAACTAATATACTTTTGACTGTGGGCCTTAACCGACAAATCTATGGGCTTTGCTGAAGCCTAAAAGTCAACTTTGTAAACCAATTATTGAACGTAACCCATGACGTCTAACACGGCCCAATATATATAATATTTTTTTTTTGTGTGTGAGAAAAATAATAAGACATTGATAAGTTTTAAATATATAATTATGAGACATTGACTCAAAAATAAAAATAAATCTGGAGATAATGTTTCCAATTAACAACAATATACTTTTTTGTTCCCATACCTTTGTTCAATTCATGATGATAAATATATACATAGAAGGATAGATCCAAAAAGGCTGAAAAAAATTAATTAACAAAAAACCTTTTAGAAACATAAACAAAAATATATAAGAAAAATTATAAATATGTTTAACATTTACAATTCAAAGAATCAAACTTATACAAAAATAATATAAATATCTAACTGTTCGTAAAAATATCAATTTTAATTCAAATTTTATTAGTTTGATTTACGTTCTTACGAATACATTTGATTTTACTTTTTAATATTTATTATTTTCTCTTAATTTTCGTAAGATTTATTTATCTTAAAATTGTTCCTCTTATATAATATTGTAATGATCCTTATAATATATACAACTATTAAATCAAACTAATTAAATTACATATATTATAATATATGGTATAATAATATTAGAAAATGATATCTGTGGGGTGTGTGGATTGTATATATTAAATTTTTTTTATGTTATATTGTTAAAAATAATTAAGTATAAACATAAAGTATATTAAAAATATTTAAAACAATAATTATGCTCTACAAAAATTAGAAAAGACAATGAATCTATTTGGTAAGAAATAAAAAATAGCTTTTATCTTTTCAAACTCTGTTTGTTAAAAATAGTAGTTGATTTATAAGCAAACTTATAACTTATGACGTATGATTGATGAGTGATGACTGATAGTTTATAGCTTATAACGGATAATTGATTATTGATAGTTGATAAGCTAATTGAATTGCTTGATAAAATTAACGATTCAACTAAGTTATAATGTAAAATAACATAAAAGATATTTAATACATATTTATTTAATTTTAAACTTAAATAAATTATAAAGGATAAAAAAAGAGTTTTTGTAAAAATAATAAAGATAAAAATGGAAGAAAATATGATAAGTTATAAGCTAAAATTATATTTAAAATAGCATCGTCTGAAAAATAAGATATAAGCTAATAAAATAAGCTATAAGCTCGTAATAAAAAAATGTTATCAAAGAGGTTTAAATTGTCATATGAACTTATAAACTATAAGCTATTAGCTCGAAATTGTGGTTTACCAAACAGAGCCTAAAAAAACTATGTTTGATAACTGTCTTTTAGCTTTTAGTTTGTAGATTTTTTTACTAATTTTTAGCTTTTTTTCAAAAGCTATTTGAATTGATTTTTTAAATTATAACTTTTAGCTTATGATTTTTTTTTCATTTATACCCTCACTATTTTATCAAAAGTCCATTTTTACCCTTTATATTATTATGATTTAAATTAAAATAATTGTGTTTTAGTTGAGGGAATAAAAAATATTAGTTACTATTTTTAGGCTTAAATGCATTTTTAGTCTCCCTATTCACAAATTTTTAACGTTTTAGTTTCCCTTTTAATTTTTCAGCCTTTTAGTCCCTCAAGTTGTCACTTTTTGAGATTTTTTTTAGTCTTTCTCCTGTTTTGATTATGTGGCGCTCAAAATGGTGATTGGGCATGCTCAGTCAGATGCCAAGTCATTTATAAATTTTTATAAAACATTAATATTTAAAAAATAAAAATTAATGTTAAACAATCTACATAATGAAGAACCCTAATATTATGTGCTTATCCTTTTATTCATCTCCAGATTTTGCTACTACTCCTTATCCTCCACGTATTATACTTCATCTTTCCCACATCTTCTATATCGTCTTGTTCATGTCTGGTTTTCCCCAAGCAAGCAGTCGCACAAAATCCTATTCGAACTTCAAATCGAACCATGGCGAATGTCTGTGCGGCCTAGAAGCACCCCTGATAACATCATGGACTGATTCTAACCCAGGACGACGCTTTTATGGTTATGGAATGTATAAGGTATTATTTGTCTATGGTTTATGACTTCTTCTTTCTCCAATCATGAAAATGTCTTACTTTTTTTCTTCCTCATATGTTGCCTGCAGCTTGTGGGACAAAAGAGGTGTGGTCATTTTGTTTGGTATGACGAAGAGATGACCCCAAGAGCAAAAGAAATAATTACACCTTTAAAAGAAAAATTATGCTCATAGCAGAATAAGGTTAATGAATGCAGGGTCAAAGAGGATGAGTTGAAGATGAAGATCAAATTCCTTAATATGCAACTGAAGTTTACATGTGTTATGAGCTTTGTAATGTTATTAGGTTTAGTTGTATCAAGTGTAATGAAGTATGTTGTGCATAAAAAATAATGTTGTATGTTTATGGTTTAGTTGTAACAAGTGTAATGAATTTGACAGTATGAATGTAACCCATGAATTGATGAATGAGAATGATGATTTTTGGTTTAATATGTTTATAGTTTATATGAATGTAATCCATGAATTGATGAATCATAATGAAAATGATTTTTGGTTTATTTTATGGTTTATATGGTATAATGGTTATATGATGTTATAGAAGATGTTGCTTATAACAACTTATTATAGCAAATTATTATATGGTATAATGGTTATATGATGTTTATAGCATATTATTATAGTAGATGTTGCTTATAGCATATTATTATATTAGATTATTATAGCATATTATTTTATAGAGATATCATTAAAGTCATTACATAGACAATAACTTGTTCCAAAAAGTCATTACATAGACAATAACTTGAAATTACATAGACAATAACTTGAAATTGAGCATTACTTCATAGAAATATCATTAAAGTCATTACATAGACAATAACTTGTTCAAATACTTGAAATTACAAACCACAAACCACAATAACTTGTCATTACATGGACAATAATTTGTTCCAATACTGTATAATTAAGTGATTACAAAATGACACAAACCACAAAATGTCATGAAACCTAACTATTACAAACTGACATGAAGCACATAGAACCTAATATGAACTAATCTTGAGAAGGTTGAGGTGCTTGTGATGAGTTTCCAATTTCTGTTACAGTTGCCTTTGTCTTCTTTCCACCTTTTGTTTCAAGTTTCTGTCTCTTTCCATCCTTTGATGTATTGCCTTTCTTCTTGTTACCACCTTTGGTAATGACTCTCTCAGCAACCCTTTTTCCTTTGCAACTCCGTTTGTTGTGTCCCATGACACCACATTTATGACAACTCACAGTTGTAAGCTTCCTAGGAAATACATGTGAATTTCTTGGCTCATCATTCACTTAGCTCCTCAACTTCTTGGTTCGACCAATGGCCTTTCTGAGCACTGGTGGTTTGATTGATATCTGACCCTCCAACAAAGGCCATAGTCGGGGCCCATTTGTAGAGTAGATTATATGTGAATAATTGTTATTGAAAAAAGATTTCCTGCACAACCAATAATAAACAGATTTAGTCATACTAAGCAAACATAATAAACATATTTATATGGTGAATGCACAAACCTGTAATACTCAGAGACATAATCTTCAGGTTTTTTCTTGTTTTGCCATATACATGATATGGCATGACTACATGGAATATCAGTCAAATTCCATTTTCTACAAGCACATGTCAGCTTTTTCAGATCTACAGAGTATGTCTCTATGTCATTGGTGACACCAAAGATGGACAAATCATCATCACCATGCCATGTGGGTGTCCAACCTTCTGCATGTTTTTTGTTCTTTTCAAGAAGCAATTGAATTCTAGGGCAAATATCACCAGTGTAGGTATTCATAAGCTCTTTTTGACTAGTAATCCTCTTTGTCAAGTAATTTTTAATACCCTCTAACAAAGTGATTATGGGTTTATCCCTACACTTTAGAATTACCCTATTGAATGCCTCACACATATTATTAACTTATAGATCACACTTAGAGTATGTTTTGAAATGTGACATGGTCCATAAGTGAGCAGGGATGTCCAATAAATCCTTCTAAGTTGCTTCTTTCAAAGATTTTAATCGTTGCATTGCCCTCTCCCATACTGAAATTGTTGTAGCTCTTGCAGCACTTCACATTGCCTCTTTCAATTCAAGTCCTGGATGTTTCTTTTTCCAATTATCATAGAGATGCTTCACACATAGTCTTTGCTCCACATGTTCACTTACACTTTGAACAACTGGTACTAAACCCTACAATATTATGACATTACAATATTATTAAATGAATATCAAAATGAATATGTAAGGGATACCTTTTGCTCATCTGAAGTGAATGCATAAGCCCTGTGCTTGATTTCACATAAGTCTACAAGTAGAAGGTATATGAACCACTCCCAAGATGCTCTTGTCTCTGCTTCCATAATAGCATGTGCAATAGGAAAAATCTGATTGTTTCCATCCCTGCCTATGGCTGCCATCAATTGCCCACCAAAGTCACCCTTCAAAAAACAAGCATCTAACCCTATAAGTGGCCTACAAAATTTGGCAAATCCATACTTGCAGGCCTCCAAACAAATATATATCCTTTCAAACATAGGTCTTTCCTTAGAGTCAGAACATTGCACCAAAACTGTACTATTGGGGTTTGATTTAAGCAGCTCTTCAACATAACTTCTCAAATGTGAAAATTGATAAATTCCATCTCTTTGACTCATATCCATTGCCCTTCTTTTGGCTCTATATGCTTGATCATGGGACAATTTCACTTCTCATCTAACAAATGACTCAGCAATCAAACCCACAGGTTTCGTATTAGGGCTATGTCTTAAAATATTTGTAAATTTCTTAGCTAGCCAACCTGTTTTTGCTTGCCTATTTATAGGTGTTCTACAACAACTATGTTCATCTATAAGACTAACAACTTGCCAAAATTGATTACCAACCCTTTTACTAAGTCTCATGTAGAAATTATAACCTTTCATACACTTAACTACTATCCTCTTGGCATCATTTTTCTTAATGAAGATATTTTTCTTCATATCCATTGCATACTCCTTTACAGCCTCTCTCACTAACTCTTTGTTGTTAAAAACCATACCTAGATGAAATTTTAATCCTTCACCACTTCTATAAGATGGGAATTTCTCATCTTCTTCATCATCCCCACTATCAGGAGGTGTATGTAGCTGATCAGACTCATCATCACCATCTTGACATACTTTTTTCTTAGCAGCTTGACACACATCTTCATAACCTTGTAGAACTGTGGTCCAATCCATATTGATTAAATTAGTGTCATCCTCACTTATAATATAGTCATCCTCACCTCACTTGATGAATCATCCTCACCTCACTTGATGAATCATTCTCACCTTCACTTAATGAATCATTATCATTTTCCCCCACATTCTCATCTTCCTTTCCATTCACATTATCATCTTCCTTTCCTATTTCAGCCTCCACATTCTCATCTTCCTTTCCACTCACATTCTCATCTTCCTTTCCATTCACATTCTCATGTTCATTTCCCTCCACATACTCATGTTCATTTCCCTCCACATAATCATCTTCCTTAGAGTCAGCATCTTCATCTCCCTCCATATTCTCATCTTCCTTAGCCTCCACGTTCTCATCTTCCTTTCCCCCCACATTCTCATCTTCCTTTCCTTCCACATATTTATTTCCCTCTGCATTCTCATCTTCATTTCCCTCCACATTCTCATATTCCTTTCCCTCTGCATCTTCATTTCCCTTTCCATCCACATCTTCCTTTCCTAGCTCAGCCTCATCTATAATATCTGGAGTACAAACTAAGTTCTCTACATACACATCTACAACATCATAATCCTTAACATCAGCAACATATTTCAACACACCTTGATCATAATTTAGGGGTCTAAGGCCACGTGAAAAACTATACTTAGGGTTACAATACCATAAACACTTAATATTGGTATATCCCTCATTGTGAATCAACTCTCTTAGTTGCATATACGACACATAATCCATATCCCATTCCCTGTTCATTTCAAAAATTACCCCGTTAACATACCACTTCACAGGTTCAGACACTAGCTTTCCCCTAAGATGAAATTGTATCCTAATGCCTTGCTTTTGACTTGGTATGTAATAGAAACAAGAGTTCATAATAAACATCAATATTGGGGACCATATTCATAATAAACCCTAATTCAGTCTAAACAACATTATTTGGTCCAACATTCAGAATAAACAACATTATTTATGACCCACATTCAAAATAAAGAAAACGAAGAAGGGACCACATTATGAACCAAGAAACGAAGATGGGACCATAAACCCTAATTCCAATAAAAAAGTTTCACTTACCTCATGCATTATTTCACTTCTTCCTTGCTTTTCGTTCTTCCTTGATCTTTACATTCCATGGTGTCTTCGCAATTCATTCGCAGATTGTTGATGAGGTTATGGATCGTTCGCAGATTGTTGATGAGGTTATGGAAGCAGGTGAAGAAATTAGAGGAATTATGAAGAAATTAGGGATTCTTCATACATAAACACGGTTCAAATTCTTTTACAGGGTTTTCACAATAAAAATATAAATTTTATGCCATGTCATTAAATTGGCAACTATTTAAATGACTTGGCATCTGGCTGAGCATGTCCAATCACCATTTTGAGCGCCACAAAATCAAAACAGGAGGGGGACTAAAAAAAATCTCAAAAAGTGACAACTTGAGGGACTAAAATGCTGAAAAAATTAAAAGGGAGACTAAAACGTTAAAAATTTGTAAATAAGGGGACTAAAAGTGCATTTAAGCCTTATTTTTATCGAACAAATTCATGATGCAATTCATCTTCTATTTTGTTATTAATGAAATATTTTGATTCATTACATTCAAATATTTTTTTTACTTCTTTTAAATTATTATTCTAATTATTTATTACTTGAGTTTTTATTATTAATGCATTATTTTTATAAATATTATAATTTATTATTGAATATATTTTTTTATTAGTAGACATACCATGGATTTTGAGAGAGAGAAAAAAGAAGAAAATATGCATTTTTGAAATATAAGATCAAATTACAATATTATTATTTTGGATATTTAAATTTCATTACAAAATTTATATATAAGTGTTTAATATATTTTTGGTTTAATTTTAATTTTATATTTTAATTTAAAATATTATGCATTTGATTGTTAATATGTTTATTTTATTGAATAAAAAATAATTTAATAAATAGGATCACTAATTATTTTAATTAAGAATGTCCTTTTATGTCATTTCATATTTATCAACTAGTGTAACCGTTAATTTATCAACCACTCAAATTAGTTTATCAACTATAAGTCATCGACTATAAACTATCAGTCATCAGCCATAAACTATCAGCTATTAGTCATCTGCTACCAGCTAACAATTAGCTTATCAACTATGTCAGCTAGTTTTAGCAAACAGAGCCAATGTATTTTGTTTTAGAGGGGAGGAAGGGACTATCGCGTCGTGAAAAATATCCAAGCATATGAAACGCTTGAAATAAATAAGATTCGTCATCGAAGTTTTATTTGTTTAAAAAGGAGATGTCAATAAAACTCTTAATGAACAAAAACATGGTCATCGCAACCAAATTCAGATTCAGGAGTCGACTACGTGCGAGGAAGATATTAACACTCCACACATCAGTTGTATCCAACGGAAACCGTTTAGTTAGTTTTACGAATGCAAGTGTTAGCTTATGTTAAATTATAATTATGCCCTTACACCCCCACACCTCTGTTCTTCCACTGATAAGTTATAATTATGCCTTTACGCCGAACCAAAAACACCTCACATATATAAAGATTTCCCTCTCAAAATCAATAAGGCAAGTGTAAGAAAATGAGAGACACAGAGAGAGAGAGAGAGAGAGAGAGAGAGAGAGAGAGAGAGAGAGAGAGAGAGAGAGAGAGAGAGAGAGAGAGAGAGAGAGAGAGAGAGAGAGAGAGAGAGAGAGAGAGAGAGAGAGAGAGAGAGAGAGAGAGAGAGAGAGACGAAGTTAACTCAAATATATTTTTTGGTGTAAGAGAAATGATCGAGGAACCCTCTATAAGACAACAATTGGATACAAAAGGAAAAGCTACATGGATATTTTTTAATGCTAATTTTCGATTTTGGACATCCAATAATCGACTCTCATGTCGCAAAATGGAAGATTATTTAAAGAGTTATTGCAGAATCGACTATCAACCATAATAATTGACTAATAATTGATTATTGAGACGTTGCAAAAGGAATAACCAGTTAAGCTCGGAGGCTAATCATTTATCCAATGCAAAAATTCTTCATAAACAACTTTTCAAGGTTTTAGCCAATTAGTTAGGCATAAAAAACACTTTATTTTATTTTATTTTAAATTTTCATAAAATAAGAGAAGGTTTTCAAATGGTTGAAGGTGTGTGTGTGTGCGCGCACGCGTGCGTATGTGATTTTCCTTAGTAACATCAAAAGTTTGTCTTATACCTTTACAAATGTTGATCACTCGATCCAGACTTGCGCCAACTTTCACACTTCATCTCTTTCACATCTCTAAAGCTTCTGATTCTTGGACACATTATCTTTGACTTTAACACTTCAATGGAATCTTGAATCTTTTTCTGATGAGCATTGAGATAACTATTTTATATGAACACCATCATCAGACATGCAACTTGATCAAAGATCTTTACCTAGTTCATCGGATGCCGCTTGACATAAGGTGTTGTCTTCCAGAGATATGCATAGATAATCTTGATCTCCAAGCAACACAACTTGATAATCACTTGACCACAACAACAAAGTTTAGTCCACAAAAACTTGCTCTCACCAAACTGCTGCTCTGGCTACCCGCCACCACTGTTTCTCTCAGCATCGCCATTCTTATAAGTTATGATTGTCTTATTCGTGTTCAAGTTCTCATATATATATATATATATATATATATATATATATATATATATATATATATATATATATATATATATATATATATATATATATATATATATATATATATATATATATATATATATATATATATATATATATATATATATATATATATATACACACACACACACACACACACACACACACACACACACACACACACACACACACACACACACACACACACACACACACACACACACACACACACACCTTTTATGTTTTTTTTTCTTCGACGAAATTTCTTCTAATCTTATTAAAATATAGTTTTCATGTATGTTTGAGGTGTGAAACATATTAATTAACGTGTATCAAAACCTTTTGTTATTATTGTTGTGTTTTATTTGTTAAACTTTCAAATCTCTTCTCAATTTTTTCATGTCAAATTGTCAAGTGTCAACTTTTGTATTCGATAATAAATTTATTTCATGATTAAGTGAGAAACATGTCAATGTATTGTATGAATTAAGAATAAATTGTAAGTTGTTTGAAAAACATAAAATAAAATTTATGAAATGTATTATTTTAAAAAATAATAGCATAAAATACTTTGAAAACCATGATAGCAAAAAAAAGTATAGATTAATATAATATTTGAAAAAAATATTATAAATTAATCAACCGAATCGATCAAATCGAGTCAAACCAATTAGTTTGATTTTGTTTTATTTTAAAAAAAATACAAAAAATCAAACTATATCAAATCGATGTGCTTCAAACGATTTTTTCATCATAAATTAGTTCAAACCGATCCGATTATACGCTAAACATAACAAAAAAACATCCTATTTATTTTATTCAATTTAATTTAACATGAGAAAATATATATTATATATTTATTTGATAAAAGATTATTTATAGATTAAGCTCAAATCGTCGGTATTTGGCAAGGTTATCGAACTAGTACATAATAAAAAAGACAATCAGAGATTTGGCTTCAATTAACAACAATATGAAAAACAAAACAACATGAATATAGTACCTTTTTGTTCCTTATACCTTTATTCAAACTTATACAAACTATCCTAGGAAAAAATAGTATACAATTGTCGAGTTTTTCTCCTCTGTTTTATTTGAGCCTTTCAAAAGTTATTTTTATTTAGTTTATATATAAGGTCTTCCACAAAATAACGTGGTTATCCAGTGACATTATTATGCATAGTATATTTGGTAAATGTCAAACATTTGTGTCCTTATCTAGTTGAGTAAAGTATGAATAAATATGTATATCATTTTAAAAGAGAAAAACGCGGGTGGGGGCGTTCTACATCATTGATAACACCGAATAAAGAGAAGAAGAAAAAAAGATGGTTATGGTTCTCTATTCCTCTATTTTTATTTTTATTTTTATGTATAGATATTTAACTAAAAGAATATAATCTATTTTAATTTTTATGTTTAAGTATTTAATTAAAAAAAATTGAATCACTATCATTTATTTCACCATATCAAACTGTAAATTTTAAATTAATCATATAACATAATAAATTGATAAATTTTTATTAAATTATAATATAAAAATATTTTACACTATCCTTTTATATCAATTAAATTATTTAACTAATATAATTTATTTAAAAATAAAATATATTTATATTATTTATTTAGTCTAAAACTAATACTCTCTCCTATTTTTTTTTATAAAAAACACTTTATTTTTTAAAATTTATTAAATAATTAATATATTTGTTCTATATTATATTAAATAAATTAATTATTTGATAAATTAAAAAAATAAAATATTTTTTATATAAATAATAAAAAAAAAGAAATTTTTAACGAATCATAATCGTCCACCATAAATATACGATGATACCTACTATTTAATAAGCATAAATATATGAAAATTTCATAAATTTCCAAAGTGGTTGCGTGCATGCACTTGGTCACAAGTTTTAAATTGTAAATTATTTATAATGTACATATAACACAATTCAATCCAGATTACTACATCAAAAAAAATTCAAACCAGGGTATATTTTTTTAATCTTTTTTTCTTGACGGGGTATTTTTTTAATTTTAAAATCTTAATTTTAGTGTCGTTATTGTATTTTCTTTTAATCTTAATTAATCGCTGGGCTCTTCACGAAAACTGAAATTCCGGCCAAGCGCATTCCCAACTAAGATAAATAAATAGTAATAAAAATAAAATATAAACCAGATTAGTACTTAAGTTTATTAAATCGCTTTTAATAGTGATTAAGGTCGCGTTAACCCCACGTAAACAAGGACCCACCACCGAACAACACACAACCCGCGTAAAGTTAAATCAAAGTCAAAACCGAATCTCACCATTGGATGGGATCTTAACCATTTTTAAAACCGTTTGGCGCTACTATACGCTACCCATTACAAATACAATCACGATTTAAAACAATTTCACAGTTTGGTGGCGGCAAAAAAAAACCATCAATGGCGAAACTATTATCCCTAGCTTGTTTTCGAAACGAAGGATGGCACAATCTCTCCGCTCGATCTCACTATCCCTCCATGCCTTCCTATCCCAAAGGCGAACCCGGTACCAGCGCTACCGCCGTCGCCGCCGTCACCGAGGCTTCCAATGTCACCGGACTTTTCTCCGTTCACGGTATGACTTGCTCCGCTTGTGCCGGATCCGTTGAGAAATCCATCAAACGTCTCCATGGAATTCAGGAAGCTGTTGTTGATGTCCTCAACAACCGTGCTCGCGTCATCTTTCATCCCTTGTTTGTTAACGTAACTAACTTTCTTCGTTCCGTTATTAAATTAGATTTAATTGTTTTCTTTTTGTTGCAAATGTATTCGAAATGGAAGTAAGTTATAATAATTAGTCACATTTATATCTAGTAATAAGTCTACTCGAGGCGAATTTGTCTTTTCCATTCGACTCAATAAGAATTGATCCAGGTTAGAATGATTAGGTTTAGTTGATTTTCTTAAATCACATACTTTAAAAGTTAATATCACAATTTTTAGATCTTTGATCTTTTATTTTATTTTTTTAAAAGACAAAAGATTCAATTACAATATAAGCTCAATAAGCCAAACACAATTTCAATTCCTTTAGTTAAATACCTTATTCCACTCAACCTTTAAGTCTACAAAAATGCAGGCTATAAGGTAATGTCCGCTTTAAAAGGGAGAATACTTATAACTTTGTCCTTTAAGAAAATACGTCTCGTTGGGTTGAGGTGTATGTATATAAACCACCCATAGTCTCGATTCTCATTTAATGTGAAACTATTTTGTAAACTCGGAACGGTTGCCTCCTAGTTGAGGATAAGGGGCGTGGTGCGAACTTCAAGTTCCCACAGATGATACCAATGTTTTGATTGACCTAATGTTGGCACCACTGTGGCTACAAGGATTTGTCGGCTTTGGATGTGAGAACCCTCACGGCTTTATCCTTTAGAACATGCGCCTCATTGGGTTGAGGTGGAGTTTGAATGTTGTATATAAACTATTTTTAGTCTCGATTCTCAAACAAAACACAATTTTTAATTTAAGTTTGGATCATTTGATTCATGAAGTGAAACAAGTTAATTATTGAATCAAGATTCGAACTATGTTCAAGTTAATTTGGTTCATTGACCGCTCTACTTAAAACTAATTAGTTTGATGTGGTTTTCATTTCATTTTTATTTCTATAGGAGGAGGCTATTTGTGAGGCAATTGAAGATGCTGGATTTGAAGCGGCGTTACTGGCGGATGTGACGAATGATATTTCAACTCAAATATGCCATATACAAATCAAAGGAATGACATGCACGTCGTGCTCTACTGCCGTTGAATCAATACTGGTCGCCCTTCCCGGAGTCGTTGAAGCTCGAGTAGCTTTAGCAACTGAAGAAGCCAACGTTCGTTACAACCCAAACATAATTACCTATAGCCAAATCTTGAAAGCAGTTGATGATGCTGGATTTGAAGCCATTCTTATCAGTTCAAGTGAAGATTTAAGCAAAATAGATCTTCAAGTAGAAGGTGATCTCTCCGATCATTCAATGATCAAGCTTATCGAAGATTCTCTTCGATCACTCCCAGGGGTTTTAGAATTACGCCCGAGTCTTGAATTGAATAAAATATCAGTTTCTTATAAACCAGATCTAACAGGACCACGAGACTTCATCAAAGTGATTCAAGAAACTAGTAATGGAAGTTTGGAGGCGAAGATATTTCCTGGCGAAGGAGGAAGAAGAGATGCTCATAGAAAACAGGAAATAAAAAGTTATTATAAATCCTTTTTATGGAGTTTGGTGTTTACTGTTCCAGTTTTTCTTACTTCCATGGTGTTTATGTATATACCTGGAATAAAGGATTTGTTGGATAACAAAGTTGTGAAAATGCTAACTATTGGAGAGGTTATTCGTTGGGTGCTTGCAACACCGGTGCAGTTCGTATTCGGGTGGAGATTTTACGTTGGTTCTTATAAATCATTGCGCCGTGGCTCTGCTAATATGGATGTTCTTATTGCTCTTGGAACAAATGCTGCTTATTTCTATTCTGTTTACTCTGTTTTGAGAGCTGCTACTTCTAAGGTTTTTGAAGGCACTGATTTTTTTGAGACTAGCGCAATGCTTATTTCGTTTATTCTCTTAGGGAAGTATCTTGAGATTTTAGCTAAAGGGAAAACATCAAATGCAATTGCTAAGCTCATGAATTTGACACCTGATACTGCTATATTGTTAAGTTTGGATGGTGATGGCAATGTTGTTGGGGAGGAAGAGATTGATAGTAGGTTGGTTCAGAAGAATGACGTGATTAAAATTATTCCGGGTGCAAAAGTAGCATCGGATGGTTTGGTTGTTTGGGGACAGAGTCATGTGAATGAGAGTATGATAACTGGCGAGGCACGTCCTGTGTCTAAGAGGAAAGGTGATACTGTTATTGGTGGAACATTGAATGAGAATGGAGTTTTGCATGTTAAGGCAACAAAAGTTGGATCAGAAAGTGCTCTTTCACAGATTGTTCGACTTGTTGAGTCTGCACAAATGGCCAAAGCTCCTGTGCAGAAGTTTGCTGATCGCATTTCTACATACTTTGTGCCTCTGGTAATTACTCCCTCCATTCAATTTTAATTATCATTTTCTTGTAGGTAGAAAAATTTTGTTCCTATTTATCTGTCTTTTCAAAGTTATATATAATATTAACTATTGTTTTGTCAATAATAGTTTTGACTGGTTACTGCTTTAGAGATAAATAAGTTGAGTGAAATAATTCCATCAAAATAAAATTTATCAATTATCTTGGTACATGTAAGTAACCTTAAAACGAAAGCTAAAAAGTTACATAGAGAACATATTATACCATTTTATTTGGTATGGTATGAACTCATTAAACTTTTTTTCTTTCAATTTTATTGATTTTACCTATTTCTATCCGATGTTTAAAGTATATGTCTTCTACCTCTTTGTAGGTGATTTTGATCTCATTTTCAACCTGGCTTGCCTGGTTTTTAGCTGGAAAATATCACGCTTACCCGAAATCCTGGATACCGTCTTCCATGGACAGCTTTGAGCTTGCTCTGCAGTTTGGAATATCTGTGATGGTTATTGCCTGCCCTTGTGCTTTGGGTTTAGCTACACCTACTGCTGTTATGGTTGGTACTGGAGTTGGCGCATCTCAGGGTGTTTTAATCAAAGGGGGGCAAGCTCTGGAAAGTGCACATAAGGTCAGCATTTGTCTTTAGAAATAGATTTTCTCCTTAAATTATTGAATTTCTTTGTCAATGTTTTTTGTGTGACCAATTTGTCAATGTTGGTTGGCTTTAAAATTGAACAATGATTGCTAATGTTGCTAATTAGTGCATCTGTCAAATACGTTTATAGTTTATACAATATTTGCTGTGCTCCACGAAAGGAGATGGTGTCATTGGATATCGACATGTTCATTCTATCTTTCACAACTTCGTATAATATTAAAATGAAGAAAGTGTTCCAACAGTGGATTTGGATTTACATTTGAATATGTTTATGGTTGTGTTGTTGTAGGTAAACTGCATTGTTTTTGACAAGACAGGTACTCTCACTATTGGGAAGCCAGTGATAGTAAATACAAAACTATTGATAAAAATGGTACTCCGGGAGTTCTACGAACTTGTTGCTGCAGCTGAGGTAAACACATGCCATCCATCTCCTTCTAAAAGGCTTAGCCCCAGTAATAGTTAGAAAAAACAGTTGACTTGCAGTTAAGAATTTGTTTTAGTTCTTATGATTACTACAATTTAATGGGTTAATTACTCAAATTATTTTGCAATTCATGAATTATAGGTGCATATGCATGTTATAAATGATTCCAATTGATCGTTAGTTCTGTAATTTTTCTATCTCAGGTTAACAGTGAGCATCCTCTAGCTAAGGCTGTTGTTGAGTATGCCAAAAAATTTAAAGATGAGGAGAACCCTTCTTGGCCAGAAGCACGTGATTTTGTTTCCATTACTGGACATGGAGTAAAGGCCACCGTTCGTAACAAGGAAATAATGGTGGGTAATAAGAGCTTGTTTACTGACCACAATATTGCAATTCCCGCCATTGCTGAAGATCTACTTGCTGAAGCTGAAAATTTGGCTCAAACAGGAATTGTAGTATCTATAAATGGGGAAGTAGCTGGGGTTTTAGCAGTATCTGATCCATTGAAATCAGGTGCTCAAGAAGTTATTTCCATTCTCAAGTCTATGAACATTAAGAGCATCATGGTGTCTGGAGACAACTGGGGAACTGCTAATTCTATTGCCCGGGAGGTTGGGATTGAAGATGTTATTGCTGAGGCGAAACCTGATCAGAAAGCAGATAAAGTGAAAAACTTGCAGGTGCTGTAAAATATTGTGATACTTATATTGATTCTTAACAGTTTTAGACAATACATATTTATAAAAGTCTGAGGGATAAATCACTTATTGTTTCCGTTTATTTTTCAGGCTTCTGGGTACACAGTGGCTATGGTAGGGGATGGCATCAATGATTCACCTGCACTTGTAGCAGCAGATGTTGGAATGGCAATAGGCGCTGGCACAGACATTGCTATTGAGGCAGCTGATATTGTCCTAATGAAGAGCAACTTAGAGGATGTCATAACCGCGATTGACCTTTCCCGAAAAACATTTTCCCGTATACGCCTTAATTATATTTGGGCTTTGGGCTATAATGTGCTTGGCATTCCAATAGCAGCTGGAGTTCTTTTCCCTTCTACAGGCTTTCGATTGCCACCTTGGATTGCTGGAGCTGCTATGGCTGCTTCTTCTGTTAGTGTTGTTTGCTGTTCTCTGTTGTTGAAATATTACAAGAGACCCAAGAAGCTGAACAGCCTTGACATAGGAGCCATAACAATCGAGACATCAAGTGATCCTTTGATCATACATGACGACTGAAGAGAGTTTTGAATTAGCTATTCTCCTACATGCAGCTAGGTGTTGAGGGCTAGCAGCATCATAGGAGTGTGAATCTCTCATATATGAGAGGCTTCCATTTCATAGAAGAAAAATAAAGACAGAAAGAAATGGAAAGGATCCCTCATTATAGTTGATGTTTTGTAAGTAGATGGATGTGTGTGATATAGATTTATGTAATAATATGTGTATAGAAGTGGAAATGTTTCTTTAGTCTCCGCAATAGGTTTTTAGCCTTGAAAACTCAAATAACCCATGTATAAAGAGTGCTTTGAGAATTTATTAAGTGCCTATTTGTTACCGATAATAGTAGTGGAAAACTTAAGAAGTTATGGTGTATATCTCCTGCATGTATTTTTGACGATCCACTAATCAAACCTCACTTTCCTCTCGTTTTTGCCGTTTCTCTGCCAGTTGGGACTTAACCGCAACAAGTTTGGCTCTTATTTCATTGCATTCTTTCTTAGCTTTCACTGTGTCCGTCCTTTGGGCATCTAATTCAGCCTGCAACCTTTTAACTCTGATATAATACCATAAGAGAGAGAAAAGAAGTAAGATGAAAATCTCATATATTGATTGTGATTGAAAGAGTACAAAGGCATGGTATATAAAGCCTTAGATCTAACTAACTGTAACAAACTGAACTAACTGTAACAAACTGTACAGCTGGCATATAGCTGTAACAGTTGCATAACTACTACTCTCTATTAGTCCCCCTTAGAAGCTGAGGGTGTGTTTAATAAACTAAGTTTATTGAACACTCGCAGTTTATCTCGCAGAGGTAAAAACTTGATGGCTGAGAGAGGTTTGGTCAACAAATCTGCCCACTGATCTTGGGCAGAAACATGCTCCACAATTAGACTCTTAGAGATCACTTTCTCCCGTACAAAAAATATATCCAGTTCCATATGTTTTGTCCTGTTGTGCAAGACAGGATTGTGTGCAAGTGTCACGGTGCTGAGGTTATCACACAGTAGTTTAGGAGTAAGAAGTCGGCAGTGAAGTTCCTGCAGTAAAGACTGAACCCAGATTATTTCAGATGCTAACTGTGCCATACTCCTGTACTCAGCTTCAGCACTGGACCTTGCCACTAGCTGTTGTTTCTTGGACCACCAGGAGATGAGATTAGGACTTAGAAACAAGCAAGCTCCTGATGTTGACCTTCTGTCATCAGGGTCTGATGCCCAGTCAGCATCACAGAAACCAAGTAATGACAGAGGTTTGTGAGGTGCTGCAGGCTGAATCAGTAAACCATAGTGCAGAGTCCCACTGAGGTATCTTAGTATTCTTTTAACTGCTTTCCAATGCTCTTCCAAAGGATTTGACAGAAATTGGCACACCTTATTGACAGAAAAGGAGATCTCTGGCCTAGTGAGGGTAGCATACTGAAGGGCACCCACCACAGACCTGAACTGGGTGGGATCAGAGACAGGTTCAGAACCAAACCTAGAGAGTTTGCTGGTAGAGACCATAGGTGTGGGCATGCCATTGGCATTGATCATATTGACTTTGGCTAGTAAATCTGTCAAGTATTTGGCTTGGGATAGAAGCAAGGAGCCATTGGACAGATGAGTGACTTCTATGCCAAGAAAATAATCCAAGTTGCCAAGCTGTTTAAGTGAAAAATCAGAATTTAGCTGGGTGATTAAACCACTGATGAAGGCAGAAGAATTACCAGTGATAATTATATCATCAACATACACCAACACCATAATACTTAGGCTGCCAGTATGGAGAATAAAGAGTCTAGGATCACACTTGCTAGCATGAAAACCATGACTTAGGAGAGAGCCCTTGAGTTTATCAAACCAGGCTCTAGGAGCCTGCTTCAGGCCATAAATGGCTTTGTTTAATTTGCACACCAAAGACTTGTCTGCAGCTTCAAAGCCAGGAGGCTGCTGCATGTAAACTTCCTCTACAAGTGTGCCATTTAAAAAGGCATTGTTCACATCAATTTGCTGTATAGACCACCCGTGAGTCACAGCAAGAGTGAGTACAGTCCTGACAGTTACAGGCTTGACCACAGGAGAAAATGTCTCTGTAAAATCACTGCCAGCCTGCTGATGAAACCCTTTGGCCACTAATCTGGCCTTGTATTTGTTGATGGTTCCATCAGGGTTCTCCTTGACCCTAAATACCCACTTGCAGCCAATTGGCTTCCTAGAATCAGGTGGAGACACCAAGTTTCAGGTCTGATTGTTTAACAATGCAGTGTACTCATCTTTCATGGCCTGAAGCCAATGAGGAGAGGCCAAGGCTTGTCCAACAGAATTAGGTTCCATATGAGTAATTAAGAGGGTAGGTTTAATTTTAGGTTTAGTAATACCATTTTTAGACCTTGTTTGCATAGAGTGAATATTGTGAGCATGACTGGAAGGATTAGGCAGAAGAGGTACAGTATTGATGGAGGACTCAGAGGCAGGAGAAGAAGGGGAAATAGTGGGAGCCTCTGCAATATCAGACTGCAGAGGAGTGACAGACAAAGAATTGACAGGTGTAGTAGGAATGGGAGAAGAAGTAGCCGATTCTGCAGTTACTGAAGGTGAACCAGAGATAGGAGAAATAGCAGAGTTGGCAGGAGTGGGACTGAAATTTCTAAGTTCAGCAGAAGGTGTATGAGAGGGTGGAGTGGGAACAGAAGGAACATGAGTGATAGGCACAGCAGAAACAGCCCTAGTGAGAGAGTTAGAATCATTAGGAACAAGAGGGAAGGACCAAAAAGAAGGAGTAGAGGGGAGTGAAGAAGATTGATCAATGGCAGGAGATGGAAAGAGAGTAGGATAGGGAAATTTTGACTCATTGAAAATGACATCTCTAGAGACATAAATTTTTCCGGTGGCAGATAGGCACTTGTAGCCCTTGTGAATGGTAGAATAACCAAGAAAAACACACTCTTGGGACCTAAAGTCCAATTTGTGAGAGTTATAAGGACGAAGAAAGGGAAAACAGGCACAACCAAAAACTCTTAAGTGAGCATAATCAGGAAACTTGTGAAACAGTTTGAAATAGGGAGTTTTATGCTCAAGAGACGCACTAGGAAGTCTGTTTATGAGATAAGTGGTTGTGATAAAGGCATGATCCCACATTTGAAGGGGCAAGGTAGAGTGAGCAAGCAAGGCTAAGCCTGTTTCAACTATGTGTCTATGCTTGCGCTCAACAATACCATTCTGATGGTGGGTATGGGGACACGTGAAACGATGCACAATGCCAAGATCATTGAGATATTTGGTGAGAGGTCTAAACTCACCACCTCCATCAGTTTGAACAACTTTGATTTTATGGTTGAACTGAAGTTCCACCATAGTTTTGAACTGAACAAACTGAGAGAAGGTATCAGACTTTAGCCTAAGAGGAAAGATCCAAGTGAACCTAGAAAAGGCATCTACACAAGTGAGAAAGTAGGTATAGGCACCTGAAGATTTAACAGGTGCAGGACCCCATAAATCACAAACCACTAATTCAAAAGGATGATTATAAACAGTAGTGGAGAGAGAAGTAGGAAGTCTGTGAGATTTGCCTAAGGAACAAGCAGAACAAAACTCTGCTGCAGACTTAGAAGAGAGAGAAATGCAGCAGGTTTTGAGCACTTCAGCAAGAACTTGATGATGGGGATGACCCAACCTGGTATGCCACAGAGCATACTTACTGAGAGTAGGAACAGACTTAGCAGTAGAGTAAATAATAGGCAAATTAACAGCAGAAACATCATGTTTATTCACAGAAAATGAAGGATTACAATCAGTAATAGTATGACTAATATCATTGGAATGAGATACAGTATTACATGAAGCCCTAGGATTACAATTATTGAAATCTAAATTTGAGCTAGAATGGAGACTAGACAGAGGCTTTGACACTTGAGAAGAAGGAATCTGAAACTTGTAAAGACCATCATCTCCAACAATACCATGAAGAAGCACCTCAGAAGAACCCTGAGATTTGACAAGACAAAAAGAAGGATGAAATTCAAAGAAAACTTTATTATCTTGTGCAAATTTACTTACACTGATGAGGTTTTTGGTGATGTGAGGAACAAGAAGTAAATTGTGAAGCATGAGAGGTGTGTGAGACAGATGAGAGGAGGGAAATTTCATGGAACCTATAGAGTTAATGGACAAACCTTGGCCGTTTCCCATGAAGACTTGTTCAGAACCAGTCACAGATTGAGCATCAGGCACGTTGGAAGAATCAGGTGTAACATGGTGTGAGGCACCTGAGTCAGGATACCACCATTGGTTGCTGAAGTTGGGATCAGAACTAGCCACAAATGCTTGAGGAGGAGAAGGTCGTGGTGCAGCTGATCTAGGTGAGGAATAACCAAAGACAGGAGCATACACAGGACGAGCATTCGCCAGAAATGGATTGAAGGGAGCTTGTTGCGGTGGAAACGGCTTTGAAGAGGACTGAGTGTACCTGTAGTAGCAAACAGAGGCATCATGTCCACTTTTGCGACAGATTTGACACTGAGTTTTGCCAAAACGACCGCCGTGACGACCAAAACGACCGCCACCACCCCCTGAACGACCTCCTCTGTTGTAACCACTGCTTTCTGCGTGAGCATTAACATGACTAGTACCAGTTGGAAAGGAGTCAGAAGCTTGCGAAACAGAGTCAGCCGGAGAAGAAGATTCAGACGGCGGAACCTGCGTTAGATTGACAGAAGCAGGTTCAGTGAGAATCGCTTTTCTGTGTTTCTCCAATCGAGATTCATGAGCAAGAAGACTGGATTCAAGATCCTCCAACGTACTGAGATCTTCCTTACTATTGACAGCAGCAACAATCGAATCATACTCCTCTGGAAGCGCATCCAGCACAATCTCAATTAGGTTACGCATCGGAACAGGATCTCCAACTGAAATCAACGATTCATTGATTTCGCGAACTCGCGCCATGAACGCTTCAATATTGAGATTACCTTTGGAAAGACGGCGAAGTTCAGATCGTAGCTGACGAGCCTTCGTCGTGAGCTACACGGCGAAGTAGCGGTGAACTTCCGTCCAAACCTGCCACGCGTGAGTACAATCCACAAGTTTGGGAAGAAGCGAGTCAGAAATTGTGGAGAGAAGCCACGTGCAGACAAGAGCATCCTGTTGCTCCCAATCAAGATACTCATCGATGACTTCGCTAAGATTCGGATCAGAAGTCACCGGCGAACGCTGCGGAATCACCGGAACCGTGACAAAGCGTTGAAGCTTGTGGCCACGCACAACTCCATCGATTTGCTGCTTCCACTGTTTGAAATTTTTATCATCAAGCTTAACAGAGAGCTTGACGTGAGCGGAAGGAAAAGCGCCGTCGCTGCGAAACGGTGACGCCATGAATGAAGATTACTGGATCAGGAAGAAGAAGCTCTAGATACCATGATATAATACCATAAGAGAGAGAAAAGAAGTAAGATGAAAATCTCATATATTGATTGTGATTGAAAGAGTACAAAGGCATGGTATATAAAGCCTTAGATCTAACTAACTGTAACAAACTGAACTAACTGTAACAAACTGAACTAACTGTAACAAACTGTACAGCTGGCATATAGCTGTAACAGTTGCATAACTACTACTCTCTATTAAACTCTAACAGAGTTTTCAGAGCTTGGTAACCTCAGTCCATGTTCAAAACCTTGCATATATGATTTCTTCCCAACCACCGTCTTAAATGCAGTTTTAATAATCTCAGGTTCAACTATTTCCACCCCATCCTGAGAATTCTCTAGCCGCATCTCACCTACTTACTTTGTCTGCAAATCAGGCTCTTTTCCAGTGCCGGGTCGCACTGTTAGGTGCATGTACATATATTTGTCTTTGAGTACTCTCTCAGTAGAATACACTGTACTTACCATTTTTTTCTTTAGTGATCTTTTTATATATCATTTATCATGTATCTATATATATTATTTATCATTTTCAAAATAAATCTATCAATTGTAGACTTTACAGTTGAAATCAGATGATGAATAAATAAAAACTTGTACAATAGATGAATGACTAAGATCACCCTATCGTCAATCACTATTTGACGACAGAGAATCCATTTACTTATTATATTTACAATTGACACAATGTTATTCAATCTTAATACCATTCATCTCCATCTTCTTAAGCATGCTTGGTCTCTTATATTTCTTTAGCAAAAGAGAAGAGCAAACAACACTGATAGAAGATGCGGCCATTGCAGCTCCAGCAATCCAAGGTGGCAACCGAAATCTAGTAGATGGGTAAAGAACACCAGCAGCAATAGGAATTGCTAGAATATTGTAGCCAAGAGCCCAAACATAATTTAAACGAATGCGCGAGAGAGTTTTCTTTGCAAGGTCAATGGCTAATATTATATCTTCCAAGTTACTCTTCATGAGAACAATGTCTGTTCCATAGCTATGTCTGTTCCAGCGCCAATTGCTATTCCAACATCAGCTGCCACTAATGCTGGTGAATCATTTATCCCATCTCCCACCATTCCAACCGTGTAGCCAGCATTCTGCAAGCAAGTAAGTCAAACCATTACTGATATCAACATCAGATACGAAAGCATTTGTACTAGTGCCGTGTCATTGTCATGCACAATATGTGTCTGACACTGGACACGCTTTCAATCTGAAGTGTTAGTAAGAACGCAGTTTCATAATATAATAACATGTTTATTTGTACCTGGAATTCTTTTACTTTTGTAGCTTTAGTCTCAGGTTGAGCTTCTGCCATTACAGTTTCAATACCAACTTGTCTAGCTATAGAATTTGCAGTTCCCCAGTTATCACCTGTCACCATTATGCTTCTGATTTTCATGGATTTTAGAATTGAAATAACTTCTTTTGCATTAGGTTTCAGTGCATCAGACACAGCCAGAACTCCAACAACTTCTCCATCCAATGATACTAAAATCCCAGTTTGAGCCATAGTTTCAGCTTCTGCTAGTACATCTTTAGCTTCCGTTGAAATAGCTATGCTGTTATCTAGCATCAATTTTTTATTCCCAACCATAATTTCCTTGTTTTGAATAATTGCTTTCACTCCATGTCCTGAAACAGACACAAAGTCTTTTGCTTCTGGGAATGAATGACTTTGTTCATCTTCTATAATATTTTTGGCATGATCCACAATGGCCTTTGCTATTGGATGCTCACTATTCACCTAATCATATAGATATAACAGAAAGACATTATTGAATAACTAGCATGCACATTTCACATTCAAGACGTGTTACACATATTGTTAAACTCAGTTATAACATTTTCTCAAATCATTATTAGTGTCGACGTGTTAGTATCACTGGCATGTCATGTTTGTCTATTATAAGTGATTTTGAATTTTCAAAATTTAAAGGTTGTTGATTTCACATAATCACAATTTTGGCTATGAGAATTCTTAATAAAAATGAGATGACAAAATGAATTTATTTGTACCAGAGATTATGCACAAAAATAGGGGAAAATGGTTATTAGAATATTTGTGCGGGAGAATTCTTTACATTTTGATGGGGTTAACCTTACCTCCCTCTCTGTGTATTTGTGCTGGAAAATTCTTTAC